>NW_010589688.1:848355-865002 GCF_000705375.1 Tinamus guttatus
ATCTTGAAACATAGCAGGAAAGAGGATAATACAAGTCTCAGCTGTAGAATCAGCTTATTGTAGGGATGGAGAACAGAGTTACAGCTAATTCAGTGTTAACTGCCAGAATCCTAGGTAATTGTATGCTGACAGCTACTCGGATGGGATAATGTTCTTTTTGGCTTCGCCTAGAAACCGCACAGGGTTAGTCCTGTCTCTCTGGACATTTTTCTATTTTCATACTTTACGTATCAAGAGATGACTGTCACATTTTTTTCTGTAGGTGGAGAGAAGAAAATCTCTCATTCTTTCTACTATTTCTATTAGAAATTAGAAGCTCTGGGGAAACCTCCTGTCCCATCCCCGCCGACTCTGTCAGTCTCTCCTGAGCAGCATGGAAAGGGGCCTGCACTGGGTGAGAGGAGGGTGTATCATCTGGAGTGTGAGCCCTGCTCCAGAGTGAGAGATGGTCTCTCAACCCGTGCAGACTGGAGCAGTCCCCATGAACTTGAGGGGCTGCAGGCTGAAACATTAGCCTGCAGCCACCCTCTCCTTGCCTCCGGACCGCATGTGCTCCGCGTGCTCTTCTGAGAACTGGGGCCTGGGTTTGTTTGAATTAATAGCAAAGTCATTATGCTATGTAAATATGTGAGTGTTCATCTGGTTTTACTCACAAGTTATTCTTGCCTTGCTGTGTTGTTCATGTTTTCTTGTTTGTGCAAAATTAGCTAGGAACGTTTTAAAAGGAAAATGGGTAGGCAGTGTTGAAACCTTGATTGCTGGGCTATTTACCACAGGGCCAAACCGGGTAGGCAGCTCTGTTTAATCGTATAATAAGGGCATGCTGATTTCTTAATGGCACAGTCAGGGTCCCTTCCTTTTCTGTCTTCAGCCTCCTTCAAGTAAAGTGTGATAATTTTCCTTAATAGTCTCGTGTTAAAATCTTGCTTTACTGTCGCTGAGGGATCGGCCAAGCAGAGACTTGCTCTCTGCAGAGGCTGCCAGTGCCCTCCTGGGGCTGCTGAGCCCTTGCCCTGGGGTGGGGGGATAGAGGAGGAGGCATTTTTAATCAGAGGTGACAGTGGTGGTTTCTGATGTGAGAATTAAGCTGAGGATTGAAGGAGGCCTCTAACCAGGTGCTCTTGCAGAAGTGACCATCAGGGAGCTCCGCGGCAGTGCTGACGTTCGGTAACAATGCGAGATGGCAGCCAGCCGCGTGCCGAGGTGGAGCGCGGTTCATCCTGCTCAGACACGCTGCCGTCTCCAGCTGACATTAATTCCTGTTTTCAGGGCTATCCTTCAAGAGACAAGCGCCAGAGAAACTGTGTTTTGAAAAACGATGTCTTGTAGGCTGTGTGTGCTGCAAGGCAAAGCGTATACTGTGAAGAATAGCAAGGAGCCCTTTCCAGGATGAGGACTGCAAGCACTGCACAAATTTTTATAACTTGGAAGCAATCTCCATGTGTGAAATTGACGCGCTGTCGCAGGGAGCAAAGGGAGCTTTTTGCACAGACTTCAATAGGTCAGAGTTTCACCCAGCTGCTTTGCTTTCTCTTTATTTTGTGAATGTTGAAGAGCAAAGGAGAATCACTGCTTTGGAGGCTGTGTTACAGAAAGTGAAGCAGTCATCTTTCCTCTCTCGCTGAATGCACCCTTGCAGACACTGCTCCAAATAAAAGCTACCTATTGGAAAGGCATCATGATGTGGGGATGTTCGCACCCAGGTGTTAGCGCAGTGACTTAGTGCCCATTCCCAGCAATGTTATTAAACTCCCAACCACAGTGTGTGAGAATCTACCTGTGTTTTAATGCCTGGTGCTTTTGTGTGCCACAGGATCTGCTAGTTGTTTCCATCTGGATAATACTTAGATGAACAAAAAAGATGTACCTCTAGAGTTAACAAATCCACAGGGAAGACTGTTTTTGGCAACCTACTGTTTATCCATAGCAGTAAATATGCTGATCAAAAAGCCAGAAGCAGCTTACTCTGGAACAGATGATAAATAGCCAATTAGAGGCAAAACTCTAAAGCAAAACCATCAGAAAAGGGGTGGGGAAAAGGTAGAGATAAAAGGACAAAAGCAGCCTGCTGAAAAGGCTGCACATAGAACAAAGTGTGTGCTAGCAAACCTCTATTCCTCGAGCAGCCTTTGGTGACGCATTCAAAAATGACATAAAATCAAGACCTAGAGGCTTCCTGTCAGGTTGATTTAGTGCTATATTGTTGACTTCAAAGATTACCTAACGCTGTTTTGAAGCTCTCTGTTGTAATGCTGCTGATGATAGATCACCAGGCAACATCAATCATAGGTGGTGAGGCAAAGCCTATAAAATTGGGGGGGTCAAAATGACTGTTCCCCCAAACTTTTGAGCTTTCATTGACAATGTCTTTTTTCAGGTGTAAGTTTAATGGAGCAAGAAGTCTACTTCAAAATTGAGGTTGCTGTTTGCAGTGCAAGAGGCTCCCGGTCTCTCCAAGCATTGAAAAGGAAGGCCTGCCATGTAATGGCATGGCCATGATGTAAAGAAGGGGCACCTGTGTAAGCTGAATGTGCCCAGCGCAGGAAACACACTGTTTCCTTTGGAATGGCAGGATGATTCAGCACGGTGATGCCAGCATGGATCTAAGGTTGATACCTTGCCAGATAGGCATGATGTAAAGTAAAGACCACCTATAGTGGTGCTACCTGGGAAGCTCTGCTCTATGTGCCGTGTCCAGGGCATGGTCTTGTGCCAGTCTGTGGTATAAGCAATACATGACTGCCTGTATTTGGGGCACAGTGTGCTGGCCTCTGAGTCATTTGGAAAAACATAGTTAATTCTGGGTTTTACCCAGATGGGGATGTAGAGAGAATTAACCTGAACTATCTTGTAAAGTGCATTAAGTGCCTTATTCCTGTGAGTGAGCACTTCATAGCTGCTATCAAATGCGCTAAATTAAGACTAATTTAATTCAAATGTAACTGCATGGGAGTGTAATTGATTCACTTTAAATTTACATGACTTCAGCTTGCAGTCTTTCAGATGGGCTTCTCCAAGTGTCCTCCAGAAGCCAAGTCCTGTTCAAATGATTGCTCTTTACCCGCTTCCAACAGGGCACAAAGCAGAGGTGGTTCTGCAAGAAAAGGAGATGAATTTAAGCTACCGAATAGGAGGAGATGGAGTTGTGCTGGAAACCTGGAAGGCTGGTCAAAGATGCTCAGCGTGACCAGGAGATCACGGAGAGTACCTGGCTTCACGCGTAGCCGCCGCTGCTCTCGTAGTTATTTTATGGCATTTGATTCTCTCTCTTGTCCCAGACCCTTTGAGTATGGGAGCCCAGAGCAAGGCTATGTCATTTGGAGATTGGAGAGCTGTTTTTTACACCATTTTTGTTAGGACATGGAAAGCCTCAGTCGGCACCCACCTTCTTCCTGCAGGCTGCCGGTTCAGAGAGACGCCCGACAAGATTTGTTTTTTTGATGGTTAAGATCTGAGTTTTCTTTGGCTCTAGCAAACCATGAAAGCTGGACTACTGCATGTTTTAAAAACGTCCTTCCCCTGGTGGTCTCGCAGTGGATCGAGTATTACTTTCAAGCACGAGTATTTATTGTCTTAATAATGTGGGCTTCTGGGGCTATTAGCTGTGCGGTGCAGGGGAATGTTCTTTGGAGGTTACCGTATCCACAATGTAGCGCTATGCAAGTCTGACCTCATGAACAGCAGTGCTGTTTCAATTCGAAGAGCTAAAAATAAGTCATTGCTGGAAGAAAGTGCCTGTGCCTAGGCTAGTGGCAGAAAGTGATGCTTCCTGCTCCGAGTCTGGCAGAGAAGTGGGGTCAGAGATGCTGTATTATTTTAATGAGGAGGAGGCTCAGTAAGAAAAACCAAATTGCGAAGCTCGACACGGCGACTGAACGGAGACAGTCTGCTCTGCTGCAAGCACGGCGTGGTCTGTGCCACAGCAGTCGCTGGGAGCCGAGGCTTCCTGACGAGAAGAGGCTGAGACAGAGGCCGCGTCTGGAGCTGTCTGGGAGCACAGCAGGGTTTCCTCTGTGGGATAAATGAGCTAGGGCTCATTTCTGCGTGCGCAGTGAGAGCCCTTACTATCATCCAAGCCTGTGCAGAGCTAAGAATAGAATAAAGCAACATCAGCAAAGTGCTGTGGGAAAACTGCGTTGCTCCAGATGGCTCCTGATAAGCTCTTTTCTCATCTGAGATTAAAAACAAAATAGTAGTAAATGATGGCCGTTTCCCACTGACATCTTATTTTGCATGCTTATTTAGGAGCTAAAAGACAGCTAGGCAAAGTGTGTAAATCAGCCATGGATTTGTCTGAAAACATTTGGGAAACTAAGAATTGGCCAAAGCTTTCCAGAAAAAAATAGTATCATTAAGAGTTAAAGAAAAAAAAAAAACCCTTTTCAGTTTTTCCTTCTTGCTTGCTTTGTTTTGTCTAATTCATGTAGTACTGAATGAAGGGCAGCAGTCTGTGTCCTGCAGGATTGCATTAGGGCTTCTCATTGAGCTTCAAAGAGAGGATCTTCATCCCATCTCCGAAAGAGGTGAGGGGGACAAATCCCAGGTGTGATCTAGCTCTGCTGGCCACGTGTCACATGCAGCTGCCCTGTCACCTGGCTCTGCTAAAGACCAAAGTAATTTTGAGGTCGCAGCTCACAGTTGGGCCCAACGGAGGAGTTAGAAAATGACTTGCATTCTTGGTAATTATTCTTGATATTGGGCTTTTTGGGTAAAGCATATGTTTGCATTTCCTAATTCGCTGGCATGCTTTTACTTCGGATTAACTAATTCTACAGAGAGAGAAAAGCAAAAACAGACCTGGCACCCCTGTGGCTATTTCTTATGTTTGCTTTATGGGAACCAAGTCCTTGCTTAGAAAGATAGATCGGTTCCTTTGCACTGACACCACTAGGCTGTTGAGAGGACGTCCCCTTGGTGTGAGTACTCGGTGTAAGCCAGCTCTGAGCAGGAGAGCCTGAGCACACGACACAGCCTACAATGGTGCAGTTTCAGGTATAAGTTTCAGCTTTGCAATACAAAATATGCTTTTAAGGCAGTAAAGAAGGCAGGAATAAGCACAGACCTGTTAATTCTCTTTTATGTGAAGACTTGCTTTTAGGTAGTCTCTTCTGATCTTTATACAAATTACTGCTGGATCTGCTGGCCATCCAGGCACTAATCTGGATGCTGTGTTGTTAATACTTTCTCTTTTTGGGTGCAGGGACCTTGTGCGAAGCCAATCAAATAGGGTTTGATGTCCAGTTTCTCTCACTCACAGGTAGGGATTGTGAACTTTATCAACTTCTCAATCGCTAAGAGATTGGTAGTAAAGTCTGGAGTCATCAGAGCAACTGAGCTAGTGGCCAAGACTGCCTGACACAGCTCAGGTAAAAATGCCAGTTTCTGTTCTTTCTGCTTTTCTCTGGCACAGTTAGCTAGTACAGTGTGGAGCTGCTTCCATGTAAAATCAAATGAGACCTCATCCCCTCTGCAAATGAAAGCTGGCTGAGACACTGGCTGAGGGTATTTCTTCCTGTCTGCATTGTTTTCCTTGAGTATTTTAGATAAACGCTCTTGGTTGCTCTTGTATAAATTCAGGAAAACCAGGAATGGTGATTCATATTGTGTTTCTGTCTGTCTCACTCTCCGGAGAAGTTAACATTTATGTGCTTCTGTGACTTGTCTAGTAAAGGTTATCCTTGATGGTGGTCTGGGAACACCATGGCATCAAATGCCCAATGCTTGTTTAAATTTTTAGTTTGAATCTTCCAATGTTGCATAAAATCAAATATATTTTTGTTGTGCGTTTTTGGGCCCTCACTTTCCACAGTTTGGAATGACTGGAGAGAAAAGCACTCAGCAAATAAAGCTGGAATTGGGAATCCAATCTGCAAATGCAGCTCACTGTCACAGGTAAATCTGTTTTTCTCCATGCTACTAGTGACCTGATGGCCTGTCATGTGGGGGGTGAAAAAAATTAAATAAGATTGTACCTTCAGGGAGTGCTACATATTTTATCTCTATTTCATCTGTTTTCCCATAATATCAAAGCTGTGTTTAGTGGATAGAGATTTACGATCAGACAAAGATACGCAGAGCCGAAGAATGTGAGAGGATGATTTGCCTTGTAGAGCTGGCTATTGTTGCTGGGGAAGTAGAGGCTGGTTTACAGCTTGCTTTTTCCCTCTCCATCTGGGACTGATTTGTATCTCTATGATGCATGTAGGAAATGTTCCTGGCCTTTTTCTAAACCTAAAGACTGTGTTTTAGGCACTCGGTAGTGCAGGAGTTTCTGAACACCTGAAGTCAGGCAAAGCCCATTGCTGCAAAATGCAGCCTTGTCTTGTGTACTGTGTGGGTATCGTACATTTTTATATGCATGTCGTCTTTTTCCTGTAATTTAATAATAGGCATATATAGATTGGTTCAGCTGCTGTTCACATCAGGACATTGTGTATGCATTTTCCCCTCCTGTTAGTTGAAGCTATATACATACTAACCTTTTATTTCTTTGTTTATTCTCCTTCTGCTTTATTACTGAATACTGTGCAGAGATAAAATTACTTTGCTGGAGGTGGGAGTTATCTCACTAAATAGCTTGTGGCTCAGATAGGTGGCAGGACATATACATACATTTTTGCTTCAAGCTGTGATTGATAACTAGGGTGTCAGGTATTTGCAAGAGGCGTTTCACATAGCTGTCATCTTCTAGGGTTTCACATGGATTGGCCCGTTCTCCATGGGACAAACTGATCAGTGGATGTGCTGCAGTCATTTGTAGCTGAATGTTTTGGCTTGTTTTTTGCATTTCAAAGAGTATCAACATCTCTATTTGGGATGTGGACTCGAGTAGGATTTAGAGGCTGGGTTGTGTCCCTTCCCTTGCTGATATTTAATGTCAAAAAGTTTTTTGCTATTTTTACCATTTTTAAAGGCAGAGGTGAGCATTGGTGATTACATGCGTGTCTTAAGGACCTTTAAAATATTGCTCAGTCTAAAAAGACAAAAGTAAAATGGGTCTTGCGTATGGTATGAGAGCATTCATTACCACCATTCAGGATCAGGGATCTCTTCTTGGTAGTTTTTTGTGGGACTGAAAGAAAACTGCAAATAGGCTTCTTGCTGACATGTTGCAGGTGTATACCACATGCCCACACTGGAAAAAAGATGCGGTTGTGAAGGTCTTGATGACAGACAAGGGTCTAAAAGGCCTTCATCTCCAGGTTTTAGCTAGTTCATCTGCTTTTTATTTGCATTTCCCTTCCTTAGAAGCATTAAGAATTTTCCAAACACGATATAACTTTGTACCAGTCTATAAAAACTATATAAAGTCCTTTTCTCCGCTGTAAGGTACCTCATTGAGTGAGGTTCCATTTAAGCCAGAGAAAACTTACCCACCAGGACCTTTGTAATTTTGAAGTAACTTTTGACAAAGAAAACACCTGATGAAATCACTTGGAGAACAGCATGGTCCCCCCTGCAACTAAAGGTATTAGAGAAACTTGATGTTTTTTCTTATCAGGTCTCTTGTTTCTTCTGCCAGGCTCAACATATTGGCTCAAAAAGAGAAAAAAAGAGAGAAAAAAAAAAAGTTCTTCATCTAAAACAATATTTTTCACAAAAATTCTCAACTCTAAGTATTTTGTTTCTGAGGACAATATACTCAAGGCTGGATTTTTAAGATATTACAAAAGTAATCATTCTAAATTGAAAAATCAGTCAGTTGAGCTTTTGTTTGTGGTAGGCAAATGATTTTAAGAGTCATTTTGAACACAGTGAAAGCAATGCTTTGATTCATTAAAATTGCTGGATAAAATTAGTTGAGAAAGTGTAAACATCATTTTCCAGAAAGTGCTCCAAATTTATTTTCATCTTTTTATCTAAACAAATTCTCCAAATATAATTTTGAGGAATGGAAAAAATCTATGATTAATTTAATAGGCACTAAAATTAGATGCAGACAGGGAAAATAGTTGTAACCGTGTGGGAACTGGCAAAAGGATGCTGCAGTGCAGCGGTGTCACGATGTCACTTCAAACCATCGTGGCTTTTTTTTTTTTTTTTTTTTTTTTTTTTTTTGTCTTTAGTGAACTTCTCTGACTCTCTCCTTAAGGAAGAGTGTAGTGTTTTCAGTCTTAAAGTTGGTTTTCCTGTAGGATAATACTGGTTTTGATTAATATAGGAGAACTGTACATGTGTGTCTTTGCAGGGAGCTAAATATGCAACAGAGTTTGTGCTGTACAGTGTACTCAGTGCTACATGTCATGAGAATGTTGTTTAGCAGGTTGCAAATGATGCTAAAGCCAAAAGTGAAAAATGTGTGCATTGCTGATCAGTGAGGCTTGTTTGCTTTCAAAGAGCCCAGCTGCTGTGAGTCAGGAGGGAGCAGAGTAATCGCAAAGGAGGGAGTGCCACTAGGGTAAAATGTTCACTCTGTGAAACCAAGGCGTTTGACAGCTCGCAAGGAAAACTGTGCCTCAAATGTAGGCACTAGCTAATACAGAGTGTGTTTCGGTACTTTTGTGGACTGAGAAGTTTTCTGCCTCCATTTGTTCTTCACTTCATACTTTTAAGCTCTTGTCTGTGAATCAGGGGGCCTGCATATCTTGGAGCCCACAAAAATACAAGGTCTCTTGTACCAAAATATATTTGAGGCAAGGAAAGATAAAACCACAAGAGAGCTGACTGTCTCCATCTCCCTGATTCTTGAGGCTGATAAAGCTTTCACAGTGACTTATGTAGCCCAAGGGCTGCTCTGTGGCATCAAAGCTGGCTCTGATGTGCTGTGAGGCACCCCTGTCTGCGTCTCCCGGCCCCGGTGAATGATATCACGCCAGTAGGTTTCCTAGAAATGTGCTGTGTACAAGGGACTGCCTCACTGCAAACCTCTCCTTTTACCCACCAGGTCTATCCTTGCACCAATGATAAAGAATGTGAAGTTGGGCGATACTGTCACAGTCCTCACCAAGCAACATCTGCGTGCATGCTGTGCAGGAGGAGGAAGAGACGTTGCCACAGAGATGGCATGTGCTGCCCTGGGAATCGCTGCAACAACGGTATTTCTGCCCTTTTCTCATCTTTTTCTCCCTAAACTGAGCATTCTAATTACTACTGGAAATAGTTATTTCTCTGAATTTTCTTAGGAAATTCAGTCATATTTGCATGACTGTACTCTTTTTCTAAACAAAGATTTAAAAAAGTTCAAATACTGAATACAGTGTTAGCTGTATGTGTCACTTGTCCTGACTTCTTTTTTGGCGGGGGAATTGAAAAGATCCTGGATGATCTTAATATTATGTTATACTCCTAGAATAAGATAAAGAAAGCCTGGCTTTCGAAACTGTATAGGAAAACAGTCTAATCTGTGACTCTGTTAGTCTAAGATTTAATGACTCCATGAACTACTGAAACCACTCCTTGAGGGTTTAAACTTATGTCTGTGTTCCTATGCTGTGTACCGACATATCATGTAGAGACTGGTGTGAGCCCTCTCAAAAGCAGGCACCAGCTGCTTAGACCTTAAAGCAGCGTGATCTGAGGAGAAGCAGTGATGGTGAAGTTGCATGCCTGGGATCAGTGACTGACCTGCAATTAGAAATAAGAGGTCCTCACATTTTCAGGGTTCCCATCCTCATCCAAGTGTATCTTTCAGCTGCTTTTCCTCTTGTTCAAAGCTGTGACTGACCAACTTTTCCTTGCAGGTATTTGCATACCAGTGACTGAAAGCATCCTTACACCTCACATCCCTGCTCTGGAAGGGCCACGCAACAAGAAGAACGGTCACTACACTAGCAAGGATTTGGGATGGCAAAATTTAGAGAGGCCGCAGTCCAAGCTGTCACACATTAAAGGTAGGATCACATTTGCAGTATGATGTTTTATTCCTTCATATTAGGAAGCCAAATACACCAGCACCAGCACAAAACAGATATGAAACAGATAATTTCAAGGGAATTTAGGGAGGTTTTTGAATGGCCTTGCCTGTGAATCTGTCTTGAAAGTTCAGAGCATGGCTCAAAACTGGTTTAACATCTGCCAAGAATTCCTGTTCTTGAACTAGCATTTGCTTTCTTTTTGGTATTAGACATGGAGCTAAAATTTATTCTTCAGTTGTTCAAAACTACACCCATCTTCCTCTTTCAACAATAATGCAGTTAAGCACTTCCCATTTTACTTACAAAGCTGTAGCTGAAATTCTCCTTATTAAGTCTTACGGCAGGTCTTCTCAAGTGCTCTCTTGAACCTTGCTCAGTTCATCTCTTCCATTTATTTCCATCTTCCAAGCAGCTACAGGTGGCCATGTCAGCTCCCATTTCTTGCATCGCTGCATCGAATCTGTGCGATCTCTCTTCCCCACAAGCTAAAATAGTTTTTTTTTCTTTTTTAGGACATGAAGGAGACCCCTGTCTACGGTCATCAGATTGTATTGAGGGACACTGCTGTGCTCGCCATTTCTGGACCAAAATTTGCAAGCCTGTATTGCATCAGGGAGAGGTATGCACCAAGCAGCGCAAGAAAGGCTCCCATGGACTGGAGATTTTCCAACGATGTGACTGTGCTAAAGGGCTGTCTTGCAAAGTATGGAAGGATGCAACCTCCTCTTCTAAATCAAGACTTCACGTGTGTCAGAAAATCTGAATGAGGTTTGGGAAGATACTGTTAAGTAACTGTGGTTTTATGTATGGTGGGAAATGAGGACTGCAAATGAAAACAGAATACTAAAGCAACTATTAGGTAGCAGTAGAAATCACACCCAATGCGTTTAATTCTGAGCCTGGGGTAAGCGCAGCTGAAGTCTTCCCATTGTGCAGCTCTTCTGTAAATAATATCAGCAGTTTGTGGGAAATGCTAGTGTGCAAACAAGTACAGTGGAAATTAGTGCCACTTACCCTTCTGTCTTGTCCCAGGATGTTTCGGGGTTCAGTGTTAGGGCTAAAGTGGATTTCCAGTACGGTAATGACTGCTCAATAGATTGTATACATTGCAGCACTGTATTCCCAAGTGAAGCAGTGCTTGCCAGGAAGATTTGTCTGTCAACACATTATTGATTACTAAAGTATTACACATTGCAGGTGAGAGAGATGGAAATACAGTTACTGTGAATGTCCACACACCCTTGTTACTGGGGGCTGATGCTTCAGCAACAGCGCACTCCTGCAGGACAAGAGTGCTACATTTTGCAGACCCTCACGGAAGAAATGAAAAGTTGCAATCTCCTGATTGCAAGCGAACGGCAGTTTCTCTAATTAGAAGCATTTAAGCAGGGTTTTGTACCTATACATAGAAGACTGAAATGCTTTATGTAGTTCAATGTCATAGTATGGCACTTAATCACTTGTATTTGTCTCTGTTTATTGCTAGCATATATTGGCTTGAACAGATGAAGCAAATATGTGCAGGCTGAATCCAGAATTATATACAGGCAGTTGCTCATTAGTCCTAAATATACTTTCTTTGTCAAAACATAGTTGCATTATAGTTATTTCCAAAATACATAGCGGAGTGTTGATGGTATTTGAAGAGCTGTAGAGTTGCGCTACTGTTGCTGTTATAACAAATGATGTAGGCACCTCTGGGGGGTTTGGCCTGTCCTGCTAACTCAAAAGTTTTACCTTCTAATGGCAGTAATGGGCTAACGTTTGCTGATAGTTCAAAACACGGCTGCACTTCACAGAAGCATTTTTGTTGCTTAGAGACAGCAAAGGTGGTGTTGGCTCTTGCGAGCAGCTTCTGTCCTGCAGAAAAGGACACAAGAAGATGGTACAACTGCAAACAACTCAGTATAAAGATCCTGTGATGCTGCAGTGTGCCACCCTCCAGCATGTATCCAACCTAAACTTGATCTATCCTAAGCCTGGGCTATTTGGCCAGGGATGATGGAATTACGTTGACTATGATACAGCTAACAAATCTACACTGTTTGTGTTCCGTTTCAAGAAAAAAAAAAAGGACAATCTCCATCCCTTGACTTCTCGCAGTCTTTTACATTGTTCTTGTTTTACTTATTTGCAAGTACTCCTTTGTGTAGAGATTGGTAAAGAGATTGATATTTCTTCAAAGAAGTCTTACTCTGTAGCTGACCTCCTGCTAGGCTGTAATTACCCATTTATAATTATGCATTTTCATGTTTTGTAATACAAGAGACTTTTCTGTTGAATCAGTTGCATGCAGCTAGGTACAGCAGTAAGTAGTCATAAGGCCATATCACTGTACTTGACATACCTTTTCCCACTGATACACTTTTCCATCATTGTTTGTTTTAAAACTATAGATTATATATATGCACAGTAATAAGGCTCAGAAAGAGCATAACTCAATATACTTTAAAAAAATCAAGCGCAGGAGTCAACTGTGCAAGCATTTAGTTACCCTGATACAGGATGTACTCAGCCAAGGAGTTCCACTGCCCTGGCTGCAACTGCGCGTGCAAGTCAGTGCTACCCAGTGGGAGCAGGAGGCGGGTGAGGGGTGCAGAAACTGGCTCTCAGCAATTTTTAGCTCTTCCTATCCTCAGCCTTACCTGCCTTTTCCTCTCACAAAGCTTAGTTAGTTGAGATAATTTATTTACAGGAAATGTTTAACAAGATGTATTTTCTTATAGAGATATTTCCTACAAAAAGCTTTGTAGCAGAATATATTTGCAGCCTGTTGACTTTAATGCAGAAAAATGTATAATAAGATTAAATATATTAAATGTCCTTTCTTATTCCTCCCTAAATATTTGATCCATATTTCTTACCTGCTGCTTAAGAATAAGTTTTTCCCCGAAAGGATATGCATGTCTGTGGTGGGGGGTATCTTTCGCTGTACGGGTAAAAGCGTATGATCATACTTGTGTTTCAAAGAGCTATGTAAGCAGAGGTTTGGTAAAAATGCATGAAGCCCACCTCAAAATCTCTGTCATTTCTACAAGGCTGACTTAAGTAGCAATTATGTCTATGCATCTCTTGGGAGAATTCACAGGTAAGGTTTCAGGAGTAAGTTCTGAAAATAGCACATCCAGATCCATAATGTTCAGTCTAGTAACTTAAATAAGAAAGGGATTTGGACACATTCCCTGGATACACAACACTGAGCAAAGCTAGTATTTAAAGTGCATGGCATTTTGTTACATATTACAGCATACAAATGCATTGCTGCAACTGGTATAACTCGTGATGTTGAAATGGCCGGTAACATCCACCCTGATGCCAGGAAGCAATCCATACGGCAAACTGAACCTATTACCACTAAAAATTACTAATAAGAACAGCCGGATTCTGATCCCAGTGAAACCCATGCAGATCTCAGTGAATATTGCAAAATAGTGCCTGTGGTTATTGAGCAAGGGTCTGTGTGTTTGTTGCCTGTTTCTGGGAAGCTTTTGCCCAGCAGATGTGTATAGTTGGAGAAGGGGACTGTCTCCCCTTAGCACAAGGCCTGGTACAAAATGGAAAAGTTTGGCTACTGTTATTTACAATATTTGCGGAGCAGTTCTTTGAAAATTGCAACACTTCTAAGTTTAAGACACAGTTGTGAACACTTCAGCAGGGCTTGACGCTGCCAAAGCCTTCGGAGATTTAATCTGGGAAAAAAATCCTATGTGCACAGACAGATCTTTACACACCACAAATACTAAGCCATGTATCTGGACTGAACAGCATGCAAGCAGTTCACAAGGCTGGAGCTTGGTTGTACGGACACCAGTCAGTGAATATTTTGGAGAAATATACATCAGTTTGGGAATAGTTGAAGGCAAACAACAGCTAAAAGTTGAGGATAACTAGTTTTACTCCGTGCTTTATTCATTGTGACATTTCAGAAATGTACTGTTGTTGCAAAAATGTTAATGGCAATTGCTAAGCAATTAAAATACTCTGGCTATTAACTTAGAATAGGCTCAGGATTGCAACACCTCCTTGGAAATACTTATCACCTTTCATAAAAATAATGGCTTTCTACTCTATAACAGCATATATTTGCTTTACAATATATATGGATGTCAATCTATTACTATAGTATTTGCTTTGCCCTGTTTGTTGTTTGCTATCTAGAATATTTATGATTTAAAACATTTTTAATGAAAGCAATTAAACAGATCTATGCCCTTACTTGTATAATTACACTTTCTACAGCCCGCATCTAGTACCTGACACCTAACACACAGTTCACTGAAATCCCTTCTGCTGCATTTTCTGGCTTCGCTGCTCTGTCTCAAGGCAAAAACTATGAATGTTCTTGGGCAGAAAGTGGGAGGTAAGAGGCATCCCTAAACTGTTCCTTGTAGCAACACACCAACTCTCTCTGCTTTAGCTTGAGACCTGTATTGACCTCCAACTGAAAATGCAAATTTACCAAAGAAAATCTAGGTTCTTTCAAGGTTTCTTCAGTCTTTTCTTCAGTTTTGGGAAAGCTATTTTATTTTTTTTTTTTTTTAAAAACGAGATACATACAAGGATAAAAGCAACAGAAATATGGCTCTGGAGTGGATGATTTCAAGGCTCTTGCATATATATACATATAGTTTCTTACCTGGCTCACCCATGTGATGGGTGGTGCCTTTCAGAGCTGCAGTAGACCAAGAGCATGTTAGTGCTTAGGTGTGTGCTTCCTCATTTAAAGTGTTAGACATGCCAACTCCCCCAAGTTCAGCAGAGCTCCTGCACCTTTGGATGGCTCCCCAAAAGGAGGAGGCCTGAACAAGCACTTCTGGATGTGCAAAAAGAAAACCTGAAAATAAAAAAAAGTTCAGTGATAAGTCTATGCCCCCACCCTGACAAAAGCACACATTTTACTGTTTTCTATGTGTGTGTGTATATATATGTATATATAGGGGGAGGTATAGGGGAGGTAGGGGCAGCTGCACAGAGCTGGTACTGGAAGCACCCCTGACCTCGCTGCATGCGCAGCCTTGGCTGGAGCGCACTGCAGCCTTGCTGATTCTGGCAGCTCCCTGTCTTTTTTTGGAACTCCTCCTTGTTATAACAGGAGCATCAACTTATTTAAAAATATCTGTTGCCAAAAAACTTTTTTGTTTGTTTTTGTTTTTTACAGTGCCAGCTTGCAGCTTAATTTAGAGGTGGCTCCCTGCAAGCCAGCCTCCCAAGGCAAAGGACATCATCTGTTGAGGAAACCAATATTTTAGACAGCATGGGCACCTTTTTTTCTTTTTAGGAAAAAAGCCATTTACGAATAGAGATACAAATATTAGCCTTTGAGTCTGTGGCAAAACTCATACTGTTGTAATTCCCCCTGCTCTTCCCAAAACTGGGCAAAGAGTAGGCAGCAAATCAGGAAAGACTTCCTGGTGTGGCCTGTGTATCCCTGTTTTTTTAGTCCTGAGAAACTATTCCTCATTTCTGAGACTATGTAGATTATTCACCAACAGTGACCCCTTAGTTTGCACAAGGACTTTTTAAATAACAGATAATGTGTGAACTTTTTTAAAAAAATCAATTACTGGTCATCCAAGAATTCAATAGAGTTGCAGCACCAGTGCTCACAGATACTTTTTTTTTTTTTTTTAAGTGAAATTTTAATGGCACAGTAAAAAATAAATTTAAATATGCTCATGCACATATTAAAAAAAAATGAATAACATGGTTCTGGAAGCGATTTACCAAGTATTTTGGTTTGTGTCATGTTCATGACTCCAGTAACTATACAAAGCTTTACAAACATCTACCTCAAAAATGAGGTATAGTAGGACCTCAGTATATTGTAACCCATGGATTTGTCAGATTATTTCAATTTCTTTAAAGCCCTGGACTTCTAGCATATTCAGATGTGGAAATGCTAAATACCATCTTCACAGTCCTTCCAACCTGCCAATGGAGCAGGATTTTTAGAACAGAAATTCCTGTTACAGAGCCTGTTTTCATGAAATTTGTAACTCAAAAACCTACACTCAAAAAGTTCCAGAATTTCCTATTTATCCAAATACCATCTTTCAAACATTTTGCAATTCATTTACTAAAAAAAATCTCTTGTAGGAAAGCAGCACTATGAAACTGTGGTTAGGTACCATATTACACACTGCACAGAGCTGTGCATCTTCAGAAAGCAAAGAAGCTAAAGAACATTTCCCTCCAAGCTTTAACACTAGGGAATAAAATTAATCAATGCCTGAGTGCAACCATCACACTTCTCTTCTTTTGATGCCGCCTCTCTTAATGGTTCAAAATAAACAAAAAAAACATAAACACCTTTAATACAACTCAACTCAATACTCAAGTGACACCAAGACTATAAAATTGTCATCGGGGTACTCATTTTACTGCTGTATACCTTTCAGCAATTACAGTAACAGAATCTCACCACATATGTTCTATGATAATTATTTCTTGAAAGTAGTTAGAAGCAGGCAGTTCTCATCATAAGACCATAAATCCAAGCTTGTGGTCATGTAATTTCTGTTCTGAGGATCATCATCATCATCATTGGTGAAACCACTTGGTTGAATAAGCAAACAGGAAGCTGTTCAAATTAAGAAAGCTTGCTTTATATGCAAACACATTTTAACAAAAGACTGATTTTAAATTGCTTCTTACCATTCATAACCATCATCTTCCCTTGTATTCTCTTCCTATCGCTGAGCAAAGTGGTTCATTTATGACAGATAATCCTGTACTGAGACCCTCAGCTGGACAAGGCAGGTGTCATCACAGTAATTTTACAGGTCCTTGAAAC
>NW_010589688.1:865334-914269 GCF_000705375.1 Tinamus guttatus
AAAATCACATTAAAGATAAGGACATTAGAACTTGCAGAGGATGCCTACTCTGTATTTTAGAATGAAAACTATAGTGAAGATGATGATTAAGGGCTGTAAAATATTGGGAGGCTGAGAAAAGGTAATCTAATTTAAGAAGTTATGAGTTCTTAATATAGGATATCATGTTACACCTGTGCACAACACTGCTATATTTCACCCCACTTTAAACAGCAATAAACATTTTTTTTAAAGCATCCCTTGTGCATGAACTCAAAATAGTATTTTCCTCAAAGCCATGTCAATTTGGGAGAGGATTCTTCCAAAGTCCTCACACTTGACATAGTGTTTACGGCAGAAACTCTATCTGCTGTTCCTGTTGTACGAAAAATGGATGGCTTCAGTATACTGGGACCACAAGCTGTTCCTAAGGCAATGCAGTGATTTAAATTCCATTTCCCAGACAGACAAGGCAGACGAGCAGTAGATGGATCTTCCAGTCAGCTTTCTGTTACACACACACACGCATGCACGCATAGGTAGGTATTTTTGGTTAAAGAAACTATGTGTGACAGTCATATGCTTGAAACATTTTTCAGTCTCATTTTTTAATCCACTGCCTGCACGCACGGGTAGGTAGGTATTTTTGGTTAAATAAACTATGTGTGACAGTCATATGCTGGAAACATTTTTCAGTCTCATTTTTTAATCCACTGCCTGGAAAAATGCAGCAGCCCAAGCTCCAGCCAACAGGGTGAATTAGAAACAGCCTGTGAGGAGGGAGTGGGGACAGGTGCAGCCGTGGCTGGCTGCAAAGGTGGAGGAGTGGCTTGTGGAAAGGGTCTAGACAGGCCCATTAATTAGGAAGTGGGGAGACCAGAGCATTTTGTCAAGCTAATTTTAACGCCTCCTCCTGCCCCGTTTCACCTGAAGCACCCTGGTTGGAGGCCAGGAGCGAGCAGAGGGCCTCCATCTCCTTCTGATAATGTGATGGCAAAACACTCAAAACGCTCTGCATGCACGGTGGTTGGTGGTCTTGGACCTCTTTCTTCCCGGAGCAGCAGCGTTCTCAGCACACAGCAGCTTTGGTCCAAGGTGGAAATAAGCTGGAGAGATGCATTTTTTTCCTTCTCACAGGTAGGCTTTCCAAGGAGCTGCTCGTGTACCAGTGCTTTGCCTTCACCTGCAGCTCAAGCCAGACTGTGGCAAGAAGGTGGCACAGCCCATGGTCTTGGTGCAAAGGAAAGCGGGTCTCCACTCTGACCAACACTGCAGTCAGGCGCTCCAGAGCGCAGTGTGTCCCACCTGGGAAAGCAGAGCAGTTTCATTAATAGCACAACTCAGCAAGTGAGCAGATGTGATGAATAAGCCAGGCCATTCAGTCCAGCAGACCTGTTGCCTGCTCCTGGGGGAAGACACATGAACACTTGCAGCGTTTACTAGAAACCACATGCATGTCTTGCCAGTCAGAGGCACCCGCACTCACGTCAAATGCGGATGGTCTCAGGTCCACCCAGGCCCACTGGTCACACAGGGCCTTCCTCCCCTATGCCATGACAGCATTTAACCCATGCCAGGACACCTATTTGGTACCTTTAAAGCCCAGCAAGCTGAGCTAGGTGGTTATTAAAGAGCCCCAATCTGCCAGCCCAGGAAACAAAAAGTGGTACAAGCACGTTCTGTAATACGGGAGCTTCTTAAATTGCAGGCAAATATATTGGGGTCTCAGAGAAGCCAATATTTGCCCCCCATAGATTCAGCAAGTACTATATTGCTCCAAAGCATAAACTGGGAAATCAGTAATCTGAGACTAACCTCCTGCATATTATCCTCTATATACTCTTGAGTTTACAGTATTTTTTTTTTTAGGTCCACTTAGCAGATCCCTGTATCAGAGGACCATGATTCTTCTCACGATCAGTGATTTACAAGGTAGAAGACCTCTGCTCTAGTTCTACCAATAGATACAATAAACCAAACTTATCTCAGCTCTGAATGAGACCACATTAAGACAGCTGTACCAACCTATTTGAAATTAAATTTCAGGAGAAAAACAAAAAAAAACACACACCACCTTCCCTGCATCCTTTTCTACACAGCACGTACTTGGCAGAGGCAAAACTCTTAAGCTGGGGATATGCATGCAACACTTTCCCTTCCCTGCAGCATGGCAGGGCCACCACCAAGGACCCACAGATTTCCCTTTTGGCCACAAGAGCCTTGGACAAGAAGCTGCAAGGAGGCAACAACCAGACACTGAGGCCAGCAGAGCAGCTGCAGAAAAAGCTAAAGCAGGGGCTGCCACTACCAAAAAGATCTTTCTTGATTCTGCCTGGGCAACTGCCCCTGACAACTGGCTGTTTGATCCCAGCTTGTTCCAGTCTCCTCTCCAAGACCCTTCACCAACCTTTGTTTTACTCCACATCTGCCCTGCTTATCTTTCTCTGTTTGCCTGTTCTGTTTCCCACAAATCTCCTCCCCCCTTCCTTCTTTCTAATCCCATAAGTAATATCCCCCTGCCAAAAATGTAGAATTAACATGTAATTTATCAATACAATATTGATTGCTACGTTCAATCCCTTTCCTTTTCCCTTCCATTCTGTCTATTTATATAATCTCTCTTTAAGGCGGGGAAATTGTCTTTAAGGTATCATTTGCACATTGTCCAGGATATTGGGTCTGGCTTTGGCTGGTCTCATAAATAACACCAGCAGCAAAATCTCTGCAAGAAGAAAAGCAGGAAAGCTTCCTCTCTAAGGAGGGGAGTTTCACAGTGATGAGGTATTATTATTTTTTAGCTGAATTCTGATAGAAAGTAACATGCAGAAACATTGCATCAGTCACTGGACTCGGATGGGACAGAAGATGGCTATACTAGCACAGGCTACAAGTCTTCATTCATGGTGTAATCAGATGCTTCTATTTCTAGAGTTTCTTCTTACTACTTGGAAAGTACAGCTACAATAGTTAGTTAGTTACAACCCAGAAAAAAAAAATTCCATTTGTCCCAAACCCCCAAATTTCAATGCTTAGAAATTTTTAAAATGAATAATTATACAAAGATCTGGATAACCTTCTTAACATAATTATAGCAGCATGATGATCCCAGTTGTGCCAGGAAGTTGCTCATCCACATACACATCTACTATAGAAACCTAAAAATACAGAAACATAAAAATAACTTATTTTCAGAGATATGTGGGGTAAAGTTAAAGATCGTTAAAATGTTACAGAGCTTTAGTTCCCCGCAGCAGAATTTGCCAGATTGTTCGCTGCATCTTTGATTTCTGTCCAGTTGCTCGTAAGTTAAAAAAAGAAAGATGCATGATGAAAAATTAGTATGAGAAGATAACATCATTCTGGAAAACTGGGAAATTTCCTTTGATAAAGATGCAAAGAAAACTCACAACAGGTTTTGCAATGTCCTTACCCGCTGGATTCCCAAGAAGGTGCTCATGGCTTTCGAGGGCTGCCCCTTGCAGCGGCCATTACTCCTCTGCATGTCGCCCCAAGGCAGCAAGCGCGGTGCCCACACTGGCGCATGTCGGTGCAGATCATTACTCAGCCGCTGTGCTGTCCCGGGGTCATTACTAAAACATGGGGCAGATCTCTCTCCTGCCAGTCCCTCCAGTCTGCTTTCCCAGTCTTCCCGCACCTCGATTTATTCCTCCTTAGACTGTCTCTTTTACCATCGCATGGACATGGTCCCTTTGCTATTATCTGCACGAGCCACAAGCCTGGTGGGTTTTATGCTCTTGGACTGGCTTCAAGTTTCAGCACTTCCCTTGCTCTTCATCCTCAGTGCACTGCTAATCAGGAGTTCCCTAGCGGGGCCTGGCTCTAGATGCATGTTTAACTTGTGTCCTCAGCATTTCAAAACCATTAGTCAGGGCCTGGATCATGGCCATCAGCCTATGAGTACTATGAGGCACACTGTTATGTCCACTTTCCTCGCCCCCTGTATCTGGAAGACAAATAATGAGTCCCCCAGCGTGCTGTTTATCCTCATTCTATATTAATTTTAGTTGTAACAATAAGCTAATAATTGCTTCCCAGCTAGTGGAGTGCAGTGAGGTACCAAAAGCTGGGAGGGCTAGACCTGCAAGGGCAGATAGTAGACCTTAGCACTTCACCATATTTTGAACTTTCTTTCCAATTACCAGGCTCGTTCCAGTCTAACAAGTTACCTGTGACAGCCTGTATTACCTGCAAGAGAAATACTTGATCCAGGCCAACTTATTGTCATGAAAACTTCCATTAGCAAAACCCCATCAAGCCCCCAGGTGATCATGCCTCTAGCAACATTGCCATAAATACATGTCTAGGCTGCTAAGCAGTCCAACTGTTAAACTCATCTCTAAGTACTGTGCCTTTGACTCATCACTGTTGATTCATTCAGACTCTGTTCTTCATTTCAGATAATCTCAGATTTCCTCTCCCTTGGGTGAGATAACACTTAGCTTCCTAACTTGCAGTTTGTGATGATCGTTCCCCCGAAATTAATGGACATGTGCAAATTGAACTATACGCTTTTCTCTCTAGAAAGGGAGATGTCTAATCTACACACTGAAAACATTTGTTCGCATGATCAACAAGTGAAACCCCTCACATATCTTCTGCCATATGTTACAAACAAATGCCTCCTTTTTTGCTCTGTAATAAAGCATAAGGCACTAAAACAAACAGTTTGAGGAAAGACCCCCCAAGTGGAATAATGCACCAGTGGCAAAGAAAAGATTTCACAGAGCAGACAGGAAATTATGAAAGGAGCGCGAGATAACCATATTTTGACAAGAAAAGAAAGACAAGACAGAAGTGAAGAAATCACTTCTTTAAGGCAAAAGGGTGAGTTCTGTTCTGCAGGCCCACTCCCGCTGGATGGGTGTACTACTTGGCAGTGTAGAAAGAGTCTACGAAACCTTGCAAGCAACTAAGGCAACACTTGCTGTTTTCATTAAATCAAGGGCACACATACAAAGGACACACTTTGCCTTCACGAGGAAGAAAAGAAAATTTTGGTATGCATCTAACTATGATGCTGAGGTACAGTAATACTGGTGAACAAGATATTAAGTATCGAACTTGTCTGACCTGAATTTCCTAAGCAGCACCTCAGAAATACCTATCACATTTTCTCATTCATTAAAAATAGATTGTTTAGGATTTGTGTTCAGATCATTATCAGTATTTAAGTCCTTTCATCTGAAGGAAAAAACAAAAACAAAATATTACAGAGGATGAAATCCTAACTCTACTGAAGTCACCAGGAATTTTGTCACTGATTTTAATGGGGTAAGGACTTCACCCTGAGTGTTTAGACTAAATGACTTCGAAATAAAGGGTTAGAGCTTTTATGAACTACATTATATAGTGCTTAATTAAAGCAATTAAGCTGACCACTGGAAGGAACAGACGTAGTTTGGCTAAATCCAATTATTTCCAAAAAATGCTGGAAACAAGAGAGGAATTTTTTTAAACACAAGTGATATGAAGTTATCAAATGCTAATGCTTGGCAATTCCCCCATCTTTAATAACCTTTGAAGAATTAATTTTCTGGAACAATTACGCAGAATTATGCAGGAAAGAAGGAAACCTCCTTGGTACACAGAGGAATAACTGTAATGACAAGCCTAAGCAGTAGCTTGTGCTTCAGGAAAACCAACTGAAAACACAGGCAGAAGAAAAAAAGACGATGTTATATGGCTGCTTATTTAAAGAGTTAGGCATTATCTATGAGGAGAATTTAATTATGTGATAGAAAGGCATTTTTTAGGTCTTCTAATCCCTCACTTGTTTCTTTACTTTCTTTTGTATATACATTTGAACAGTGTAGGGTGCTTTTGTTCATTCTTACGGAAGAATCAGTAGATCTTCCTGTGAGGCAGCTTACCCCAGGTGCTGCCTATTTCTGCATTCTAGCTTACACTGTTGTATGCCAGAAAGATCTGCAGGCTATAGGCATATAATCCTGTCATCATTACTGAATCCGTAAGTATTTTCATCTTACCTCATTATTAGGGACTAAATTTCTTTTTCTTCTCTCACTTTTGGGCTCCTTTTTTCTTGAGTTCATTTTGCTTAGTCAATATTTTTTGGTGGTGAAATCATAGGTCTAGAGAAGAATACAAAGCAGGAAGAGAACTGTCACACAGATGATTAAACATTACCATATCAAATATTAGTTTTGACTCCCATCTACTACTACTATAAAAGTGAGAAATTATAAAAATCTTTGGATTTTGATTTGTGCCAATACATCACAACATTAATTTCTTTTGACTGCAGTGGCAATCCTGTCAGACAAGAATATTTCTTTACAGATAATATATTTGTTTTCATTCGTTATGATTTTTTACTGGTAGCTACTTATTAAAAATCAAGAATACAAGAAATAACGAGCACTAGGAAATATAACTATACCTATTTCAGAAAATAGGTACGCAAGATAAAAAATTAATGTGTCAAGACATTGAAATCTAAGTTACACTCACATCTCATACACTAGACAGATATGCAGAAAACAAAGAGGTAGGAACATAAAGTCTTAGGGGAAAAGTCTTACTGGGAAATTTTTGAATAGAAGAAATGCAAACCTCTCTTCTGGGAGAGATGTGCAGAGAGCTTCTTGGTGCTTGAGAAACAGAGCGGGAGGAAGCGTGTGGGATGGCACACTGAAGTTGCTAAGCTATGAAAGAGAGAAAGCAAATCAAAGAGCAGCTACTGGGGGAGCTGGGAGAGAAAAGCAAGGGAATCCTTGAATACTTTCTAGGGCCGCAAGCCCCCAAAAACCCTGAAGGCAACAAGAGACTCAATTCATCTCTGTGGATCTGAAGCCTTTGCTAAAACTCCATAATTTACACACCACAGACATAGCCCATTAGGTCAACAACAGATTTTTGTTCTTTGCTTCAAGGCTGCCAGGACTTCCTCTTATGTGCATGCATTGTAAGTCCAACAATAAATTCAGGCTTAGTGGTAAACTGATCAGTCCACACTACAAATCATCATCTAGAACCAAACCTGATGCTGAGCTGCCTTGATTTACAACAACAGCATAAATCCACCATGTCAGTCAGACGCAGGCCGTCAGCTGGGAAGCGGAGGAGGAATTCATACTTCCTCCAAAGCACCTAGCCCAAGTGCTTACATGAGGAAATTAGAGGAAGCTGGGTTGCCAGCAGGGCTGGAAGGAAGCTCAGTCCCCTCGCTTAGATGGCCTGAATCATCCCCCAGACAGTCCCCCTGCTCTGCAGGAAGCACCGGGGCTGGCAGCCCCTCCACCGTGTCCTCGGAGCACTCCTTAAATAACAGGGGAGGCGCACAGCCTCAGGTTTTACTGAGCTCCTTCTCTTTTTATTTGTTTCTCTGAAGACTCTTTTCTCCTTCCCATACCATAAAGTTAAAATGTTATTATTGAACAAATCTACCCAAACTGCCTTAACACTGAAGAGAACTGAACTCAGCTCTCAATTAGATGCTTTGTGCATTATGTAGCTTGAGTGCGGAGCGGAGAACAGCTCTGGCACAAGCGTTTTATCGGATTTCATCCCCTCAGGAGCAGATTCACTCTCTCTCTCACTCTCTTGATTCCCCCAAACGGATGTAGCAATGAAATAAGCTATCCCAGGCCAGGAAATGCAGATGTGCGGCTCTGTGTGCTATTGACACCCAATGCTGTGGCCACCGAGTACGGGGCCAGAAACATCACCACACCCATGTCCTCTTTGGAGGATCACACAACCGTGCCCTTCTTCGGCCAAATAAAACTTGTAAGAATCATGGCTTTTAATAACAGCTTCTCCATTTTATCTTCATTCCTCTACACCAGCCAGTTCACCTGCATCAAATTCCCCTGAACATTGTTCCTACTGAGAATTATCTCCTCTCAGAGAGGCTTTTTCCAAGTGTTACACTTGAGTACTGCACAGTCCATCTTCACACTTTGTTCATCTTACAGTAGGCAAAAAAATGACAACGGTTGCAGGAAAAGGAGTGCTAGAAAAGCAAAGAAAGAAACTATTGCTTGAAGTACAAGCCCCCTGCTCTTCTGCTGCCTCTGCCTCATGCACAAGCCCTGCACTTTGGGCAGACTGCAACGCCTGACACAGCCTGAAGCGCAGTTATTCTTACTGACAGTATTACATGGAGCCAGTAACTAACAGTAACTGGGGTCAAGTCCTCTGGGGGGATGACCAGCAGGATTCTAGAGTTTTGGTTTTTTTTTCTTCCAGCACTAAGCAATCTACAGAGTCAGTTTTATCATTGTATCAGACTAATGCTTGACCGAACCAGCTTTTTTTCTTTGCCTCCCCTTGGGAACTTTGGTCCATATATAAACATAGGCTAAAAATATACCCGCATGCTTTTGCTTTTTGCCACAAACATTCATATGCTCATGTGAGAATAAACACAGGTGCATATCTATGGACATCAGAGCAAGTGTGCATAAGGGACAAATCTACATTCTAGGAATATTTTTCTGATTGAACATAATAATAGAGTACAACTTGATTTTACCAAATAGTTATGCTTATGCTTTTAACATTTGCATTCAGTATTATACATTTATTCTCTAAGTTGCCATAGGATTCTGTGAAAACAAAATTTCATGGAGACAGGGGGAAAAAAAAATTGGGCTCTGCCTGCAACTTGAGCATATGGGATTTACTCAAGGGGCTTCATTAATAACGAGGTGACATAGCAATAAAGCAAGTCTGTTGCTGTCTTTTGCACAAAAGAGCAGCACAGGGGTGAGCAGCCGAATGTTTGCTAAAACATTTCCATGAGCGCAGGCCGCTGTGCAAGGTCTTCTGCTCCCCTAGGTACTGCTGCTCCTTGGGCCTTTGCCTGTCACCTCTCCCTGTCTTTCTTTCCTCTAAACGAGGATACCTTCCTTCAGGATGGAGCTCTTGGAAAGATGGGCGCTCAAACGCAGCTAATGCACCTTGCTTCCCATTCCAAGAGCAAAACTGTGAGCAGTGAGGGAGCTCTTCCAAGCGCCTTCCTAACCAAGGCCTGCGCTCCTTTACTTTCCTCCGGCACCAGTCCAGCGAAGCACTTTCACACACAGTTAACGTTAAGCGTATAAGCAGCCCCCTTGATTTCTGTGGGACTTCTCCCAGGCTTGATGTTTAGCAAGGGCAAAAATGACTTGCTGGATCTGAGCCATTGATGGAAAAGCCCTTTGCAGCACAGACTGTTTTCCTTTGTGCACACAGTGAGCGCCCAGCCCATTTGGGCCAAGTACTTAACCCAAGTGGCAACGGTCACAGCAATCTCCGCTCTCTCAGGTAGAGAAAATTTCTGTGGGACAGAAAAGAAAGTCATTATCCATTCAAACGGGTATGACAGGCACTATCAGGTGTTGTTTCTGCGTTTCCTAGGACAACTAAAATAATACATTTGTGTTGCTGTGGAAACGCAATAATGTTATGTCATGATGCAAAATACATTCACAGTAGGCAAAGAAAAAAAAAGCTCTCTATATAGTAAAAATACAGATGAAAGATCGGTCTTCGGCTCAAGCAGTTTTCCTCCCAGGAACCTGCATAACACAAAATCAAGCCAGAATTTATACCTGTCTGGCCCTGCACAGTACTCTGTCACAGATTTACTTCATTTCAGTGCACAACTCTCAATTTCTGGGAGGTTGAGCAGAGGTTCTTTGCACTACATGATTAATCATGGGTATCAACCAGGAACTGCCTTCTTCCTCTGCTTACACATGTGGCTTAGAAATGCTTTTCTGCCCTGCTCATTACTTGTTATTTGATAAATGTGTAGTGCTACAGAATGGACAGGAGATTAAGCTTGAAATCGGAGGCATACTGTTGCTCCCTTCTAAGATCAAGGGGCCTGGAAGTAATTCATTTAGAGAAGGTATTACTGAATTCTTTCACAAAAATAAATAAATAAATAAAGAGAGAAAAAAAGAGAGCATATATTTGAGTTTCAGAAAGTTTTTTCCCCAATTGCTCTACTTGTCTTCCATGAAAACTTTAGCACAATAAGAATGACTTTTCACTGTTCCCGCATAAAGTATTTCCAGTGCATAGTTGCTCATCAGTTGTTCTCTCCTGTTTGGGACAACATATTTTTGACTTCCTCTTAACATGCACTGACTTCCAGTAGTCTATTTCAACCAGACCCTGCCTGACAGCACCACTCCACAGCTCCAGTATCATCTGCAGCTTTGCAGAGACCAGGTACCCAAGAGCGGCTGCTGGCCCCAACAATAGTTCCACCACAAAGAGCTCCATGGGAATACAAATTACAACAACAGTACTCCTTTCCCTGAGCTATGATTTTTTTAAAAGTTCTTGCTTTTACAGTCTGCTTTGCTTTCTGGTTTGGCTACAAGTGTAAAAATACTCAGAAACACTGAGAAGGGAAATTAATTATTTTTACAAACTACTTTGATTAAGAGGCAAATGCTTCCTTAACTCCCTGTGAACTCGCTGTGAACAAGTGTGTTAACACACCAGCACACTCTCCCAGCAGAAAGACTTGTGCATGTTCTTGCTTTCATTAACAATTTTGCCCTTATCCATGCCTGAACATGCACGTGTTCCAGTGCACGTCACACCCTCTGGTCTGGTCCTCCACCCAGCGTAACTAACAGCCAAGCTGTGCCATGTCAGTACACAAAGGAAAAAGCACCTTACCCGCTTTCTACCTAGTGGATACAAGTGCAGGACAGGTATCTTCTGCTTGGGCTTCCTTGAAGGTAGCTGAAACCTAGTACCTGAAAGGGCTGGCGCTGGAAGAACCCATTTTATTACAATGACATGGAGCTGGAGGATGATCCTTGGCATTAGACCTGCCACCGTTACTCTAAAATCCATGAGAAGCAGGAGGAATCGGGTTCAGTGCCACCAGTGCTCCCAGCTGAAGTTGGGCTCTCACAGGACTTGGCCAAGAGTGAGTGGCAGGCTGCTGAGCAGACACCACCCCTGCCTTCATAGAGCATCTCACTGGGAGGGGGCAGTCCTTCCTAGCCAGGCTCTGCATTTGATTTCATTTTTGATGAGAAGAGAGAGATGAGGGCCACAAGCTATTATCTTACAAGTGCAAGCTATTATCTTAAGAACTCCAGAATTTAGCTGGGGAAAAATACATCTACTGGAATGAACATTGACAAGTAAAATATTTAATCCCCAAAGTTTTATTTCTCCCCAACATAAAATAATATTACTCTGAATGGTCCATAAATAACACTAATGGAGAGATTTTGAATGGAAATCTCTAATGATATATGAGAGAGGACTTAAATAGGTTTAACCAGGCTCACTCTCAAACT
This sequence comes from Tinamus guttatus, assembly GCF_000705375.1. Next base: position 876,614 of record NW_010589688.1, read on the forward strand.
TGGCAACTGTTTTTTATATATACACATGTGTGTATGTGTGTGTGTATATATATATATATATATATACACACACATATAAAGCAACATTACATTCTGCTATCTACTTGGACCAAATCCTAAAAAAGTTTTTTGTTCTGAATTTACAAGCATCCTCAATGCAAAAGCAACTAAAATATGTGTCAGTCCACTACTAAGATGAGAGCAAAGAAGTGATTCCACCTCTCTGCACTGGGCTGGAAGCTGCCGTGAGTTCACGCTCAGCCTCATTTGTGCTTTAGCATGAAGTACAGGAAGGCTTTATCACACAGTGCTTTCTGCAGAGCTGCCACCTGAACCCTCATCCAGAAGCCAAAAGGACCAAGTGTAATGTTTTTCTCTTGGTATTTTAATACAAAGAGGGGGAAAAAAAAGTTGGGATAGGTAAGTGTTATCATCCCCTTTTGTAGGTTAAATTAGACAAGCAGGAAGATGAACAAATTACTTGTCCACATTAGTACAGGATACTCTTTTTCTCCCAGCTGAGGTTCTCTAGTCCTCAACTTTATGTCTTAAGCAGTAATACCAGGCCATGCACCACAGGTCAGAATTTAAGCTGATGAAAGCTGACGATATTCCCTTAACTTCATAATCTTAGGCAAAATAAACTTTCATCAGTTGTGAGTCATCTTTGGAGTTCAAAAGTTGTAAATGGAGATGCTATTTAGAGTTAGAAATAGAATAAAACTGTTGGTAGGATGGGGAAAGAAAATGAGCATCAAAATGTGCTAAAGACCATAGACATTCACTTCCACAGTAAAACTGTCCATCAATCTGATGTTCTCTGTTCTGCACACCAAACAGATTTGAACCCAGTGACCGTTACCTTTATGGAAATGCTGATATGTATATGCCACAACTTACCCAATTAAAAGTTACCCAATTAAGGCTTGCCATTCAGACACACAATTCAGACAAGCCATGTGCAATATAAATAACAAAAAGTCTTTATTTCCTAACTGGTCTAACAATCTCCTTAATTAGTAAATACGTAGGTATACACAAGAGGAGGATTGTTTAACAGCACAATTATGAGGATAAAATTATTGTTTTGATTATATATTACTAAAAATATTAAAAAGGAAATTACCCAAATTGTTCTGATATATTTAAAAAAATCTTTAAATATTTGGTATAAAACACTTCAACTGAGTCAAGTCATTTTAAATTAAATAAGATTTTACTGTAATTAAGTCAAATATTAAGATAACTTAATACAGCATTAACAAGAAACTGTATTAAAGCAAACGCAATGAGGTTACTAGTCTACTATAAAAGTTATCTAGATTTTCTTTACATTTAAGTAAATACTGTACTCGACTAACACTTTTCTAAAAGGAGGTTCATTTTTCGAAAGGCTTCTGCAGCATGACTGCCCAAATTGTGCTCTAGCCTTTTTTATACAAGTGCACGCGTGTTAACCTCTGTTTTTACACATTAAAAAAAAATAAGATAAACAGACAAGCTGTTCTTCTAACATATCCAATGAAATGGGCAAAAAGGAAGATGCTGATGTAAGAAAGCCTGAAAATACCGTCTTAGCCCATTGTAACTTAAAAAGCAAGAATAAACCTCTTGAATGCATTTTGCCTTTGTATTTAAGGTACTTTATAGCATACACTTTTTAACTGCTGAGATTTTTAATTTACCTAAGTATTGCAGACCAGAAGCTGTTATGTTTGAACTGATACGCTCTTATAAAATAATTGCGAAATGGTGCTTGTGTGGATTTACAAACAGGAAATCTTGACATTCCTGGCAATTAACCTCTTTAATGACTCACCCCCATGTACTCAGTTATTTTCACCAAGTTTCTAAGTAAAAGCAAGTATTTTAGGGCAGTAAGCAACAGCCATAACAATCTTATAGAAACAGCGTATGTAACCTATGTAATCTTTGCACAGAATAACACATTCACAGAATTGTTGAGGTTGGAAGGGACCTCTAGAGATCTAGCCCAACCCCCCTGCTCCAGCACCTAGGGTACACAGATCAGGGCGGCATCCAGGCAGGTTTTGAAGATCTCCAGAGATGGAGACTCCAGAACCTCTCTGGGCAGCCTATTCCAGTGCTCACATTTTCAGCAAGATATTGAACGATTTCGGAGTAATATTTTCCATTGCTCACAATTATACACAGTTGCAGTACATGGACTAAGTGCAACTAAATTTGTCCATTACATTAAACACATAAACACTCCTTCCAAAATACAAAGACTGAGGTATGGACCCAGAACTTAACTGCCCATTTTGCACAATCAGGAAAATGCATAATTTCTGTACAAAACAAACTCCCATGTAAGGCATTCTGGAACAAGAATCCACCGTAGTCAGCTCTAATCAAATCAACTTAGAAGTGTGCTTTTCTTGCAGAGAGGTTTTATCTCTCCCAATCAATAATAGAAATATTCTTTTTCTAGTTCAATGTAATTATCCAACTACAGAGCATATACAAGACAGATAAGCTAAACACTGTCACCAAAGAAATCAACAAGAAATTTGCCGTTAATTACATTTTATACAGTGGAGCTATTCTTCCAGATGCTTATACTCCTAGAAAATACGAATTATTCTGCAGAACAGCCTTCCTTGTAGACAACCAGCACGAAAGAAGAATCTAAAGCCACCATCTGAACAGACTTTTTGCAAACTGCCATTGCTGTTTTAGACTTCTTTCATGTTGTGAAATGAAGCTTGTATGGCTCATTGCTCCCTAACAGCCACTATAAAATAAAATACCTTCACTGTCACATTCTTTTTTTCTGTTTATATTTATCTGCAGCATGGAAGAATGCAAAAAGTACTGGACATCGATTTTAACTGCTAGGTATCATATGATTTTATAATTTTAAATGCATATGAAATCTTCAGTACACAAGACTTGTAACAATTGCTGAGTTTTGTATAATAAGGACACTAATAACAATAAATTAAATAAATTAATTAATCAAAATAAAAGCCTAAAAAGTCCTGAAAGGAATTTTAAAATCACTCCAAGCCAAAGACGCCTCTCAGAAGGTACAGGAAACAATCTCTACTACAATACTTCTATAAAAGAGAAAGATTATAAAAAACTAGCTTCATACAAACACTGTCATTTGGGTCTTTTGACACGGATAGGTATTTGGCAGCTTTGGCCACAAAGTTTTTATCATGTTCAGTTCCCTGAATGTGGTCAGTTTGAGATAAGCAATAATCAAAGGATTAAAGCAAGTTTGAATGCTTTTGTGGGACAGTTGAACTCTTACTCACAACTCTGAAACAAAACAACACTGATTTTCAAGAGAGCTTTAAGTAAACTTAGGAGACATCCTTGCAATCCAAATACTGATGAGCAGCCCTGGGACACATGCTGCCACCAGGCAAAGGCTTATTCACAGAGATCGGCGCTTCTAGAACAGTCTTGCAGATGCCACAAAACGTTTGTAGAAACAACTGAAACTTTAAAGATGCAAGAAGCAAAAACAAAAAATGAAGTTTCAAACAGTACAAAGACACAAGTGATCAAGTACTTCCTACAAACATAACCTTATTTTTGTGGGTTTCTTTTCCTCAAAATAATTTTGATTGATCAGAAATACTGATGCCATATCCCAGAAGATTAAAGTTTCCTTATGCTTAACAATGGCAATAAATCATCCATATTTTTAACACGGAAATGGTTTTAAAAAGTGTTAAGCTCCCTGTGCCTCGGTCACAGAAGTTCAGAATTTTCCTGCATTTAAATTAAGATATTTGTCATTTCCAGCCTCCTTAAGGAATCTTCTCTCATAGGTCAGATTAAGATGTTTCTAGTATGCCAGAATAATCATCTTTTTGTTTGTTTGCTTAAATGAGCATCCCTGGAGGAATTCTGCAAGATGTCAGCATACGAAAAAGCTTATGTCTGCCCTTTGACTTGTGCAGGGTAGCTTGAAAATTCCTAAATTCCACTGCAAGCAGCAATGCTCTGCCTGTTACTCTAGTTTGTGATTTCACCTCACTTGCTGTTACAGTTTATTTTTTTTTTAAAATGCACTAACATGCACAAACATGCAATGTAACATGCATTACGTGCTTCGGACGATGCTGCAGATTGAGTCCTCTCTCTCACTAAGCGCTTCCTCACACCTTCCAGCATATCTGTATCATTTTAGTTCCCCAGTTGTATTTTCAAATTACTCAAAAAAACAAAACAAAAAAACCCCCACCATACATGATGTGCTATAGTTTAACTTACACACGACAGATCAGATGTAATGATGCCAAAATGCTGGGATGGCACTGATGGAAGTTGCTGGTCATCTTAATAACAACTGAGCAACTGGCGCCTTTCTGATACCACTAGCAAGCACTGGGTCAGCTCCTTCATAGGGAAAACTAGTAGAATTGTTAAAAATATACTATGCTCTACTTGTAAATGAGAGCACTCTAATTTAAGGTACATTTTCTGCCTTGCTCGAACATGTCTAAATCAGCACAGTCCTTGGCTCACACCATTTTAATAAGACCCATGTGTATTAAGCCAGATTATATGACACATGTTAAGGTTCATGTTTGATATCAAATTAACTATCTGGATGATTTATGGAAAAGAGTTCACCTCCCTTTCTCCCACATGAGGTTTAAGGCTAATCTTCAACCAGATCTTCCAACACTTTCAGCATATAGGCCTTCCCCACTTGAAGCCTTCAATGTTGTTTTTATTATCACAAGAGACCGATACCCAGCCTAGCATCTGTTATTATTCCCTTGCCTCCCTTCTCTGGGAGGACGTACGAACTGAGCATATATCACTGTGATTACTGGATGCTGCTAAATTCCTAGAAGAAAGAAGCATTGCTTTCCACTGCCTCATAGAAAGACTTGATTGCACTATTACCCTATGCATTAATGGGCTGCTTTGCTATAAAGGGAATTGTTGAGTAGTTTTCTTCAACAACAACAACAACCAAAAGAAAAAAAAAATATATATATATGTATATATAAGGCAGTAAAACTGCCACAAGTCCCATAAAGCAAATCAACACCCAGTACTAGCCTTTACCCACAGGGATCAGCTTCATAGCTGTATTGATAATGATAGACATTTGGTCAGAATTACTTTGGCAGACAAAAGTGTGGGTTGTACCACCCTCTGACCAGCATACAGGCCTACGACACTGGCAGTAAAGGCAGGTGATGCCTTTGCTTAACCTAGATATTCACGTACTTGTATGCATGTTTGGTTTTCATTGCTTACTGTTTTATTTCAGTGTGGGAACAAGCCTGGTGAGGACACAGGTCTGCCTTGCTTGCAAGGCTGTACAGGTGGGTACAGACAGATAGGTCGTAAGCTTGTGCATTATACCCGATGTCCTCAGAAGGTGTGACCAAACTCTAGTTCTGCTTTTTGCCTGAGCCATTACAGACCAAAAAAAGCTGCTCAAGTAGGATTTACAGTGAGAATAGCCAGGCTGCACTGAAGTTGTTTTCCTCCCCGCCCCCAACATGTCAGTCTACATGTAGCACATGGCGCATATCCCTCTTTTACAGATGACTCTCCCAAAATAATGTGACAAGGGCTAAGTTGGTTGCATGCTGAGACCACTTGATATCCTGTGGACAAATATTCTTTTATTACTCTCCTCTACTGTGTTCATACATATTTTCTCACCTTATACGAAATGGATAAATTCTTAGGTTCACAGACTGCCTTTCTGTTCTGCATCTTGCTCTGCCTCAAACAGTGGAACCACGATGAGCAACTGCGGCTCACAGGCCAGAGACTAATGACTAATGAACAGAAAATTCAATATATTTGCCTAAAAGCACATAGAGTCAATCCCATGGAAAGGCTGTGAACACAAACCACCTTTAGCTGTGTTGTATATGTATATAACCTGCTTTTTTCCTCGACCCACCTCTGAGATTTGCCTCCTGAGTCCATTATCTTTGTCTGAGTAGGATGCAGACTGATCATACAGAAAAGGTCTGCTCCATGATATCAGTATCCCTTCAACCTACGGAACCATTTTAAACCTAAAGGCTCAGAATTCTTTTTATCTGCTCTATAATTTCTGTAAGTATGTTAGTTTTAAAAAAAGCTAGAAACAGTCCAACACAATTTTAGGAGCATTAATTGCGTATGCTTTGTTTGCTTATGTCCATTAAAAACAGCTGTGCAGTTAAATATTACTTATTTCTGGTCATTCCTTTCGTGCGACTGACAGTCATTTTAGAACAATGTTCTGTTGCTGATAACAGTATTTTGCTACAGACTTTACTGATAAGACTTGAAAAAGAGGATGACATTGCATATTACAAGCAATATACCCAAAGAATTACAGAAGACATTATATCTGTTCACTGAATGCTCTGCTCATTTCTTTAAACCATCTTTAGAAATCTAGTAATCATCTAGGTATTTTTCAAAATCTTATTTTAATGAAACACATTTAGAAGATCATTTTAATGAAACACATTTTACCTTTGCTTGCACTGAAATAAAGTAGAGGTTTGCTGTACACACTCCCCTTACAGGAATCAAAGGCAGACACCATTTTCGTCAAAAAAGCAGCAAAACCACCTGCACTTCCAGTTGTCTATCTCATCCCTCTTTCATTTCCGCTGCCTGACTGCAGGCCACTTTATATCCCCCCAGATGAAAAATAAAGCTAAACTATTCTCATCCTTTGAGATCAGGTCTTAATTTTATGCCCCCTCTTATGCACTGCGCTTTGGAAGCCCAGCCCCGTTGGCTAAGGGAGGCTCGTCTTCTGCAGCGATGCCCTTCTGGCCATCGGGCTACACAATCATGCTACACAAGTTAAATACTTTTTAAAGCACATCATAGCTATGCTGAAGCCACTTGTCTCCTTCCAAAGCCAAACTCCTCTGGATGAGAGGTGAGATGGTCAGTGAGGGAGTGGTGACAGTCCTCATCAAATGGGAGCCTCAAGGCTATACTCTCCACCAACATACATGTGCAAAAGTAATGAAAATATTTGCAAGCAAAACCCAATGTCAGCTGGTAACATTTTGTAAAGATGTTGTACAAAGCTTTTTACAAAGTCTTTGTAAGACCAAAACATTGCCTTCACTTCCACTACAAATCCTATACGGAAATGTCTGAAACGGATGAATTCTGATTCCTAAAAATTAATCACAAGTTATAAAGATTTACTTAAAGAAAAAACAGTGAAGAAAAATAGAGAAGACATATGAGGATCACAAATATAGATTTACAGGATGCAATAGATGCATGCTTATATTGCTTGGAGAGGATTTCTAAGAAAAGTGTAAAGTTATCAAAGATTTAAATGGGAACAGGATAAGATTGATATTCAGAAATTTTACAAATACCACTCTCTGCAGAAATTTCAAGGCAAATTGCTTCCTTCCTTTACAGGAAAAGCGATCTCTGGTGAGCTGCGCAGTGCACATCTCGGTTTGGGGCAGGTTTTTTTTTATTGTCATCTTTGTCTCCAGTTGGAGAATACAAAAGATGGCTAGATCTTATTTATTCGTTATACTCCTACTCATAATAAACAGCCATTCATGATTATACGAAGTGCACTCAATATAGCTTCATCCAACCATCATTATAAACAGTCTTCAGTTTCTCTTACTATAGGTCCAGAGGACCTAATCAAACTTCAGGAAGGAAAGTTATCAAATGATTTCTGTAAAGAAGCAGAGAATGAAAAAAAAAGCCCAAAGCCCAAACATCCAAAAGCTCACTGCTGAATAAACTAAATTAACTAAATAATGGGAAACACATTTACAATGTATTTTAATGGCAAGCCTATCCAATTTGTGATTTAAGAGGTCGAACTATTGGTTATTTTTGCATTCCTGGTAATTTAAGAAGCAGCAGACTGGGAAATGTGCACTCACAGGCCTTATAAAACTGCCTTCCTTATTTTGAATAATAGACATCTATTGTAAAAAGATTACTGGTGGAAAAGCCCCCCTCCATGTTTACACGCCTTGCTGGAGAGCCCGCTGCCCATGAGGCTCAGTAGGAAGAAAGAGCGTTTATAGAGACAAAAGAAATCAGCCACAGAAAATCCTGCCACCCATGTCTCCGGAAAATGTGAATCGCTCCAAGAGTTGGGACTACATGAATTGCTGACACCAGATGGTAACATTCCCCGTGAGAGCCCTGCACCAGCATCTTGGGCTGAGAATGAGGGTTTTTCTCAAGAGCTGAAGGCTAAGCTGAATAATCGTGAAAACAAGTTGAAGGAAAAGATGAGATGGGAACGCGGCTCCAACTCTCTATTGGTGTGGTCCCGCAGACTTCAGCTTCGGCTGCACCAGGCTCCTGCCAACCTACCCACAGAATTCAGCAGCCTATTTTTTGTCCATCTTAGAAGACTAGAGGGCTATTATCTTGACTTTGAGGGGTTACCTGCTTCACAAGATGAACAGGTAAACTGATGCGAATCATGACACAGCTATAAAATAAACAAAAATGTAATAAGTATAAGGTATCTGCTCAATTTCTTCCTTATTCAAAGAGCACTCTAGAATAACCTGACATGAACAAGCAGACATGGTATGTTTTGAAAAGGTAGCTGTAAACACTAACAAAAAAGAAAAGTCAAATCCTCCCAATGCAAATTATTTGGCTCTTTTTAGGGAAAGGAGGTTGCCTGAGGAAATCAAAGAGAAATTAGCAGATTTTGTTCACTTTCCTCTTGTCAGCTGAAGAACACAGCAAGAGCTTAATGACTTCACTAAGTGGTAACACAGCATTATCTTTCAGTGAATAGAGCTAGCTGGAACATTTTAACTAAATTTCATTCAGTCATTGCCTAATTGGACATTGTTCATTGGAAGTTTTATTTGGCACCATGTTTTTCTTAATATATACACAAGCTGGCGGTCAAGAGACTAACTTGAGACAAGAAACATGGAAATTCATCTCCATGTGCTGCCCGGTTTGGGTTGATCCAGCTGCAGAAGAAACAGTCTGGTTGACACTAGCCTAAGTCGGCATTTGGAAACCAAAGTCTGCGCAAACAGAAATCTGCATATTTAAAGTCAGTTTTGTTCTTCAAAAAAGAAAGAAAGAAAGAAAGAAAAAAAAAGCCTGAGCATGCTGTGGGTTTTTTTTAAGTCACTTGCAGGCCCTGTCTTGAGATAATTTTCTCTTAATGACCACCAAAGCTGAAAGGTTTATTTTAATGAGTTCAGAACCAGGTAGACTCTGCAACGCATTAGCAGTTCTGCCTATGATACCTAAGCCTGAAGGCAGTCTGCTTTTCCTCCTGTCTGGGGTAAGAGCAGAGGCAAATAGCTGCAGGCCTTTACCCAAGCACTCTGTGGGCTCTAACTCAGGACGAAAAGACTATTGCTCAGCCAGTCACCTTTCACTTTCCTGCTTTAACCTTAATCCGTTCCCTTAACCACAGTCTCCCAGAAAGATCTAGTCATTTCTTCCAAGCACATGTTACAAGACAACTTAGAAAAAAAAAACACAAACCACAAGCCACCTTGAATGCAGTCTCAGGTGGATTTATATGCTCATCTGTGGGGACCTGCATGGGAAGACCTATGTGAATTGTGCTTCTTTTATTTCTGGCAGGTTATACTGGGTAAGCCTGCCAGAGTAAAAAAAAAAACCCTGCAATGATACATCTACTGCTTATACAAGAGATGAATCAGAAATAACTCTTTCCTTGACTCTTCCCTTTAAATTTAACCAAAAGTCAAGTGAGAGGAGTTTCAAATCGCTGTGTGTTAATAAACTACCTAATACATGGAAGAGGACTGATAGTAGCTGAGGATTTTTATGGTGGTAATTGTGTGTTTGGAGATAAGTATGCCAGTCTCAGATCTACACAACCTAAAAAAGGCCCAAAGTAACAAAACAATTTGTCCCAATAAACAGATGTCATAGGAATTCAACAGAAACAAAATAACCTAAACAGATGACGAGGCTATAAATCCTTACGCTACTGATATCTGCGACAGATTCCTATGTTAGGCAGAAAGTAGATCTAGGCCATGTGTGAGTAAACGCAAAGCTGAACTAAGGCAAAGACAAAAATGTGCACCTGTAGCTGCTCGAGTAATAACATGTGAGTTGTTCTTGCAGCAAAAGCCCACAACTGGGAAACAAGACTCTAGTCTGCCATTAACCAGCTCTAGACTAACCTAGAGTATCTGCTACTCATTCATCAGGAAAACAAGGCCCAAAGTAAATGTATAAGCTGCTGTGAGACAGGCAGAAAAAAAGTATTCTCCTTACTTGCTCAGTGGAGACTACCATAGTTTTGAGCTCGCTGTACACCTGATCTGTTCCAGCTCCCCTGATCCTAAAAAAATTTACAGCCTAACCCAGTACAACTTCACTCAGGATAACCTTCTGCAGGCTGCATCTGCAAAAATGAACTAAGCAGCAATATATCCTTGCCTCAAAGGACTGCCTGGAGTCTTCATTAGTCAAGCCTGTGCAGAGCTAGAGATTGCTGCATAGGAGTTCCGCACAAGTGCAAGGCATTGGGACATTACATGCTGTAAAACTTCGTTGAACTACAATTCTTGTGGAAGCCTGGAAATTGTCATGGTCAGAATCAATTATGTCACTCTGTACTTTCAGTTATCAAGTAAAATAAACAGTTAAAACTACTTCTGTTTAGCAAGGTACATAACTTCTACTCATCATTTTGCCCACTCATTTCTTGCTGCCCTCATTAAAGATCAGAGGTCATTCAGGCTGGAAAAGGCTCTGAGAAGTCCATCACCCAGCGCAACCTCCTGCTCAAGAAGGCCCACCACTGTCCAAACCTCTCTCCAGTCTTGCCTCCTCCAAAAACCTTGCCAGGCAACCTGGTACAGTGCCTGACTGTCCTCCCAGAGACAACGTTTTTGCTTTATCAGGTAGCAAGCTCCTCCTCACCCCACTTCAATTTATGCCTGCTGTCTCTCACCCTTGTGCCATGCACCTTCTTAAGGAGCCTGATGGTATCTCATTGGTAGCTTCCTTGCAGGCATGAGGCTGCTGTGAGGTGTTCCCCCCCCCACCTCAAAATCACCTCACCTCAGCTGCTCCTGGGGCATGTGCTCCAGAATTCCCTAACCACCTTCATGACCCGTTGCTCAACTCGCTCCATCTCTCTTGTCCTGCAGCCCCCAAAGGAGATGCAGAACTCCAGACGTGGTCTCATGAGCACTAAGTGATGTTTTCTCTTTCATTGTTCTCTTCAAAAGCGATCCAATACAAAAGCAATCTAACTTGCCCAGCATAGATGGTCATCGACTTCAAAAGGAGAAGAACAGAGAACAACAGCCACTTGAACGGAATCTGAAAATATTTCAGTCCTCTAAGGAGCTTGCTTTGAGAGAACAGCTGCTAGTCAATAGGCTGAACTGCAGCAAGTGATTATTTAAAGTTAATAAACTGGGGAGGAAAAAAACCAAAAACAATGCTCTCTCCAAAACCTGCCTCACCATTATTCCGTGAGTGGTGGAGCCAGGTGTTGTCTGTCTTTTCACCACGTGCTTTTGCCCAGCTCATATGCACTTTGCCAAGTAGTCGGTATGAGCCAGAAGTACCTCTGCTGGCCCTGATCTTTGGGCAGCTTCAATCAGTTGCCACTTTTAATATTCTGTCTGATCTATAGTTTTCTTCCAGGGCAAAGACTTCCACAATCAACTTTGGTTTTGGGTCTACAGTTGGACACAGGCTAAGCACTACCTAATGCACTACCAAAAGATTGTTTGATTTCTCAGCATTTTGGAGTATTTGTTTTCATTACGCTTGTAATACATTTCTGGCAACTGCACATACCTTTCTGCATATGATAGGAAAATTACAAATGACTTCATCCAGAATGATTTATGTATTTGTTAATTAGGATCATGGATTACTTATCTTCATCCTAAAGTGTAGCTGAGCTATGTATTCACACAGTGATAAAAAGGAAATACTCTAGACTGAAAATAGCAGTTACACTGTTTATTTACATCTAATATAAGCTCAAATCAAATTCTAAACTGTTCCATTCTAATCTGTTCCTTGAACATTAATTTAGGACTACTCAGGGTGGGACAGAACTGTGAATCACAAAAAAAAAAAAAAAAAGGGAGAAATCCAACTTCCATTGATTTAGGTGCCCTTTCCAGTTCAACTGTAGGTTTCCGCTCAGTATATGAGTCTCTCTTAAATTACGTTAAAACCATGTAACCATGTATAAAAGGCACTTCTGGCTACAAAGGTAGCAAAAGTTTGCAGGAACGCGTTCTCACACCAATATATACCTCTATACAACAGTGCCCTCCCCTCACTGAATTATAAATGTATACATTTGGATTACAGATTCCTATTAGTGGCTATGATAACGTAGAACAGGCTGTTTCTGCTTCACTTCTGCAAAACAAGAGAGAGGAGCAGGAAATTGACTGCTTAGACTATTTACATTTTTTTGTTGTTTCTTTCTTTCTTGTTTTTTTTTTTCTCTCTCCCAGGAGGCCTCAGGACTTCCAGGATCCACAGAAATGGCATTTTCTTGAATGCATTACATTGCATAGATGACTGATACCAAAACGCAACTTAAAAACAAACATTTTCTCATCTGGTTATTGTCTTGTCAACAGAACATGGCTAGGGACAGCCCGCTTGAAAGGCTGGTGCCTCTCTCAACTACCATTAATGTTACGCTAGGAACATCAGGAGAAGAATTCTCTTGTATCATTTAAAACGGCCTACTCTATTTCCTGAAAATTAGGAAACAGGGATGAATTTTGATAATCAAAAAGCAATTTAGCATGCCAAGTAATGTGTTTTATTGCTTTAAGAGGGGCACACCTGGAAAGCATTTTTTCCCTTTAAGTTTTGCATAAGCTCGTTTCACAGGGCATGCAGTGAGTACAGTTTTAATGTAGAAGGTGCTTTCTAGAGGCATGCGAAGGAGTATCTTATGAAAGCTATGTATTAGTTTCCAAGCCAAACATTACCAATTGGCATTTCAACTTTGCTAGCTATCATAGCTTCAAGAAAAAGAGCTCTAAACATCCAAAAATAAGGCATCTGATGTGGTATTTATACAAACTGATTATACAGTCAAGCCAAAGAATGTGTCAATCCTATCACTGGAAATACAGCAAGTTTACTTTTTAATTCACTACACATGAAATCTCTTAAGCTTGTGTTTCATATCCTTGCTTGTCATCCCGATTATCAAAAACCTTTTCTTTCGCTACAAATTTTCTTTTCACTACAAGTACAAATATTAAAAGCAAAACTGCAGGTGCTTGCCAAAGAAGTTACTTCACTGTGGCTATCAGTTCATAGTTTCAAAATTAATATTTACTTTGGCCTGCCTTAAGCTTTTGTTTTTATTTTTTTCCCTGTCCATTTAGATCAGGCTTGTACAGAATCACCTCAAGGCAGCAAGCAACGCTGGTCTTAAACTGTCACCAAAAAAAAAAACCAAAACATATCAATCATAATTAGGTTTGCTTTGTCAAAAGCTTCCCCTTCCCCCCCTCCAAATTTGTTTCTTTTTCTGGAAACTCTTGTGGTATGCCTGATTGACAGCATCAGCTAGACTAAAACCAGTTAATTATGTAGATTAAAAGCTTAAGATAAGGAAAGCTCTTTGACTGACTATTATGAACAGGATTTTAAAATGCATACATTCTGTTTGTATAATTCTGTGGTGTGGGAAATCATTAGGTGCACAACAGGTGCACAAATATACAAAACCACAAGACCTTCCTCTGGGTCTCTGAAATTGGAAAGTCTTGTCCTTTTTTGATTCTACAGTCAACCAAACAGTCATAGTACTCAGAAATTACCAGCAACATCAAAGTTTTCATAACTTCTGCGTATATTTTCTTTTTTTTTTTAATTCTGTTTTTACCAATCTATCCAACTCAGATATGTCAGGCCTCTGCTAATCCACCAAGTAACACTGTAAGTAAAAAAAAAAACCCCTGCCTTTCACTGTAATCTCATTTAGAGATGTCAATTCATCTGATGTTATTGTTGCATATAAATCTCCACAGAGTAGTTGAAACACTGAGTGTACCCAAAGACAGAGCTAGAAGGAAGTGGGTATGGCTAACATACAGTGTATGTCAGGTATTTGGTTAAATAGCATCAGAACTTTTAGTCATATTGTTGCTGTTTTACTATCCAAAAAAGCATCTTTTCCTGCATCAGCATCATAGAACTACATCAGAACTACTGAAAGTGCCTAGTCACTGACCCTTTGCCCATCAGGTGACATTTCCCAATGAGAGAGTGTTAATGCCTCTCACATTAACACATGCAGCAAGCACCAACGAATAACTGGCTACGAGAGGGTTAAAAACTAGTTTCTTTATGCATATGGTTCCTGTCTCAGCTGTGAGATCAGTTATAGGTCCCTGGCCAAAGATAACAGCTAAAATGTAACAGCTGTTGGTGCTTCCACAGCCGAGGTGAAGTATTTCCTTTCATCCTCACCAGTCACTGATAATGTCCCAATTCTCTATTCACTGGAAATGTCAAGGGCACGAGCAGGTTATTACAAAACGAAATGAATGAACTGTTTAAAATGAGCCCAGGGTCATGCACAGGGTGATGTTTCTCCATTTCTGAAGATTAAAACTCAGAGTGGAGAGGACAAAGCAGCACTCACAAAGGCAGCTGCTGGACACGGCAAGTTCCGGTCCTTTCTAACAGGAGACAACCAGGGAGGAGAAAAACCAGTCATCATCATCAACGTCAACATGGCAAGGCCATCAGTACAGGACAGTTGTGCAAATACTTCCTACCTGTTGCAAATTCTTGCTGGCCTGTCGCTTTTCTGCTTCAAAGCACAAATGTTTCAGTAAGTAACCATCCCACGTGTATGTAAATACCGTAAAAAGAACAAAATCTGTATTACTGTATTTGTACCACCCTCAGCAAAATTACTCAGAACTAATTCATATTTCGCATTTTCAAAGCCATTTACATACATTTTAATCTGAAGGATTATGTGCTATCTAAGCTTTTAAAACAACCACTGTCTGCCTCTCTGAAGCTTGGTCTCCACTAGAACATTTTACCAGCAAAGCTAATGAGCTTAAGGATGCATTACCTGCATTAAGCAGGTAATTATACTTGTGATCACATCCCTTTTCAAGCAG
Organism: Tinamus guttatus; assembly: GCF_000705375.1. The sequence continues at coordinate 891,739 of NW_010589688.1, forward strand.
GGTGATTGAAATAACTAAATAACGTCCTAGGATACAGCAGCAAATGCTTGCTCCTACACCAAAAAAAAAAAAAATCCAAATACTCAATTTGCATGCATACAGTCACACATCAGGGAAGCTGGGATTCACACAGCTATACTAATTTGGAGAGCGATTTCTATGCTGCTTTCCTGTACAGTTTAAGGTGTAAGGCCATCTAGTCCTCCCTTCCTTTCCTCTCCTGTAAAAGAAGCCAAATCAAAACCCAGCACATTGCTAGAGAATAAAGAAAAAAAAGTGTGAAGTGTTGGATGTTCTACATCGAAGGTGCACAGAATGGACATGTGCACCTCTGTAGTAACAGTTTACTGAGAAAATGTTTTTTGCAATGATTTCATGCACGCATACAATATGATCACACAATGCTGCTATCCTGAGAACCAGGATGCTACAAGAGCACTGGAGCTAAATAATAATTCAATAAAAATTATTTAAAGAGCAAAAGAAGAGAGAGATCAGACAGTACACTGACATAAGTGGATTTGGTGCTTATATTCCATGTATAAATAAAAGTGTATTTTAAAAGAAATACACACATTACAAAGCTTAAATTTCAGTCTAATGGAATTCCACCCCAAAATCAACTTGCCCCCGGAGCCGCTGTGATGCAACTCCCATGTGTACAATTCTTGATTTCTCACTACCCTCTGCCCAAGGATTTTGTATGAATCTCTAGATTAATTTTGTTAAAATGTTCATATGGATTTGCTCATGTGAGGTGACAGAGAAAACCTGTACACCCAAATAAAGAAAATAAGAGGACCATGAAAGTTGCATTAAAAAAAAAAATAAGGGATTTTAATGAATGAGGGAATGCTAGCATTCAGTAAAATTAATGCAGCCATATGCTGTAGTCAGTGTAACATGATGCTTCCTGGAAAGGACCGTGTGAGCTATATATCAAGACAGAGTTGTCTGAGTATTCATTATCCTCATGGTTTAAGTTGGGACCACCTTTGCGCAGAAGCTACAGCTACCATACATTTCTGCTTTGGTCACTGACTCCAAAAGATCAATGTTTCCAATGGAAAAGCATTCATTGAGCCTTAAAACTTTTTCTCACAGAAGTTTGTTTTTCCAGCTAATGGATATGCTTCTGCAAAAACTATTAGCTTTCCATGGGAAAATACCAATAGGTCACTGAAAAGCATAAAGAAAAAAAACCCCTGAAGAACAAATCCATATCACTTAAATACTAACTCTGTTCATATGTAACTACACCTTGTGGAAGTTACCTACCACTTTCTCCTCTCTAGCCTGGGCTGCACCTCTCACAATAGGTCTGTTCTCCCACTGACAGGGAGGCCATGATGTATTGTGAATACTGCAGTGTGGTGGAGAAAGCCAGCCTGGCAAGAAGGACAGCATGAGACAGCCAAAATACATTTTGCCATTTGTGAACTGGTCCTTTTTTTCAGAATAGTATGTTAGTCAAAGCATGAAATATTCTGCAGTTGTTACTTTATTTTCTCTTTTGGCTATAGTGACGAACAATTTTCTGGACAGTCTAAATTTCTTTTTATAGTTCTGGACTGACTGTGTTGGGGGCCGGGATGTGTGAGCTGAATGAAATTTTAATACAAAAAACTGCATTATACTTTAAAGGAAAAATTAAATTCTAAGTTATTCATCAGAATTTAACCTGCAGGACAGGAAATACATTTCAAAACTCAGATTTTCGTAGAATTGTATTGAAATAAAAGGAGGAAGAGAAATGAAACAGAAGTGAGCATTAACGCCAAAGACTAAAGATCACATCAAAAGCAACTAGGACTGGCAATATGTTTTCTTCTTTGGTATTTAAGTCACCAGCTAGGAGGGAAAGATGGTTGTAAAGATCCTTTCAAGCAAAATCTGTATTTGAACAGCTGCACTGAGCTCTACCTGAACCTACAGGAGAAACTTAGCTTGGGCAAACAAACTTCAGCTACTCATTTCTATAACTTTTAGATAAGATGTCCCATAACATACAAGTTAACATTGCTATATAATCCTTTATCAGAGCAAGGCAAAATAACATCCTTGTAACTGGGAGAGTGCTAGGAAAGAGACCACGCATGTTGTTATATGGCATATATAATTACTATGTCGCTAGGCTATTCTGTTGATACTAACCAGAAATTAGAAACTGTATCCAGAAATTACTCAGAGGAGATGACAACGACTTGGCTTTTTGCTTTCCAACAGACTGACCAAAGTCGAGGAACTTGGAACACCTGCAAGCCTGGACTTGGCATCTGGCATGGTAGGAGTTTTACCTGGAAAGGATCCTGGAACCAACTTTGGGGCCACTCTGTAAGTGTTTTCTATTGATTAAATACATGCCCAATAATTGCACTAAAATATTGTAATACATTACATCCTTGCAAACACCAAATACTTCATCAACACTGAATACTTCCTCAGTAGCAATGACCCTGACAGGCACAATTGAAAAGTCTTAAGTTTTAAGGAGCATTGTGTTTCCAATGACATCTCCTCTCTCCATTTTAAATGCCGTTTTGTTCACTATTAGATTGCCTAGTGGCATTAGGCTCGCTGAACGTATTTAAATGTGATCCTTGCTGCCTTATGGAATCCTCCAGTAAAAAAATTATTTTTTTTCCAAAACTGAGAGAACAACTGGGGATCGTCAGAGTGGGCTGTTGTGGCAGAGAGAGATGAACATTTTGGCTTTTTTTTTTTTTTTTTTAGTAACATGTGTTAAAGGTATTATTTCATAAAATATATGTTTATTATGCAGTTATCTCAGCCTGAAGGCTTATGGCTTTCCAGCATGTATAAAACTACATAACTATAACCCATAGAGACTGTGGGCTTATTTAAGTCCCTTGACTCTAAGCAAAAATACCAAAATAGGAGAAAGTAAACAGAAGGCTTCTTGAATACAGTAGTCTTAAAAATAAAGAAACAAATCACATAGTTAAGCACAGCACTGTTGTCTAATTAAAGTTCCAACACTTACTATCTTGATCTAGATATCATTAAGAGTTATTTTACATTTTTGTAAACTCACTAGTTTCAACCATGCTTTTAGAATAAATCAGGCAACCATATAAAGATATTTTAATAGCCAGATGTACTTTGGTGCCTCAGTCATCTCATGCGGTAAGAAACATCTGGTAAGGAACCTGTCCAGAGGAGAACAAATTCCCCCTACTCTCTCTAACAAGCATATGTACACATACGCACAAAAAGATACCTTGCAGCCTCGGCCCAACAAAAATACTGCATCTTCTCATGTTTAATGGCTTTCAAAACTTGTTATTATTTTATCATTTAGTTTAATGGACAAGTGCACACGGTTTTGGATTCAGTAAACTGCTGCTAGGAATAAAAGATAAAGAATGATATTCTTGAGTGGTTAGATGTCAACGAAACTCTCAGTGAAGGATCCAAAACAGCTTCTGAACCTTGGGAGGTAGTTGTGGAAATAACTTCAGTAAAAGCCATACAGGTTTTCTCACTTAGCATTTGTATAGGAAGCTTTCCATGCTCCTGTTGGTGAAGTTGATATGCACCGAGTGTTAAGTGCTGTACTTTAAAAAATAATACCATTGCATCTCCTTTACGTTGTCTGCATGAACTGTGAGCGCTTTCCTATGAAAACAAGCATGTTACTCAAGCAACTTGGAAAATTGTTGGGAAATGTGACAGTCTTTTCAAACAGGATTCAGCAACTTGGATGACATTATACCACCTTGTCATGGATGAAGATGTGAAGTGAGAAAATCTGACTTAACTAATTTTCACTAGTGCAATGACTCACTCTTCTTAACAAAAACCATTGTTGAGTCTTAGACACTAGCACTATCATGAGGGTGTTAAAAAGCAAGAGCATAACTATCTGTCACAGAAAAATGTAAGGCCTATGCAACAAAGGTGACATTAATTTGTGCTTTTATTGCCATGAGACATAATATATCTGTCGGTCATTTATTTGCAGGGATTATGTTGTTCACTTTAAGTACAACAGGATTTTATTTTGCTTTGTTTTGTTTTACAACACCCCTGAAGGATTGATATATTTTAAATATTTTCTGTATTTGCATGCATTACACTGATGCAACTATGTGGAGACCTCTGAGAACAAAAGCTTGTTTTCCTAGAATACACAGAAAGATACTCAGTTGCTGCTGAGCTGGTAACTGCAAGCAACTACTGAAGAGCTCCAAATTCACAGTGGAAATTGTTTCTTTCATCTTTTTATGAGTCTGCTTCTGCTACTGAGACTTTAGAAACAGACTAAAGTTCCCTGTTTAAAGACTGAGCAGCAAAAGCTATGCAGCCTTATGAGAAATAAGTGATTATTAGCAGGCAGAACTGTTAAGTAATAAATTGTAGGGTGTGATGACCAGACCAGATGATGCAAAAAGGATGCTTCAAGCCTTTTTTTTTTTTTCCTTTTCAATAAAGGTTATCAGAGAAACTAAACCATGAGGAATACAGCTGAGTGGTTTTTAGTAGTTATTTTATAGTCCAAGTAATAATAATAATAGAGACTTTTTCCTGCTGCACAGCAAACTACATGAAGCCCTTCTAAACATTTTGCATACTTCCCTCCACCTAGCAGATGCTACCAGATTGCCACTGGATATCCAAGTTTAACACAGAGTGGGCAAAACTGCATCAAAATGAAATTCAGGTGACTAAACAATGTTAGCAAGAATAAAATTTAACGGTATAATAGAAGCAGTTTACGGGTAATGTTGAGGCACCACCAACAACGACAAACTCACAGTATTCTATTAGAGGTGCTCGGTAGCCCAGTTCTTCCCCAAAAGCCAAAGCAAACTTCCTAAGGGTAGTAAGTCATAGTCCCACAGATGGTAATGCTGGCCTTTGGGCTCCTCGGCCAAGCTCATAAACATGTTTCAAGCAGCTAGCACTCTTATCTGATAAAGTAATTCACTTTCTAGAGAAAAGGAACACAGAAAATCAAATGCAGTGGACCTCACTGAAGCTTGTCATGCTGTGCCACAGGGGAAGTTGTTAATTCAACTGGTAAAAGCAGAGATTAGCACCAGAACTGCAAAGGAGAAAATAAAACGGTCTACTCATAGTGCTAAGCATTGAAAGTATCAGGCTAGAAGGAGATAACTTATGCAGCTCCTCATGGCTTCAGTGTCTGAGACCACTGATTTCATTTAATGACATTTTCATAAACAGGAATGATTTGCTGGAGATATTACCGACAACATGAATGCAGCAGAGGGCTGGCATATCCTTTAGGAAAAAAATGTGTGATCTTAATAATAAAGATGTAATAAAAATGACATAAAGAGTAGAAAATCAGGAAGCAGATTAATACAGATTTCTGCTGCAATAACTTCTCACAGAAGAAGAGACAAAACAGTAGCAAGAGATGCTTACATCTTCCAAATACAGGGTGATCCTCAGCCATTTCTCCTATCTAACTATGAAAAGGGACAAGCATTAATGTCCTTGTGCAAGACACTAGCAAGGCCTCATCTGGAATCCTGTGTACACTTACGGTCAGCCAAGCTCATAAAACATTTATTTAAACCAGAACAGAGCTACCAGAACGAATAAGAGAACAGAGAGTTAGGAGGTTAAAATAGCTTGGCTTCCTCAGCCTAGTTCATAAAAAAGAAAAAGAAAAAAAAAAGATTTAAAAGGGACTTCATTTTTATTCCTGCAAACGGTTGAAGCTCTTAACACTGGCAGAAAAGAAGGGTTTTTCAGGATGCTGCTGGCACAGGCATGTGTGGGTACTGGCTTTTTCCACCCTCTGCGATTTTCGCAGCCCCTTGGTGGAGGAGTTAGAAAATCCTGTCTCTAGACTGCAGTACTTGCACTGTCAAGTACACAGTCACAACAAAAACGCTGTCGCAGTGTGCGTAAGAAAGTGATAGTGTTGCTGTCAGGAAAACTGAGTCCTCAGCAAGTCTCCAGAGTCCTGTCAAGCCTCTTCGCCCTTGGCTAACATGGCCCATGCGACAAAGTCGCAGAACAGCCCTTCCAGCATAACTTTTCCATCACTCCACTTCTTATTCCCTGGAAGAGCTAGGCTGACCAGTCCAGAAAGCATTTTTTTCTTCTATCATTACATCCTACCCAGTTTCTTTTCTCTTTACATTCATTCTATTTTATTCATACTATATATCTCTAGCCTGCATACCTGCAGATTGGTTTCATAGAATATGCTGCTTGGTTAGTAGCAGCTTCAGATGCCAAAACAGTTCAACAGGATATATGCTGCTTTTTTCTCCACGCACAGGAATTTTTCCTCTTATTTTTAAAATAGAATGATGCCAAGAACAAAATATTTTGGTGCCTCTACCCAGATTGAATAAAGAAACAGTCTCAATATGCACACCAAGAGCTAAAGCTCTTGGGAGAACTTAAATCCAGCAGGTCCCTCACATCCCAACATATTTATGTTTCACTAATGGGTTCCTCACCACAGTTACTGGGTGCTGCCAGTGCAGGAGAACAGGATTTTAAAATGAGAAATACTCCGGAGAGCAATGGAATACAGATCAAGAGATTTTTAAACACTTAAAGTAAACCTCAATTAAATTTAGACCTCTGGCTAATTAACTAGCTCAAGTGCTGACAAATCAAAATACATATTAAAGGACAGCAAATAAACACTCAGTGGTACCATATAAATCAAACTGAAAAGCCATGTAGTTAAAATTGCTTTCTATTCCACCTGCTTCCCCAAGGCTACTGTGCTTACACCACCATGGGGGCTACCTAGCCTGTCACATGCTTACAACCGGCCCGCTGAAAACAAATGACATGTTTATGTTCCACAAAACCACCAACACAACAAACTTTGCTTTTACATTCACTTTAAAAGGATAGATTCATGAGCACGCTCATGCACACTGCCTACATTGCTCAGGGAATGCAAAGTGGCTGTGAAGCTCCCTTGGCTCATGTGGCTGCAGCACAGCCGAGAGCGGGCGTTGCGCCCTGGCTTGAGGCAGCTCAGCCATGGCATGGCATGCTGGAGACCCCAGCCCAGCAGCCCTGCCTGCAGCCTGGTTATGCTTATATTCACGTTATACATTGCCACAGTGCTTTCCACGTAACTCGCATCAGTAAATCTCTTCTGCCCAATTATTGCTACAAGGCAGATTCAAAGCACCAAAACACAGCAACGGGTCTACTTTTTTGCCAACCCAATACCAACAGCAGCACAAAAGCAAGCAGCGAGGAAGTGTTGTGCCTTTATTATTTCCATTAGTGCTCAGCCTAGGAGCTCCACTGCTGGAGAGGATCCCACTGTGCAAGGCATCCTACTAACAGAGGAAAAATATCTCAAGACAGAAAACTGCTCTGCAGAAAACTAAAGAGGGCTGTTGAACAATAATAATTTTCATTGAGATGAAGCAGATCCAAAGGGAGAGACTCTCCAACAACATTAAGGAAAAGAAAAAGCAAGGAAAAAGCTGTAGAAAGAAAAATACTCTACAAAAAGGAGACCACAAGGGCAGGAGAATGGGACCAAGTGGAAGCCCATAATTAGTGCCTACTAAGTCTTCAGCATTCTGACTTTTGTCCATTATTCCCAAATACTCTGTCACTGCTTGGTACAGCTCTGCTCCTGTTTGTCGCCACAGGGTAGAGACAGTTCCCCATGGCTGGTCAGCAGCTGGAAAATGTAATTCCCTATAGCGGCCTCTTTGGAGCAATGCACCTTCCCCTTGGAGGTTAATGGGGGAGACTAATGGCAGCCGTGCGCAGCTCATCTTCTCTCATCGCACTGCCAGGGGAACAAGCGAGTCTGCAGGGTTATGTTTTGTGTTAGCAGGATTTGCATTTTCCCAGCCTTACACATAGCGTACTTATGTACAACACAAAGTCAGTAGAAGAAAAACACTTTAAATTTGCAGTAGAAAATGCAGAAGCTTATTAAAAATTTATATTCCTCTGGGAGTATCCTTAAGGCTCATGTCTTACCACAGGCACAAATCATTACAGGAAAAAAAAAAGTCTGTTTTGAAAATGAGTTGGCTGTTTAATTAGGAGTCACTAAACTACCTCATCCTTTACCCCTCTCAGAGATTCAGATCTACAGGGCTATAACAAGGGCTTACTAATCAAGTAAAACAACCACAAGATGATATTTTCCATATGCATACATGCTAAGTGACTTGACAAGACCATACAAATATCTGAATTTTGTTCCTTGGGCAGCCACTCTTTGAAAGGTGCAACAGAACTGCAGCCAGCACTATAGACAGGACCTCCAAGCCGGCAGAAACCCTGATGCTTGCTCCCAGCAGACAGGCACATGCAACAAGCTGTCCTGAACTGAGGACACAAGCAAGGCAAAGCACACCAAGGGAGAGGTACCAGCAACATTTTTATTAAGCCAGTTGATATGGTTGCATACCTTATCTTAGCCATTCTTTCATTTCCTATTCCCCTCTCACAGCCTGTTTTGATTTAACGCTATTCATTCAGGCAGGCGTACCTCACCTAGGTAATAGCAAGTTTAAAAGACATAAAATGTGTGTGTGTGCGCACGTGTATGTGCATGCACACTTGCCCAGTATTCCCACACTATCCATATCTGCAGTCTAGACAATGCTACAAGAGCCAGAAGTGGAGAACAGGAGGGGGAAGGGAGAAAAAAGAAAAAAAAAAAAAAAGGATTGCATCAGGATTGCCAGAGCCTAAAGAGGGGTAGAAAAAATGAAGCAAAAACTTGCATGTTTCTCACTGAGCGGGAATCTGACCTTCCATCAACTCTAGTCCACAAAGATCCCAAAGGTATTAGGTATTAAATCACCCCCATGGCAGGAGCCTAGGAACCAAGAGCCACAACCCTGTAAGACCCAGCTCAAGGGACTAACCTGCCTTTGGGCTGCAGGAAGACACATGTCCAGCCACAGGGTCCGCACTGCAGCCCATACGGTGCCATGGGCAGCTGCAAAGAAGCTATGCGAGAACAAGGGGCTGCCAGGAGCGGTAGAGAGGCTTCCTGAGAATTGCCTTGAGTCCACAAAACTAACCAGCCCCAGCTTCCCTGCCCCTTGGAAATGGGACAGGGCAGCAGACCACAGCGGGTGGTGTGGCACCATATTAAGGCACGCTTGCGAATTACTCCAAGTCTGACCTTGATTATGGAAAATGAAATTTTAAAATTTACTTATTTTCTATTTATTTCTTTGATTTATCCTGCTGGAAAAATAAAACAGGCAGTATGATTTCCTAAACCACAGGACTTCACCACATACCATCTCATCTTTGTGCTGGTATCCAAGCACAACAGGCATGGGCTATACCCCTTCATCTTGTTGGGTGGTAAACTGTTACTCAGTCCATGGAAACTAAAAGGAACAGATGCAAAGAAACAAAACCGCAGTCCTGGGCTTCGCAGGTTGCACAAAGCGGTCCCGTCCCCACAGCATTGCAGCTAACCCCTTATGAGTAGGTATTTGCCACGAGGGCATCGGGGTGAGCAAAGGACACCTGTGCTGTGGTAAATGCATGTTAACACTTCGGGCAAAAGCGGCTGGTCTGATAAGAGCTCCACACTTATGGCTGAGTTTTACCCAGAGCCTTGCTGTCTTGTCCAGCCATTTGTAGTGGGGACAGTGTTGGTGATAACTTTGACTTGTTCCAGATGCATGAGGAATGTTTGCTTATTTCTAGGATTCCTGAGTTATGTAAATCTACGCGAGCAGAAACCTCATACCAGAGCGTGCACTATTTCCCATTTTCTAGTCATTGAGGGAAGAAAAATAAAAAGCACTTGGCATAGACAGCACTGTATTCACAGTTAAGAGAAAAGAGAACAAGTTACTCATTTAGTAGACCTCCAGTCCCATACGCAGGCAAACTTAATGCTAGTGATTGCAGCTCCTATAATATTTTCTTTTTGTTATGCGTTCAGGTGTTTTATAGACCATAAGCATCCTGCTAATGCCTTGTCTTTGAAATTGCATTTTCTGTTTGATTCCATTCCTGGTTTGAATTTTGAGCTTTGCCTGTCAGCAAAACTTACTTGTGCACACAAACGTGCAGTCTCGGGTCATCCTGTCATTGTGTACAGCAAGAACGCACAACATTATGAGCAAACTAATATTACAATAGCAGACATGTTTTTCATTAATTACTCAACCTTATTCAACAAAAAGCCTAATAAGCTTATTCAGCAAAACAGTAGCAATTTTGTAAAGGTTCCTGCTTTTACCAGCTGTGATGAGTACAAAAATGACACAACTGCTAATTTAATTTGCAGTATTTAATGCAAAGAAAAAAAAACCCTTGCACACACTTTGGCTGAAATGCAATGCTTGAAAATAATTGAGCTTCTTACAGCTAAGAGCTTTTTGGAGCTTTGTGACTTTCTTCTTATGCAACTGACATTTGACATAGGTTTCCCAGTGACTCCATTTCTAGAGATGCAACTAAGACTGCCCTCCCTAATTCTTCCTTCTACATCTCTCCTGAATGCTTTACCTTTGCCCTCATCACCAGCCTCAGAGAAAAAGCTTCAAATCCAAGCTATGTTTATGAAAACAGTAATTTGAAGTATCAGAGGGATGACCCCAAGGATAATTAATTTCCAAGCAGAGCACTTAATGTGTACGGATTTTCCAAACATCATTTCTGAAACTTAGTTGAAACAGAAGTAGGAGAACGGACACTGGAGTACAGGGTCATGGAGGAAGAGAAGGCGGCGGCCATGATTTTTTAGTTAAGGCAGGGGACAAAGTTGTAGCTTTAATGTATTAAAGCTAGTAACTTTAAATAACCAGGCATGGTTTGAATCCATAGATAATTCATTAGACTAAAGCTGTAATTGCATAACAGATGGTTGCGTTTTGTGTGCTAATACTTAAAAGACCTTCCACTGTACTGAAGTCCACAAGAAATTTAGTATTTGCGAAGACTTCCAAATGGAAACCCTCCTTTCCCTTTCTTTCCCCTCATCTTTTGGCAATTACTACAAAAAGCAAGACAGTCACAGTAGTATCATTTGGCTCTTGAAAGGCATCAGTAATCCTTGAAAAGATCAGACTAATCATCATTAGCACAGACCCACTCTGGGTAATCTCTCTTACCAAACATATCTGGAAAATTTCATGACTTTCCAAATAAAAATGTAACCAAATGCCCCAGAAGCTACAAACTGCTGCTCTACAAACTGCTGCTGACAGACCTAAGGCAAGGACTGTACAGAGCTATACTCTTTCACTAAACTGCAAGACGGATGTTGCAGCTGCTGTGGGAAAGTATCTGTTGTTGTTCTGAGCAGCTCAGGCACGTCAATTATCAAGAATACTATTTAAAAAAAATCCAGTGAATCAGAGATCGAATTAAGGTTTATGACTGAGTTCTGTGAGGTCATCCAGTTACCTAATGTTGATAATGTAAAACATCATTCTGAAATACCTCCAGAACTTGCTAACCTAGAGTTCAAGGACTATGGGACAATTGCTTTAAACAGGTGTAATTCAGAACAGCACTAACTTTATTGTGGTGGATTTACTGGACAGATTAAGCTGCTTCTTGTAATAGGTGTAGAAATGACCCTGACCAAAGAAGTTACTCCAGCACTTGACTACTCTTTTGCGCCAAGGGAGAGTAGGAGTGAGGTACAGCAATCAGGAGGAGAGGAGAGATCAGCATGCAAAGCACATCCACTCCTCTTCTCATCCATGGGTGCTCACTACATGCAGCAGCACACCTGTCAGAGCCCTAAAACCCCTTGCAACAGGAAACCTTTGCTCCATCCTCCTCTCTGGCTACTCAGCAAGGTCTAAGGAAGATAAGATAAGGACAAAGGTCTCTAGAACACTGATTCACATTTGCTGGACTCAGGTGGATCAAAAGTTCCCACTTACTCTATGTGAACAGAAACTAAATTTGTCTTTTTTTTTCTCCAGTTCTCCACTGACCACCAAATTGTTGGCACTGCCCTTCTCAACATAGTCACAGTTGCTGACCCTGTGTCAGCAGGGACTTCTGCCTCCTTCCCAGGTATGTTGGGGCTCTTCTACAGCAGTTCACCCATGACAAATTTCTTACTTCTTCCCTTCCTCCATAGTGCATATCCAGAAGAAGCGCTGGGATAATACTTCCTGCTCCTTCTTACCTGATCCCAGCAAGCATAAGTCTACTTCTGCTTCATATTTGCCCCATGCTTCTAGGCTACAAAGCACTTTCCCCTCTTTCTACAGCTTAGCAGGTCTAGTTCACACCTCCCAATTTGAAGTTTTATTAATTGTGAACATGACAGAGAAAAGTCAAATTTGCTGGACTGTAAACATTCACATTGAGATTATACATGTTTGTCTTTAAAACACTAGAGGCCTGATCTGCCTGTGCTGTACAGTGGTAAAATCCCAGGGCAGTAGCACTAACACACCAGCACACCATGCATGCTATCAGTATCTGCTTTCAAGTTTGTGTTCTTTAAAGGGTTCGATCCCCCACCCTGCTTCAAGACATATTGGACGTAATGCTTTAATAATTAGCATTAAGAAGTCTCAACTTTATAAAATACAATGAGCATGCAACTAACATAATCCACATAAAAGACAAAAAGTATTTGCTCTTTCATTTTCTTGACTTTTCCTTAGATGCATTTAAAATACCACATCAGAAAATGCACGTGAGGAGACCCTTTATTGCATGAACAATTACAGTTTTCGCTTTCTTCCTTAATTTGTACAGGCAACTGGATAACCCACAAATGGCGGGGCCAAACAACCTGTTGGATTCCTACCAAGAAGTATTAAGACAACCGCCAGAATATCAAAGACTGCAATTACATTTTCATTGTATGTTTCAGCTCATCTAACTACAGTCAAGAAACATTAAAGACTACAGTCTCATCTGAATCTAATTATTACTGACAACCAGCTCAATATTGCCTGTAAAATTCATCATCTTTGATTTGCTTCATTAAAAAAGGGTCCGATCAGTTCCCATGTTTCTCAAAGCATTTCTTGAAAGGGTTATAATTTAGTGGTGATGAATTCCATGTCTTGGATTTCTTAACATTTTTGAACCCCATGGCCCTGCTTGGTTCTTCATAGACAGCCAACCTTTGGTTATAACTCTATCAATACAATGACTGGTTGAGAGAGGAGAATGAAAAGACACAAAACACCAACAAAAAAAGTACTGCTAACTTAAAAAGAAAAGATATTTTACTCCAGATAATAAAGGAAAGATCTTCCAGCCAAACATACACTTTTTAGTTTCTTTTCCCACCAAAATTTTCAGGCTATTTAATAACTTCATCTTTCCTCACAAGAGCTCAGATGCAAAAAAAATGTACTATTGTTCACTTTCTACAGATAGGGAACAGATACACACAGGAAATCTGTGGCAAAACAGGGAGTTTCAGCCAGATCGCTAAAAGCCCAAGCTAGAATTCAAACTACCAACAAGCTTTTCCTATTGCTGTTCTCTAACAGCAGCTGCAATAACTCCAGGCTAACCACATTCTGGCTGAAGTCATGCTGGAAACCAGATTAAACCAATGGAAACTTTGCTGAAATGATTTCCCTAACCTACACAGTTTGCCAGTTTTCAGAGGATTTTTCTCTCCCAAGAGAGAGGCTGGACAACCTACGGAAGAAAACATATGTGATATGTAGCTTATCTCTTGCACCTTGTGAGTGTGGAGAAAAGGGGCAGTCAGAATCCTATGCAACTTGCTCAGAGATTTATGAGCCCTTTCCGTGCACTCAATTCTCCATGCTAGCTCAGGAATGCGCTTGCAGTGTTCAGAAGAGTTTTCCAAGTGGGCTTTTTCTCTAGAGCCAATCCCCAAAGCCTTAATAATGTCTAGTTTCTTTTGTTTTGCTATCAATGCCTCTTCATGTTCTCCTCAGTCTTTTTCTTTCATGTGAAGTAGAGGAGAAAGTAGCACACAAAAGGAGATTCTTTAGTCTGAAAGGTTTCCTCAGAAGAACTAGTTGGGCCATCTCCAGTCTGACCAAGTAGGCATGTGTTCACACCATTCCCAAAAGGGCATTTTTGGGAGAGGCTGTCATTCCTACTCAGTTTGAATGTCCTTGTTCAGTGGTGTTCCAAAACTGCTTCTGATCTTCCACTTCAGGGCAGATTTCTTTAGTTCTGTTAGCAACTGAAAAACTAACTCTTCTAGTTATTTTATTTTTCTGTCATTGTTAGTAGGAAACTGGAATCAGTATTTCTATTTAACGTACCGCATCTTTGTGCTATCGTGTAGCATGAACTACTAGTAAACACGATGAGATATATCACCATCTCCAAAGGCCTACTCAGTTAACACTGTGTGTGTGTGTGTGTGTGTGTGTGTGTGTGTGGTGGAGGGGACATATGTTTGAAGGAGAAGTATTTCACCATGTTACAAATATGAATCATGTTTTCAATTGTATGATTGTGTTCAAAATAAAATGGAAAAAAAAAAACAGATAAAGAAAAAAAAATACTCAGAGGTTCTACAGATCTGTAGTGTTTTGCAAGTCTCACTTCTCCCATCAGCGATTGCTTCATAGAATCATAGAATGCTTAAGGTTGGAAGGGACCTCTACAGGTCATCTAGTCCAACCCCCCTGCACACACAGGGTCACCTAGAGCACGTGGCACAGGACTGTGTCCAAGCGGGTTTTGGAGATCTCCAGAGAAGGAGACTCCACAACCTCTCTGGGCAGCCTGTTCCAGGGCTCTGTCACCCTCACTGTTAAAAACTTTTTCCTTAAGTTCCTGTGGAACTTTTGGTGCTCCAGTTTGTGGCCATGCTTCACTTAGCTTTAAAGCATTCCCTCACAAAGCATGCTTCTCGGTGAAGCTGCTTCTGTGGGACAGGATCACTGGGGGGTTACTCTCCCTCCTCCATTATGAGGAAGTCTCAGCAGATCACAGGGCTGCTACATCTCCTGCAGAAAACACACGAGGTTCACACTCCAAGAAGTAGTGACTAGCCGCAGGTTCAGCGAGGCATGCTGAAGACAACCTCTAAAAACATCTGGAATTGGCAGTCTTTTGGTAATTCCAGCTGCCCGCCTTGCTCTGCTTTCCAGTATCCCAGATTTCTATAACTTAAGAATGACAAATGCTCTCTTTACTAAAACTGAAGTCAAACCAGAAAATCTTCTACACTTCAGACAATGTTCATATCCTCAGTGCTTTCATGTGTGAAGATACAAAAAACACACCGAAGCAGAACATTTTCCTTCCTCATGCTGTGCTGAGCTCTCACATGGTCAAATAGCCCCCAAACCTCTTTCCCCAGCTTTCCCTCTCAGAGATCCTGGATACCACTGTTTCTGCCATTTGCCACCTCTATATTGTAGTTTTGTACCAATAAATTGGGGCTGCCACTGCTGGCAGCAGCCCATAGCCTTTGCGCTGCACTAAAAGCATGGGCCTCAGGTCTTGTCAGTCTTTGTGGGAATTCAAGAAGTCTATTCTGCAGCTGGGAAACACCAATTAAGTAATACTAAGATACTCACTGGTTCTTCAAACTCAGACTAATTGCTCCTTGTAGAAGGGCTGAGAGCATCTTCCTAAAACTCAGTGTTTGATAGGGAACTTTGTAAAGAACAAAATATTAACAGGAGTAAAACTCTATTGACACCAACCTCTGCTACTTTACAGTCACAAAAATTGTCAGATTTCTAAAGAAATGTATTTCAAACCAACACAAAGCACCAACTCAAACGGCACTCAAACCTTAAGCAGACGACACGTATCACGAAGCACCATTACTATATTCATAAACTATACTACCACCAGCTTACATTTGGAGAGGTTTATGGTATGTTCTACACGGAGTTATCTTGTCTTAAGGTATCATACAGATGGATCACACTAACAAGATCCACACCTAAGAGAAACTGTCAGCCTCCCAGTTTTGATTCTGAGCAATGGAAAAGATAAAATAATCTTTCCACTATATTCTAAGTATAGCAGAAAGGGCCCCAGTAACTCAACTTGTCCAAACAAGTGTCACAGCTTCAAAGGAAGAGATCAGTCTCATCTCCTTCCTGGGGCTTTTTCATCAGTCTTGTTTTGTTTGGACTAGATATCATTATTAGCTTTTCCATTCCTCAATAACCTTTAAAAAGGGTGGGCAGTCATCCAGAATAGCCCTGTAGGAGTTGTATCAGTCACAGAATCTGGCCAGACTTAGCACCTCAAAAGTGAAATCCTGGTCAGTAATTCAAAGGAGATTTGCCATTCTGCCTGGATTTTACACCACACATCAGATGCTCTCAATTAAAAAGTCCCAAAACAGTGGAATTCCTGCAGTTATGTGATTGGCAGAAAGCATAAAGATGGGGCCCATAAATAAGGAGGTTTGTTGAGAAGAGGAAGAAAAAAAAAAGTGGATCTATAATCCCTGATCTAACACATAGAAGAACTCTTTTTTTTTTTTTTTTTTTTTTTTTTTAAGAATATCAATTCAGAATCAAATTCTCTGAAGATTACTCATTTTACCCTCACCCTCTACTTTATTGTTGGAATAAGACACAGGAAATTTTGCCAAGGTAAGATCCTGTGTAATATAGCTGCTCTAGGGATGGTAAAAGGCTGTATAAATCTTCCCAAAGGGAAGGATTTGTATTTTTGTAGAACTATAAATATAAAGCAAATGGAATCACTTAAGAACTGCTATTTGCCCTGTTGATTCTTGTTCATCTTGTAAACTAAATACAATAAAAGAACAAAGAATATTTTCCATTTTTAAGGATTGTTTCTCCATCAGAGCTGCTCAAATGCAGTTTAGTTTCCAACTGGTGAATTCATATTGCAGAGATTTCTGTTCCACACCATTATATTTGGCACATTTTTCAAAAAACAGCACCATGTCAATGCTTGATGCTGTAGCATTAACGCCATGTAAAACACTGAACTCTACCTAAAAGCCTGCTCAGGAAAACCAACAAAACGTCCCTAGAAATTTGAGAAAAAAATAAAGTCATTTATATACTTCTTCATGGGAATTTGGGAAAAATATTTTAAAATAGCCAACATGGTGAAGAAATTTAGCACGCATTTGACAGCACATTCCTAATTCACCTCAGCCAGCAGGTATTTTCAAAGCAAACCAACAACCTATATGATAAATAATTTAGTAGGAGGTACTGAGTGTTTTATTCCTGGATAAAAAGGAAAATCAAGTTATTTACTTTTGTTCTGAGTACACTTTTGGTATATTCAGCCTGGGTTTCAATTTTCAGATTATGACTAGGGCTCTTTACAATGAGACCACATTTATTTCAGGATACTGTAGTTAAAAATACCCATAAAATGTTCTTAGAACCCATCTTAGTTCTTTTTTCTACGAATGGAATCAAAGTGAAAATAAAATATTGTGTTAGTAAGAATAGCACTACAGTATTTTAGCAGTAACTCCTGGCATTTCAGGGCAGAGAGGCAAGAGCGGTGAGGAAGGGCAAATGTCTTTTCTCCTGGATTATCCTGACCTGTTTGTACTCAGCACATGTACTGATAGTGATGGACAGTCCTGGTAGACAGGAGGTAGAAAACATGCAAAAACAATCCATCCCGCAGATCTGTGTGAAAATAAAAAAATTTGCTACTAATGAGCATTTTACATAAAACATTTTCCTCTCTATAGATCAGAACACATCCAGTCCCTGCTCTTCAGAAATATCTGTCCCAGTGAATATAGAAGAAAATACACCCCAGATTTATCTTAACTGCCATGTACAAATCTTCCTTGGTCCATTTGTTAGAGACAATGGTGATGAAGTTCGGCAAAACGAAGTCTTGAATATGACTTTACATATAACCAGCCAGGAAGACTTTTGTTGCGAGTTCCACTTCATCCCTTCTTAAGCTTGCACATCAATCTACACAACATAACACACAAGTTTAAGCAACTTGAAGCAAGAAGATTTTCACAACATGCACCACTGGACATTGTACATCTATACACTTATTCAAAGCTACATGTTGTTGTACAGCTCTCCCAGATACTTTGATAAAGGAAAAACAATTGGGTTCTATTACTAGCAGAAAAATACTGCAACCTTTTTTTAAGGATTTGTTGTGACCTCTCATAAATCAGAATGGTGTTGTTTAGCAGTCAGTGAAAACATCTGTATAGAGGACAAAGAAATTAGTCCACACTGACATGCAAAGATGATTAAAATCAAATTCAGACACCAATAATTGATCCCGGGTGTCCCTCTAGTCTTTGACCCATAGCTGTCAGTTGTCACTGACGCAGTTAGTTAGAAAGCTTTTCCTTTTTTTTTTTCCCAAGGTTATCTGGCAAGTTTTTAAAAGCTTTTCCGAGTCAGATCTGGGAATCCATGCAATAAATACCACTTGTGTAGAAACCATAACAATTAGATTTGTTTTCCAAGAACTTTAAATCATTTGACCTGAAGCATTAAGACCGTAAAAATAGTGATAGTTTTTGGATAAACATCGCTGGCACTTTTTTGTTAGGTATCACCCGTAAGACCAAAGATTCTTGTGACAGTTTTGGAACAGACATTGGAGGTAGCAAATATGCTTTGACCATTCCCATACTATGCATGCATGCAGGTATTTCAGGATGACTCTTTTTTTCTTTACATAAAGCACAGATCGCTTCATGATCACAGGACAGTAATGACCAAGTTCTTCAGCAGAGAACCACCATGAGTCCACAACAGACTTAGTTCTTGGGCTTGCTTATTTGTTTATCTTTACTGTTGCTCCTTATTTAAAAAAATAGATCAACATGTTATATACGCACGCTATCAAAATCCACAGTTAAAATTTCAAAGGGCAACCTCCAAAGAGCATTTGGAGAAAGAAGATGAGAAGGAAAACTACAAATAGGCTCTGCTTTTGAGTCAGTAAAGACCCAGGAACGAGCAATCGTTACTTTCAGTTTGGTGCTTTGTTATCAGCAAAAATTTATAAACTGATTAATAAACCAATAAAAATGTTAGTGGGCATTACATTAGAGTACACATTAGTGCCAGTTAAAACCTCTTAGTATCATGATATCTTCTCTTTACTTTTCCACTTGGATGAAGATTGTATACATCTAGAAAGCCATGTTACCTCAATCACAATTGTTCCATTAAGCAAATGGAACTTTTTCATGCAGAATATGTACTTGCACTCCATTTGTCAGACAAGAGTACAATAGAGAAATACTGTTTTAAATAATTATTTGCTAAGGTATGATAAACAGTGTACCAATATAGCAAGCAGAATGGTTACTGTTAAGGGCACTGTTCCTTAAGGATATTATGTTTAAAAGGATCTGCTTATAAGACATTTCATCTCCATCCTTTGTCCTGCTAGCAAGCTCTAGTTCTGAATTCATATTCATATATATATTCATATACTTAAGTATATTTAAACACTGCATATCTGCACACACTGAGATGATTTTGTTTTGCTTTGCATTTTTATAGACTATATCACACTATTTACAGACCAGATATGCTGTAACCACAAGTTGCAAATGAACACACCATCCCATAATGTGCAAATAGCTGATATTTTACTTGCATTGAAGTGAAGGCACAGGAGCAACATTTCTCATGAGTTGCTGAATGTTGGAACTGTTTTCTCAGCAGGTCTCAACTAAAGAATATGAAAGATTAGAACTGAGCCCTTCCCCTTGCCTGTCTTAAATTCACGGCTCTTATTTTTTTGCTCTAACTTTCACTGTAACACAAAATATGTATACTGACTGAAATCTGAAAACTTACAAGAGTACAGTGGTGGAGCTCCTATGATTGTCAGCCCTCTATCAGTCTGGTTTTTAATGTATATACTATCCCTCCCTTTGCCTGTTTTTCTCTTCTATTTAGTCCAGCATTTCACCAGGCAGATGATCATAGGGATGTCAGCACACTTATTAAGAATCAAAATAAAGATTCCTGTTATAACATAACAGGCAAAAAAACACAATTGCAATTAACCACTGACCCAGCAAAGTGATCAACAGAGTGGACCCTAAAAATTAGGCAGGTCTCAAAATTGTTTTTCAGTGAATCCTCTATTCAGGGCACATTCTCAATCTGTAATGTCAAAACAGCGTTTGTAGAAAGGAGCTTTAAAAGTTTGCTCCCCTTTATGCCAAATTCTTTAGGCCTCTTTCATACAAGAAAAGACATGCACGTAAGAAAGAGACATCAAGAAAGACAAAATTGACTGCCCTCAAAATGCAGTGGCAATGCAATAAGGTGTATCTCACTTTCACTAGCTAAATTATTAAGTGAGGCAAGGTGTTGACCCTCCCATTTTCCCTGGAGTTCTTCACAGGAAAACGGCAGGCCACTATGCCTGGGAACAGCAGACTACATCTAGCCAAAATAGAAGAATAACAATGGTACAAATTAACATCCAAAGGCAAACAACCAAAGCTTCTAAGCACTAAAAAGCCATATTTGTTTATTTAAAGGTACTTAAAATACTCAGTAAATGCTGAGAAGAAAAAAGAAGTTTTGTTGTTGGGTGAACATTCATACTTCTGACAATTCCCTTTCCCCCAAAGGCCACATGCTTCACTGCTACACAAGCACTGCAGAAAATGGTAGCAAAACAGCACTGCTATAGGAAGCATTTTGTTACTTCATTGGTTACTGTAGCTTCTATGGAAAAGAGATATGCATTTTTTGATGAAAATATTCAGTAGCTTTTGCAGTAAAAGAGAAAGTGCATGGGAATTCATAGCCACAACTACCCTGGGAAGCTCCAGATTCTTCTGCTTTTCAACATCAAACTAGAATGCCATATAAAGGAGAAAATTTCCATGAGCTAATTAAAATCTTACTGGAACTTAGATTACTTTTCACGGACTGTGCAAGTTTGAAAGCAGAAACATTCAACATGATGGCATGTTTTTGACTCTGGAAAAATATACAGTCTTCTCTTCTACCAGCTCTCATCATTGTGCATAGGAAGGTCCCTGCAATTATCATAAAATCAGATTCAGGCCATAGTCTTTCTGCTGTGATCAAACTGGGTACAGATGTTGAAACTATGAGGCAAGGACTGCAAAAGCAGGTCAGGGTAAAATAATTACAACAGCATTGCCAAGTAAACCAACTTATTACTAGCTAAACCAAACATGATGTTATTTTCTACATTTGCTGTAAGATAGATGCTTACAATATACTTTCATTTATATCTTGTACTAATGCTTTCTAGATAATACCATTTGTATTTCATTTGATTTTCTTCTGGTTAACCTTACAAAAGGGAATAGCTAGATGTCCTAGAATCATTTCTCACCATTTTGGCCTTTAGAAAAAAAAAGAGCCAAACAGATACTTCTTTAAGATCATGTATTTTCTGAACAATGTTGTTTAAAACAGACCATTCCTAACTTTACAGTCCTCTGTATTATCATCTAAGAGACTCTCATGCTTTTCAGTAACCAAGAGCAGGATTTTTTTTTCCAGAAGCACCACCAGAGCTAGTTGTGATTTTTTTTGTTTTTTATTAAATGCCCGGAGAATGCTGACAGCATAGTATTTTAACATGCACAGAAAAATTAGGTAGAACTATTTCATCCTTTTTCCTTTTTAGTGCCTAATTGTCTTCAAACTCCTGACAGAGCTAATTAGACAACAATTTTCTATTTTTTTTGAATTTGTGCTGTCATTAGAATTGTGAAGGCCTTGTTCTTAATTTCCTCTATTCTTTCATGCAATAATAGTTTTGGTTAAGCCTCCGGATACATGGTAAACTGGACAGAGTTTGTAGTCCTACTTCTTAATAGCTTTTCTGGTAAAAAAAAAAAAATATGTCCAGTTTAAACAAATACAATAGATCCCTTTAGCGCATAAGGTATTTGGAGGGAAAAATCAGAGTGGGAAATGACTGAAACTCTGAGAGAAGATCTGTAGTTTTACAGAAAAGAAAAAGTTGTTTTGGTGCTCTGCTCAGCTCCTCGGTCCGATACCATAATGATTCAAACCCACCAACATATACATGCAGACAGCAAAGCCCTTCTGGCTCCCTTTCTCTTCAGACCAGTATACCTGGGAGGCAATTAACTTTTGTGCAGTATAGCTAAATGAAGGCTAAAGACATTGCATGTTCTTTTAGAATGGAGGTGGCTTGGCAGAACAGGCCAGGAATAAGAAACAGCTTTCCTAACTAGCAAAGAGGGAGGTAGATAGTAACACACACTCCTGAACCACACATCTGAAACTGTAGATTCCAGAGGACTACAGGAGCTGAAACCCATCACAGCTCCAAAGGAGTCACTAACTATTTTTGTTATGCTAATGAAGACAACCTTAATACAAGAAGCTTAAATATTAAATCCTTAATCATTCAGGTCTTCTCCTTACAAAAGATATTATTAATTTTCCCAAAACTCAGACTGAGAACACACTGCTTTTTCCCCCGTATCTGTTTTCTGCCTCTGACTTTTCCTATCACATCCCTTAAGTTCCTCTGACTCTCCATCCTTATTCATGTTGCTTTTGCACTTTGAAGTTATCCATACAGCTGTGAACCCTCTTAGTTTCTGGCAGTAATGCTGCCCCTGAAGAGGTTACTGTCTCCCCTA
>NW_010589690.1:0-21259 GCF_000705375.1 Tinamus guttatus
TATGATTCTATGATTCTATGATAAATACATTCCATAAAAATAGACCACAGAAAAATGATGTGGAGGGTAAAAATATAGGGAGTAAGAATAAAATCCTAATTTCGAAAGACTTTTTTTTCTTTTCTTTTTTCTGACATCAGAACTTGGCAGCCTCAAAAGTAAAATGGAGAAACTAAGTCTGGTAACACAACACATAAAAAAGGGTATTATGAGAACAGTAAAATGCCTGCCCAGACTGTAGTTTGAAAGTTTTGGAGGATCTATAGAAATAACGGTGAAGGTGAGGTTGTATGATTCTAATCAGTGCTACAGACATCTATAAAGAATAAGAAGGAATGTGACCAGAACCACTGCTCAATTTGAAATATAACTACAGAAAGGAATCTATTGAGAAAACCCTAGGACTGGTTTGGGTGATGTGTGAAATTCCGTAATTGTTATATCAAATAACACTTTTTTTTTCCATCAGTATTATTAAGCCACTTCAAAATAGATACTTATTTTAGTACTGATGTACCAAACAGTGTAATAAATACACCAGTGGAAACAATCGTTTCACCTGCCAGAACTTAACCTAAACAGTCATAGCATTTTCCTGAGTACAGCTGAGATCTGCAAGCATGCAGCACATGACTGAAACCTGGCAAGTTGGAACAGACTCAGAGAAAGGTAACAGCCACAGCAACAGTTAAGAAAAGCAGAACCTATCTCAGCAGAGGAGAGTAAGTGGGTTGGATTTCTGTATTGTGCTTTATAATTTAGTGGCATTGCACCAAAAAAATGCATATTTCTTTGCTAAAATAACAGAAATAGTATAAAATAAAATATGAAATAGTCATATAACTTTTTAAAGATCATTATTGAAAATTATGTTTAAGAAAGCCTTACCCTCTCCCCAGAAGTTTTAAATAGTGGCATTTTAATAAAGACAAAATTCAGGGGGGAAAAAAAAAAACGTAAATAATCTTGACTGGTCTTGAGCATTACTTATGGTACTCAGAACTGCTAATGTCTTGTGTTATCATAATATCCCACACCTTTCAGATGGTAATTGTCTTCAGATTCTTCCCTGAGATTTTTCAAACCTGAGTATAAATGGATGCAGTAGGAATTAAAGAAAATTAAACGTGTTTTCCCAGTTTCACCTAGCCGCTGTGTTTTCTCCATCAAAATTTAGATTCTTGGTTCTTCCTTAGCGATCATAATTTTTTTTTTTTAATATGACTATCACGCTGCTTCCTTCTTTCTACTGTCCATTGAAAGATGTTTGGTTATAGGAAGTCTACGTAAAATTAGAAGCATTGTGGT
Source organism: Tinamus guttatus (assembly GCF_000705375.1). Next base: position 1,309 of record NW_010589690.1, read on the forward strand.
GCTTCTGGAGGTTGGACAAGGAAATATATAAGAACATATTTAAAAGTTTGCAGTTTTATCTATCTTTTCAGTTAATAGTCATATGAACACCTCAGCAGCCTTATTTCTCTTCTATTACTGATATCTGAGGGTTATTATGTGTATGCCTTTCTTACATTCAGAACATTTGTCTCAAAGTTGATCCATTATTTAACAGTTATTTCATTTTATTTTTTAATTTTTGAGAGGTATGGTGGACTAAGGGAATCTCTCTAGCTTCATTTGGTTTACCTTCCCAAAATACATTTATATTTTAAAAAATATATATTACATGGTCACTATTATTTCCTCTATTCTACAAATGAAAAACTCAAGCATAAACAAAAACTGAAGTTAACCACATCCGGCAGAAAGTTTTTCAAATTATCTCATCTCCTTTTAACCAGTACTGTTTGACTCTATAATTAATCGCACCTCTCCTTTCCTCACTGACAAGTGTCTTTTTCTCTTTCCATAGATTAATAAATAATACAGCACTGCAAAAAAAAAAAAAAAAAACGCATCCAAAAAAAAAAAAAAAAAAAAAAAAAAAGTACTGTTAATAGCTTAGCTTCCTTCTAAATGTCAAAACATGTTAAAATGCTAGTAGAAAAAGGAGAGATTTTATTTAAAATATTTTAAAGCTCTGAAAAGATTTTCCATTTGGAAAAATTCTGGTCCCACTCACTAAGCAATCGTTCAAGAATGCTCCTGTTTCTTGCTTTAAATTTTATAGAAAAGGGCACTCTATATCCTACATTTAACATAAAGTTCTCGCTGCAAGATAAAGTTTTGCTTTTCTTTCCTCTGTATGCATTTAATTATTTTTATACCATTTTATCCAAATCTAGACAAAGAAGAAGATAATCAGCTGATGTTAAAGAGTACTTGATTCATCAACTTTATTCCAACATTGTATTCTTCACTAAAATTCAGTACCTAAAAAAGAAAATGAGCAGGCAGAATTCTAGATAAATACAGGAACTCTGAACTCTTGCTTTCGTCACCTGGATTTGCTGCCATTTGCTGTCACTGCTTCTTGCTTCAGCACCTCTGTTCTGTAATGGAAGTATTAGATAGATACTGTTCCTTAATGTAGTGTTTTTTTAAGATTGAGTATGTCAAAGTCACTTAGGGGACTTCATGTGTAATTCTCATCTGTTTGAATGGGAGTCAAGAGAACAGATAGTGGAAAATAACTAGCTAAAGTTCCCAAACCCCAGGTCTACATTTTGAGATATACCAAAGATTTCCCAAACATATATAATTCACCAGACTTGGTGAGGATTTTAAATTTTGATGAATCAGATTTTCAAAAAAGAAAGAAATTTGAGAGAACAGGTCTAGCAGAACTTCTTTCAAAGTGTAAAATGCAAAAATTTGTTGATATGTTGACACAATTCAACCAGTATGCAGCAACAATGAAATGAATGCCACATTGAAACATACACGCAGGAACTTGGAAATATTTTAAGAACAAATTTAGAGAAATTGGGATCAGATCCATCACCAAGAGAAACTAGAGCTCCATTGTCTGCTAATAGCATTTTCCAAAGTCTTCTAGAAGCATTAAGTCCTGGAACAGCGTGTGAAAAAGGACTGCTTTCTGCATCGGCAGTTTGACTGCTGAGGGGTCAGGTGATGCAGATGTGAACTGAAAAGTTTCGCTTCAACTAATGACATTTTGCATTTATTAAAAAAAAAAAAAAACAGATCGGAGTGCTTTTATTTTTAAACATCAACACTGATATTAACTGGATATATTTGATAAGACCGAGAATTTCTAGCTCTAGTAGCATTACATACATTTTTCCTATGCCTTTGCCTTCTGTTTCACTATGCTGTTTTTTTTTCAGATTCTTTCATTTTATTTTTGTGATTTTTATTATCTCTGTTTGCTACATAATTAATTATACTTTGGAAATATAGGCTGCTATTTATTGCCGAAGAAAGGTTTAAATTCTTCCAATTCTGCTGCTATATTGTGCGTAAATCTCACCTCAGCATGTTTCCGCCTTCTCAGCACACTTTTTTTCTTTTTCCTTTGACTTCCTGATTTGAATTTGTATGTTTTCTTTTCAAGACTACTGATAATTTTCTTCCTTAAGAAACAAAACCTTGCCTTTTCCTGTGACTTCTGATCTAGTTCTGATGGAGCTGTCTTACAGAGATCATGAACAATGGTCAAAAGGTGGCCTTGCATTCTTTACAGGTTTTTTTTTTTTTTTTTTTTCTGTCTGCTTCTAATTGCAGTAATTGGGGCAACCTCTTCAATAAAACTTGAGGAAGGGTAAGTGATTTTTAGAGATCCAATCCACAGCAGTTTTACTAACACAATTAAAGACATTGCAATGTCTATACAATCAGGGCATCAATCCACTGTTTGAGAAGACTTTCCCGTATAGAGGTCAAAAGCCTACCACAGAAACACAGAATGGGTAATGTTGGAAGGGACCTCTAGAGATCATCTAGTCCAATACGCAAGTCCTCTCTGCTCCAGCAGAGACACCCAGAGCACGTGGCACAGGCTGGTGTCCAGGCAAGTTTGGAAGATCTCCGCAGATGGAGACTCCACAGCCTCTCTGGGCAGCCTGTTCCAGGGATCTGTCACCCTCACAGGAAAGAAGTTCTTCCTCAGATGGAAATGGAACTTCCTGTGTTTCAACGTGTACCCATAACCCCTTGTCGTGTCACTGGCCACCACCAAGAAGAGTTTGGCGTCCTCTTCCTTACATTCACCCCTCAGGTACTTGAACATGTTGATCAAATTTACTTTCAGTTTCCTTCTCTAGGCTAAACAGGCCCAGATCGCTTAGTCTTTCCTCATATAATAGATGCTCCAGTTCCTTAATCAGCTTAGTCCCTCTATCCTGAACAGAGAGAAATTCCATGTACCTCTTGTCCTGGGGAGCCCAGAACTGCACACAATACTCTGTGTGAGGCCTCACCAGAGCTGTGTAGAGACTTTCAGTTTCCTTCTCTAGGCTAAACAGGCCCAGATCGCTTAGTCTTTCCTCATATAATAGATGCTCCAGTTCCTTAATCAGCTTAGTCCCTCTATCCTGAACAGAGAGAAATTCCATGTACCTCTTGTCCTGGGGAGCCCAGAACTGCACACAATACTCTGTGTGAGGCCTCACCAGAGCTGTGTAGAGGGGGAAGATCACCTCCCTCGACCTGCTGGCAACACTCCTCCTCATGCAGGCCAGGATCCCTTTGACTTTCTTGGCCACAAGGGCACATTGCTGACTCATGGTTAACTTGTCGTCAACCAGGACTCCCGAATCCCTCTCTGCGGAGCTGCTCTCCAGCAGGTCAATCCCTAGTCTGTACTGGTGTCTGGAGTTACTCCTCCCTAGGTGCATGACCCTGCACTTGTCCTCATTGAATCTCATGAGGTTTCTCTCTGCCCAGCTCTCCATCCTGTCTAGGTCTCTCTGAATGGCAGCACAGCCCTCGGGAATGTTGGCCAGTCCACCCAGTTTGGTATCATCTGCAAACTTGCTGAGGGAGCACTCTGACCCCTCATCCAAGTCATTGATGAACAAGTTGGACAGCACCGTGCCTAGGACTGACTCCTTCAGGACCCCACTGGCTACAGGCCTCCAACTAGACTCGACCCCATTTGTCACCACCATTTGGGCTCTGCCATCCAGCCAGTCCTCAATCCACCTCACTGTGCACTCGTCTAGTCCACACTTCCTGAACTTCTCCATGGGGATGCTATGGGAGACAGTGTTTAAAGCCTTGCTGAAATCTCTCCCATCATCCAGCCAGCCAGTCACTCTGTCGTGGAAGGCTATCAGGTTCGTCAAACATGACTTCCCCTTGGTGAATCCATGCTGACTACTCCTGACAACATTCTTTTCCTTGACATGCCCAGAGATGGTCTCTAGGATGAGCTACTCCCTCACCTTTCCAGGGATGAGGGTGAGACTGACCACCCTGTAGTTTTCCAATTCCTCCCTCTCGCCCTCTTTGAAGACTGGAGTGACGCTGCTTTCTTACAAACCTCTGGCACCTCTTCAGCTCTCCATGACCTCTTGAAGATGATGGAGAGCGGCTGAGCAATAACCCCCATCAGCTCCATCAGCACTCTTGGGTGCATCCCATCTGCGCCCACAGATTTAAGGGTGTCCAGTTTGCCTAAATAATCTCTAACCCAATCCTCCTCAACCAGCAGAAAGTCCTCCTCTCTCCCAGTTATCTCTCTTGTCTCTGGACTCTGTAGTTCATGGAGACTGGCCTTAGCAGTAATGACAGAAGCAAAGAAGGCATTTAGTAACTCTGCCTTCTCTGTCTCCTCCACCACCAAGGCTGATGTATTTATACAAGTGCTTCCTGTTGTCCCTGACATCTCTTGCATCTCTTGCTAACTCTAATCCCAAATGGGCCTTGGCCTTCTGCATTGCATCTCTGCGTTCTCTGACAATGTTCCTATATTGTTCCCATGTGGTCTGGCCCTTCTTCCGCATTTTGTATGTGCTCTTTTTCTCATTAAGTTTACCCAACAGCTCCTTGCCCATCCATGCAGGTCTCCTGCCCCACCTTGCTTGACTTCTTTCTTTTAGAAATGCACGGATCCTGAGCTTGGAGAAAATGGTGTTTGAATATTAGTGAACTCTCCTAGACCTCTTTTCCTTCTAGGGCTCTTGCCCAGGGCATTCCTCCAAGGAACAACCTTGGTCAAAGTTAGCTTTTTTGAAGTCCAGGTTGACTTTTTATCAGGCTTCCTCCTCACAGGATCATGATGAAAATGACCTCTACTTCTGCGATTCTGTTTCATGTCTCTGCATAAATAGACTACCTCAATTTCCCTGAAAAAAAAAAAAAAATCTTTACTGATCCTCTTATGCATGCCTTTGTTCGGGAAGAATTTTTGCATGATCTTCTCTCCTTAAATTACTGAAGTTGTCCTTCTGGATTTTTTTTTTCTGAAATGTTACATGATGCTTAACTCTTGCCAAACTATAAAAATGAGAGTACAAATGAGAGCTGTAGCAAATATTACATGTATTTAGGGAAGTAGTCTATATTTACAAAACAAATGAATTATGCTGTAAATGAGTATCAAAAGGTCAGCATGTAGTTCAAGAGGTAGGAATTTGGGACAAACAGGAAAAAACACTCTTAAAACACAACATCATACTACCAGTTGTATACACTGGTAATAGTCAAAAACAAGCAGTTTTTGTTCAGATAAATATAAATACATATATTCAAGTCTGTATGTATGTGAGTCTGTGGGCTTTTTTTTAATTATTTTCTACTGTGCTTTCATAAAATTCCTCTCTTGGGGAGTTTTTTAATCTGTGGCTGTGATCCAGCAATGTAGTGAATGAAAATGTGTTGCTCTGTCTGTCTCAAACTGTACTAAATTCAGTGCAACTTTGTTTGGGAAGTAGGGATCTTTTTGCATGTACCTTTTTGAAAGGTCACAAAGGAAACAAGCCACAAATAATACTGACAAATACTAAGGTGTGTTGTTAGGGCAAAGTATGGCAGGAAGAACATCAGGCAGTGTAACAAAATATCATGCTGGCTTGTAGAGTTGCGTCTTTTCTCCTGAGAAGGAAAATATTTTTATTGTTCTTGACAATTATTCTCTTTTCTTTCTCTGTGCTCAAACACTTATGTTGGCAAGAATATATAAGCAGAAGAAGATGCAAAACTTAAGCCATAACTGCTTCTCTAAACATCTGCTGAAAATGGGTAAATGCTAAAACTATTGCTGTATTCACACAACAAGTCAGAGAGATTTGTGGAATTTTAGAGATGGAAGCAAGAAAGGAAAAAAACTGACTGCACATGGTGCTCATTGGCCTCATTCCTGAAATCACACCAGAATTCTGCTAGCTGAGAATACTCTTCAATTGAGATTAGTCCCTCTGACCTGACTGAAGCCTCCATAGAGGAGTTCAGCTAAGGGCACCCTGTTTTTTGTCTGAAGAGAAAAGCAATAAAAAAGAGGCCATGAAGTGACATTTCATAACTCTTTTTATGCTGCCACAGAGCTAAAAGTACCTTTCTGAGGTTTGACCCTTATGTTTCGCTGCCCTCATTCTTGGACGCAGCATAACCTTCCATCCTTTGTCCCAGTGATCACATGTTTATACTTAACCTAATTAGCAAGAGGCTGAATTCCCTTGAAAAGTTCCATCTTAATCAAGCCTATTCCAATAAAGTGCAGTTCAATAACAACATTTCTTTTCAACAAAATCACAGGTTCACTCATTAACTTATTTTTATTTTATTTTCACATAAGAAATCTTTTCAGTTACCTTGTTAACTTGAAATATTTATTCAGAAAAAGTTTCAAATTACAATGTGATCATATATGCAAGATAAATAAAAGAAAAAATAAAAGAAAACAACACAATAAAAGATAACAATAAAAGAAAAAAAACTCTGAAGGAGGAAGAGACAAAAAAATTATCATACCTTCAAAGTTTATCATCACAATTAGGATGTATGGCCACATGCAACAGCATGAGAAATGATAGATAGGCATTTTGCTGATCAGGGACTATAGAGAATAAAGCAAATGAACAAATTCCTGTGTAATATTGGTGTGGGGTGGAAGGGAAAAGCCCTGTTTCATTAAAACTTGGGAAAATAAAATATTCCCATCACAGAGTCAGTCGATATAAATACAATCTTGCAAATTTAAGGTGAAAAGAAGAGCAGCAAGAAAACTTGGCCTGGGGTTATGAGAAAGCATGCTAATATGATTTACTTGCAGTATCACATTCATAAGATTCAGTCCTCTTTTATACAGAAGGGTTAAGAACATCTTTCTACATGTCTCTAGCCTCACAAAATCTTTCCAGACAATTTCAGCAAGTTAGTTTCTGACCTTAATTGTCAGTGCACCATCCAGAGAAGCATAGATTATGGGGAAAAAAAAAAAAAAGAAGTATTTTACCTCCTGCCAGACATGTCCTAAAAATAGAAATATGTTAGAAGATAGTGAAGTAAATACTAAATTCAGAAAATATTTAAACCATAAGAGATCCTCACTCACCAGTATCAGGACAGAATTGTTCACAGGATGGCAGAACTGGAAGAGTATCATTATTACTGTAAGGACACTCTAGGATGGTTGATCAGATATGACTATATGTGCTGATATCTGCTTGTGAGAGTTTGATAAATTTAATAATGCTACACAGAGTCTTCCATCTACAGGTCATTGCCCTTGATGCTGTTTTGTCTGGTAATGACCAAAGCTATTTTAATAAGGGTGTTGAGCCATGACCTATGTAGAACATTTTGATACTGTTAATACCTGCTGTTTATAGACAGAAAATCACACTAAAGAAAATGAACTTTCTCAACTGTTCTTTCTAGGCATCCTTGTTAGTAGTGTCAGTAGTTAAACTGAGTCTGCACAGACACAGGGAATGAACTTTCTCATAATCCAGAACAAGTCTCCCAGGATCCTGGCTGGGACACATTGGTCAGAGAGGCCTATGCTGCTAACTTGAAGGCTTAATTCAACGCACTGCCAAATGAGCAGCTAGTGCAAAGCAGTAATGGTCTTAAAGAAGAGAAACAAGGTAGAGAAAAGATCACTAATTTACGAATATATTTTCTGATGTATATTTTTTTTCATTCATGGGTCTCAGGAATGACCCATGATGAATACACACATGAACGGTGCACCTGAAAAGAGATTTTAGAAAACTTTGGCACAGGTCATCACAGAAGCAAAACAAAAACGTGCTATGCTTAGCACAGAGGAGGTCATAATTACGTGTATGTCAGATATTGACTTTCTAAAGACATTTAAGGTGCTGGAATTTAATATTAAATACCTTTTTCAGATGCAGAAGATTGTTTGCAATTGCTGAGGATAAAACAAACAAACAAGAAAGCAAACACGTTCTCTGTGTGCTACTAGTTTTCCATAGCAGCAGCACTCAGTAAATTGACAGGATGTCTTTGATACTAACACTGTTGCTGATGTTGAAGACACTGACGGTGCCTGTGCCTGGCCTTGTGCCCTAGGGAACTGCTATGTGTTCAAATTACTGCTCCACATCCACAGGGCCTCCAAGGTGGAAGCAATGGCTGTAGCCTTCTTGTTAACACAGTCAATCTTGCTTCATAACCTCATGGCTTTATCTGATTTGCCAGCTGAGAACAAGGATATCATTACACATTCTCTCCCTTTGGTGCTTTCACACCTAGATTTGCAAAAATGATTCCCTTCAAACTTTTGTAAAGAGCTATAGCCTGAAGTGTCCAAATCTGTGTGCTGCATAATAAATTGTGGCATATGATTTTGTCACCTTAAGTCAGTAACCCACTGGATTGCACATGCCAAGTAAGGTAAGAAGACTTGCACTATGTTAGGACTTCAGCTATAAAGCTTCCAGCAAGGGAAAAAAAAAGCAAGCAAGCAAGCAAGCAAGAAAGAAAGAAAGAAAAAAGAGGGCATTGCTGCTTAAATTCCTCTGAGAGAAAACAAGGTTTTGCAGTGCGTTGTTTGGGCAAAGAGGCTGTCTTTTGAGCAGTGTATAAAACTGACTTTCTGCTTATTCATGGCAAGGAAAAATTCCTGGAGCTTTTCACAAAACAAGATGGCATCACTCATGTTGTCCCAACTAAACATCGGAATGGAATTTCTCCTCTGTTTTCCTGTGCTATAGCTAAGTTATCTTACATAATATATCTGCTGAATACTGCTGAACTCTGCTAGATGCTGTTAAACAGTTGTGTTTCTCTCTAGAGAAACAATTCCCACTTTGATAGATAATTAAGAATAGATAATTACCTGTGTCCCCTTTCCTTGGTTAAAAAAAAAAAAAGCTAAAAAAAAAAAAGCTAAAAAAAAGAAATTATTGGCTGCTGCACAGATGCTAGGTATCTATAAAAGTGGAACTTACATGAAGCAAATGCTTCATTAAAATGAGATATAATACTTTTCTGTAAAACTCCTTTCTTGTTGAACTTCAAAGTCATACAAAGAAGGACTTTCCAGTAGGGAGTGAAGGGAGAAACATGGCAATGGTAACAGAAATATGAGTAATAACCTGATACTCAGTTTCAGCACACACAGATTACTGGATGTCAGTCCGTTAATCAGCAATTCTATTCCATTTTTTTGTATTACTGTACTACAAGTTGCCCTTTCAGAGACCAATCAGGGTGGAGGTGCTATCTTAGTGATGTCTCCACTAATTCAATACAAATGCATAAAAAGAAGATTGCTTTGAGTCATTTTATGGGGGGAAAAAAAATCCGCATCAGAAAAGTAATCTCCTTCCTCTCTCCCTGACAAAAAGAGAGCTTCACAACAATGTTCTCTAGCAGGCACTGCTGCAGCCGCCCCAAATGATCAGCCCAGTTGATGATGAGCCAGCTCTTATGCTTGTTAGGTACATTATCAGATCTCCTACTTTTAGCAAGATCATGTTGTTTTACATAATATAGTAACCTAGTAACTTTAAACAAGTAAGAAGTCCTATTAAAATACGTCTCCACCGAGTCAAAGGGCCTCAATACATAGTACAGGGCCTCAATAGCTGAAGGTCAGGTATCAAAATACACCTCACTACCAATCCATCCTCATCTTTTCATTGTTTTGCTGTTGCTTGGTAGGCTTTGCTCTCAGGTCACTTACAGAATTTGAAAAAAAGAAAAAACCTCCTAGGGAAAACAAACAAACAAACAAACAACAACAACAACAACAACAACAACAAAAGAACATTTTTTGGCATGTTTTCTTCTCCTGATTTCAACCTTGTGCCTTTTTTAATTTTTATTTTAAATAATTTATTTTATAAAGTAATTGTATTTGACAAGGAAGCTTAGATCACTGACCTTCCTGTTTCCTTTACTTTGGGGAGAAAATGAAGCTAATTCTGTTTTCTGTGTTATGATTATCAGACATTCTGAGATTAATGCAAATAACTGAAGGCTTTGCAAGGCCATGTTCCTTTTGCACTTTTTCTCCATTGAGTTATTCATTTGGCAATACATTCTGATTTTCTTGAAGAAAAAAAAAAGTGCAATGCAATCTTTTCTTAGGTGCACAAGTATTCCCTATTAATCCCTATTTATCAAATCAGCACGGAAAACCAAATAGAATTCACATTAGTAAGGCATTTTGTATATGAACTCAAACAAATTGCTGATAAATAGCACACAAATAATATTGTATCTCATTTTTTAGAATGGACTCGTAGGTTGTAACTGTTTCATTATAGCACACAAAGTTATGTATCAATAGTTAGCAAGTACTGGTTCTGAAGATTTTTTCTTTTTTTTTAATTTATTTTTTGATGACGTGTCATAAATTAAGAGAAAGAGAAATCCAAAATAAAAAGAGAGAGAGAAGGAAATGCTCATTTCTCTCAACCTGTCCATCTATTCATATGTGTGTCTATATTCTACAAAAATATGTGATCTTTATCCAAGTAGTGTGATTTTTTTTCTTTCAGAAACAACAAAAAAGTTCTTTCAGAACTTTTCATTCATATAGTTTTATTATACAAGTGATTAGTCAACAAAATTCTCTTACAAGATCCATATTTACATTAATATCCATGTAGCAAACTTAATTGAGCAACAGAAGAGCTGTTGTTCTGTTATTGATGTCTTTGCTGAATCATGAAGGCAGCAATTTTGCACTAAGCTATAAATAGAAAAATACAGTGGATAGAACTGGCTGGTCTTTTGTTTTTAATATTCCCTTCTGGGTAAAGCATGACATAACCTAATTACAGTGGTAGAGATTTCATTGCAGGGAAAATTGTTGTTATTCCATTTGACAATCAAGTAATTAGTAATTATCTCCTTTACTGTATGTTTTACTGGATATTACTAATTTATTTAAAATTTAGTAAATTAAAAGTAAAACATAAATGATGTCATTAATTTTTACAAAACCATTTTGGGAAAATGGTTTTTTTTTTTTTTTTTTTTTTTTTAAAGCATGTACTTGTGAGTGTGCTTGCTTAAGCAGAAGAGAGGTGTTCTTGCCTACCAAATCCATGCTCCCTACTCAGGGCAATGACTCTGTCTGCAGTCCTCCCACTCTCCTTAGGGAAATACTGCTTCCGCTTGGAGCTGTCAATCAGTTTTTAAAAGCACTAACTGACAAAACTGATGATGGAGCTATATACCTAGCAAGGTTAGTGAGGAGATAGCTGGATCCAAATTTTCATATATATATATATATGAAATTATATATATAGGTATAGTATATGTATATATATATATATGTATGTCTGTATGTGTGTGTGTGTGTGTATATATATGTGTATATGTATGTTTCAGGAAATGTAGCTGAGTATCTCTATTTATATTATTAGTTTTCCCTCACATGCATGGAAGTTTTAAAGCTTCTTTCCTGATGACATTTGCTGAAAGAAAACACAACCATATAACCATCTGAAGAGTGTAGTAGTCAAAATATCCAGTATTCTTTCTCATGAAGTGTTGAACCTTTCAGTCACGAACTGCAGTTTATTTGGAGTGTTCCTCGGGTGTAATAATCATTATGAATGGCTGGTAACAAGTTGCATCTAGTGCATCAAACACTGTTGTTACCCACAGTGCCTTATCATCCCCAAACTACTATTATTTTTGAAAGATTGCAGAATATATGTTAATAGTAATAGAATTAGATATTTTTTCCTATAGTGATATGCTTAAATTCTTCTGAAATCTATCTATATTTAGGATTAGGATAGGATTAATCTATCTATATTTAATATGTATATAAACTCTATATCTTAGCAAAAAATCCATCTCTATTTCAATGTATCTTAATGCATACTTCTAAATCTTATCAGTCCTAAAAACGTGTGTCCTTATCCGTGAACCAGTTTCTCTGTTAATAAAGACTGACACTAAGTATAAATCACTGCACTCCTTATTACATAGCATTACAGACACACAAAAGATTAAACAGAAACATTGCAAGATTTGAAAATGCAGATCTCTGAAACAATTCTGCAACTGTTCTCTTAAATGTCATGTACCTAAAGATAGGCAGTGAACTTCTTTGAATGTATGCACTGAAATGAATTCTATTAAATTCCTTATACAACATGTCTACAGAAACTAATTATTTCAATGTTATACATTATCTATAGATACATTTTGATGTACAGATACAAGATTCATAATGGAATATAATATATATAATGACAGATTCAAGTGACTACATTTGTCAATGTAACAAAATGTACATTACAACTGCTAGCCAGTTGTCTAATATTAGGTGTATTTAGAGCTGTTAGAATTGACTATTTCTGCTTTTATCAGGTGTCTTCCAGTTTAAATCTCATCGAGATAAATTATACCTGGGCTGAGTTTGCAGTAGTGGAGCACTTCAGTGCACAATTCCCTTGATAGTTAGATTACACTTGCTTTGCTACTTCAGTATAAATGTAATTTGAGGGTCTCATTGCTTGTTTCTAGTAAGTGCTGTGACTTGAAGATGAAAATATGCCATGCCGGCTTGTTGATTCTACTTGAAAAAGACTGTTACTGCCAAGAAAGAAGAAAATATTTCATCATTCCTATTAAACTCCAAGGACTTAAGAGATCTGCTGTGTTTACAAAGTTTCAAGTAGTTTTTGTTTGGTAACTATCTACAACACAGTGATAATTCTGGGCTCTTTAAAATACATACATAATTGGAGAGCCTTCTATAAAAGTGGAGAGATTTTTCTCAGTTACAGTGGAATCTTTTTTGCCTCACATTAACATGAAAAAAAAAGCTAAATATAGCATCTGTAAAAGAAGTGTTGAGAATATATCTATTATGATAAAATTTCCCCTTCCTACAGACAAATAAACAAGCCTTACCTTTCTGAACTCTCAAAAACATATCTTTGAACATTGAATGCAGGAAAGAAAGCATCCATTCAAAGGCCTGACAAGTCAAACCAGAGATGCTCATGTCACACTGCTTCTGTTGCTACTGAATCTGCAGCTTTTGAATCTATTCTTTTTCTGTCTTCATTATGTTATTTCATTTAAAAATAATAATCATAAAAATGAATAAAAAATCCCTATGCATCTGTGCTGTGTGGACTAACTTGCTAATAAAGGAAAGTGTCATAGCTGATCCTATTAGAATGGCTTTATCTGCTCCATTTCTATTCAAGCTGTTGAACATGGCTATATGTGGAGTTGTTCAGCAACTAGTTGAATCTCATTTTTATTCCCCCACTAACATGTTTGTAGATATACAGATGACACCAACTCCAGTAGTAGCCTGGAATACTAATCCTTCACTAGAGAACCGGTACATGGAGCCCTTATTGTGCAAACTAATGGATCTTGGGGGAAAAAAAGTGTTCTTGGATAAAAATCCATGTAACTTTGTGGGAAGATTAAAGTTGTTTTAACCACTATACTGAGTAGCCAAGTAGTCTTTGTGCTTATAAGAAGGCAAAACTAGGACTAAAAACATCAGAATTGTGACCATCTAGGTTGGAAGAGTGCATCAGTCTGAGTGTTAGGGTGGAAGTGCCAAAATTACACCTTATTACCTTAAACAAGGCGTGTTCAGGTGAAATGCCCCATAATCATCTAATGCAATGGTGGGTTACAGCCATCCAGAGCAGAGGAAATCCTGGTTGCTCTCCCATTTTGTATTAGAAGCTAAATGTAGTTACCAGTATTAGCAGTAGCTAATAGCCTCTCAAGACTGAACCTTTTATCCCAGAGCTAAGAGCAGAAGTCTTTAGTGCTGAAGTAAAGAAGCAGAAGTAAAAATTTAGAATGGGAGAGCTGGAAGAGAAATGGAAGATCTGGAGTTATTCCAGTCCATTTTTCAGCCATACTGTGATGTGTCAGGCAATATCATGCTATGAACATTCATATCTCCATTACATTCTAAAAGTTTTTACAGGTTAGTTGTTTGCTTGTTTGTTTCATACATTGTCACATACTCAAATTATGTTAAATGGACTTAAGTCATCTTGATATCATAAGTATCATATGTATAAAAAATGTGATCCAATATTTAAGATACTCCATTTATGTATCTATTTTCTTTGAATACATAGTGCGAACCATGGCATTTAGTGGTAATCAGGCCTAACTATGCATCATGCATAGGCCTTACAGGAAGGCCTAAAATTTTTCCTTTTTTTTTCTTCTAACACACTTGTAACATTTTTGTAATGTCGTAACTATTACTACTAAATTTACTTGATAAAGGAGTGTTCTATCAAATACATGATTTATATAATAGGTCAAAGGTATGCTAGGGTTTTCTGCCATATGTTGGTATCTGTGTTAAGATGTTTTTTGGTAAAAATTGTTTCCCATTGCTTCATTGTATACAATTATGTGTTCAATGGCACCCTTTAAATCAAGGCATAATTTACACACATTTTTGTGGCTTTACAAGCTTAAACACTGACTATAAATCTGAATAAATGCATTTAAGTGTCCCCAAAACACTCTGTATGCTCTTAGCCATCTATTTCCATATTTTAAGTAAAAATGCTTTTAAAAATCACTCCCCTATCCCCTAACCTCTGAAGAAATACCTAAATTTCTCAAAATAGCTCAAGTAGGCAAACAATAATATAGAAATATATTTGCTTATCTACTTTTTTTTTTTTTTTTGATTTTGTACGGGTATTTTTCATGGAGAGGGAAAAAAAAAATAAGAGTCAGGTTTATTTTGCACTTCCAGAATTTCCAGATTTTTCCTCTCCATTGTTAACCAGAACCCTTGCTAGTCAACCCTAATTAGTTTTTGGTACTCTCCGTTTGTGCAGATTCCACAAAAAAGAAAGTCTGACAAAATTAAAAGACATGATCCACAGAAAATCTAGTCAAACAGAGTATTTCCTAGCTGACCTACTTTTCCTCTGCTCAGTGTTGCTTTTTTGTGTCAAATATTAATCTTTCTGTGGGGATTTCTGGAGATGCATGACATTGGATCTTTTATATGAGCCATATGAAAAGAAAAAAGTATAGAAAAAAAGTTTTTATATAATTTTAAACATAAAGAGTACCACTAAATATCTTTTAAACAATCAAATCTCCCCTAGCTAAAGCAACTGCTAAATACAGAGTGGATTGTTTCAGGAATAGCTGGTGAAAGACCATCCACTGAAACTGCCCAAGCAACTTCAGGACAAACAAGGCTTATCGTTTCACAGAGAACCCGCAGGAGTGAACCCACAGGAGTGAAACCCATTGCCAAATGACCCCAGAGAAGCAAAGATATTTTCTTCCACAAGTTGAAAAATAAAGTGATGTTCATCATCCTGTTGTGACATACAAGAAATTTTGTCCTTGTGAAACCTCCAGCTAGGGAAGTTCTTAAGCTGCTTACTGTGAAAAGCTATATGATGGAGAGATTAGCTCCTTCAATTCTGGTCTGCAAATCACCATCACTGATAACACCAGACTGGTCTATATATTACAGTACTGGCTTTCTTTTGT
This sequence comes from Tinamus guttatus, assembly GCF_000705375.1. Next base: position 16,756 of record NW_010589690.1, read on the forward strand.
TAAGCTATTGTACGGGCTGTCAAAGGGTGATTTCTCCCATGAGAAGCTGAAGGAGCTATGAGTGAGAACGAGTGCAGCCCGGCTAGGCAGTGCCTCCCCAAAGAGGACCGGCATGCCCAGCACTACAGATGCCGTAACCTGCCTCTCTGAGTACCTCAGCTCAACCCCATGAACTCCTTGGATGGAGCATGTGCTCAAGATACAGACACTGACTTGCTCATTATTAATATAAGTAAGTGAACCTTGTGAGAGAATTGCTTGAGAAAGGGGAACTTAAGAGAAAACTGGAGCCTAAAAGAAGGTATGGCATTACAGAATCATGCTTAAGGTGAGAGACAGTTACTACTTCCAGAATGGTTGGTATGTGCGGAATCTACTTCTCTATGATTCTTTTTGCAACACAGTCTGCCATCCTAGCACATAATAACAAGAATAAACGGAGAGTGGAGCAGAACGGAGACATCATGGTCAAACTTTGTTGGCTTCCAAGTGAAGCGGATAATCTGATGGTGCCATGCAGACGACCAGTGAAGGGAGAGTGCAGCGAAGTGAAGACGCTGTGGCCAAACTCTGTTGTACTCCCTGCAAAGGTGGCAACCTGGTCATACCCTGCAGAACCACATAGTGTGATGTCTGGTGCTAGGCCAACAATGGTGGCAGATCAGTCCCTTTCGATAGACTTTGCTCAAACTCCTCCTTCTAATCTCATTATAATACCAACAAACAACCCTATCTCACTGAACACAACTCCTCACTGAGCATGCTCTCCTGACTTTTAATTAACTTGGGGAAATTTGTTTTAATCAATGAGAGCGGTGGATGTCGTCTATCTCAACTTCACCAAGGCTTTTGACACCGTCCCTCACAACATCCTCCTAGGTAAACTCCACAAGTGTGGGATAGGTCAGTGCACAGTGAGGTGGATTAGGAACTGGATGGATGGAAGAGCTCAGAGGGTGGTGATCAGCAGTGCAGAGCCTAGTTGGAGCTAGTGGTGTCCCCCAGGGGTCAGTCCTTGGTCCAGTCTTGTTCTATTTATTCATCAATGACCTGGATGAAGACACAGAGTGCTCCCTCAGCAAGTTTGCTGATGATACCAAACTGGGAGGAGTAGCTGATACCCCAGAGGGCTGCGCTGCCATCCAGAGGGACCTGGACAGACTGGACAACTGGGCGGTGAAAAACCTCATGCAATTCAACAAGGCCAAGTGCAAGGTCCTGCACCTGGGAAGGAATAACCCCAGACACCAGTACAGGCTGGGGACCGACCTTCTGGAGAGCAGCTCTGCAGAGAAAGACCTGCGTGTCATGGTGGATGATAAGTTGACCATGAGGCAGCAGTGTGCCCTCGTGGCCAAGAAGGCCAATGGAATCCTGGGCTGCATTAAGAAGAGCATCTCCAGCAGGTCGAGGGAGGTGATCCTGCCCCTCTACTCAGCCCTGGTGAGGCCACATCTGGAGTACTGTGTCCAGTTCTGGGCTCCACAGTACAAGAGGAATGTGGAGCTGCTGGAGAGAGTCCAGCGCAGGGCTACAAGGATGATCAGGGGCCTGGAACATCTGCCCTATGAGGAGAGGCTGAGGGAGCTGGGCCTGTTCAGCCTGGAGAAGAGAAGGCTGAGAGGGGACCTGACCGGTGTCTATAAGTACCTGAAGGGAGGCAGTGAGGAGGATGGTGCCGGCCTCTTTTCACTGGTGGCCACTGACAGAACTAGAGGAAACGGCCAGACTAGATGACCTCTAGAGGTCCCTTCCAACCTTAAGCATTCTATGATTCTATGATTCTATGAATAATGAAAGTAAATATGACTAGAGTCACTCAAGCTCCATCTAAATGTAAAAGAATATATATAAAAGCTGAACTAAGGAGGGATACGGTAGGAAGAATTGGGTAAGAACTAGAAAGGAAAAATGGGATGGGTAAGAATGGAGGAAGAGGAACTAAGGAAGAAGGAAGACGGGAGAGTGAACATTCCACCATAACTTCTGGATCAGTCGACAGGCTGAACCCCTTTCCTCCCCTCGGTTCAGGACACTGCCTGATGATTGCACATTTATACACTAGACACCAGCTAAGAACCCCACACTGTAGTAGAGAATTTCCTATACTGACATCCAAAACCTGTTTTCCAAATGTTGCATTTGAATAAATCGTGCTATTCGTGAACCTGACCACTTGTCTTGAAGGCCATCGGACCTACAGTCAACAGACTGTTGGTGAATCTGATACCACCAAAGTCGAGCTTATATTTGATCACATTATTTGGGGACTCAGTTTGCTCCTAGGAAAGCGATTGGACCAATAGTCAGTACTGTTGGTGAATATGATACTGCAAGAGTTGGGCGTATAGCTAACACAGTATTTGGTTACTCTGTCTCTACTAAGAGATCTCATCTATCTCATCTCTCTGCTAAGAGACGAGTCCAGCCACCCTCAAGGGTCTCCAACCTTTGAGGATTGTCTGGACCACAAGGAGATTCATCCCTTACCAAATTTGTGCTCCCTCATCCAGCCGTAACAAACCTCAACATTTTCTCTCAAACCTGAAGCAGCTACTAACAAAAGCACATTTTGCTTGTGAATATCATTTCATAGCTTTATATATATATATACACATATATATATATGCAGGTGAAGCAAAAACAGGCAATCAAGTTAATTATTATTTTAATGACCTCATGGGGTTGCCTAGCTTTTTTCATCAAGCAGGTGGCCTTTCTTTTCCATAAAGGTATCATTAAAGCTGAAAGTATATGAGATCAGGGGATTTATTCTAATATGCCTTACAGCGCATCATAAAACTATCATTCATAATTAAAAGCAATGAATAATATTTAATTAGAAAACAACCATCACCTCTCTCTCTCACTCTTTCATTCACTCTCACACACAAACACACACACAAGAAAGGAGTTGAAAATACCCGATTTTTTTCATTTTTAGCAAAAGAGAAAGATTTTTAATGTCAGTCCATCAAGTTGCAAAAACTTAGACCATATTTATTGGTTGTATCCATTTAGTACACTAGCCTTTCTGAGCTAAACATATGTTATCTATCTAAAAGACTGAGAAAATTGATAATCCAGTAGTTCTCAATTTTATCCTGATTTTAATGGGATTATACTTTGGGAAGGAACATAATTCTTATGTAAAAATACAATGGTAGCAGTAACAGTAGAAAAAAAACACCCTTACTGTATCATATGATTCTGATTCTGTCTTTATGCAAACTGTTGGAAATCAGCATCGGTAAGCAAGTACATATTTTAAGCAATCATACATATTTTTTAACACAAAATATCTAAATGTATTCTTCTATGTGAAACCTAAATAACAGTATTTAGATATTTATTCATTTAGTATTTATTCATCAAATATGACTGTATAGACTTGGACGAATTAGAAGTTTTGTAGGTTACAACTCTGTCTGAAGAAAGCCATTATAACAACTTTTGGTGCTGTTCCAAACTTTGAGAGTCCCAAATCTGTGCCCATTTCTGCAGTGGAAGAAATTACTACTTATAATATTTTTATCTCCTAGTTAGAATAACATGTAAGTTCCCAGAATTTCATTAGCTAGTCAAGTTACAATGCTCATACATTGTCCAAGGCACAATAGTTCATGCTTCATCAGAACTACAGGTACTTAAAAAATGTCTCAAGAACTTTATTCCTGAGTGAAGGCATTAGTGGGTGTTTATTTAGTGGTATTATCTATCCCTCCCTTCCCCCCCCCCCCCCCCCCCCCAAAATGAAAAAAAAAAAAAAAAAACACCTCTCAAGCACTCAAAACAACCTTCCTGGAAACGTTAAGTCTCAGAGTTAAATCAGATGATCCCCACTACTTCAACCTCCATTAAAAAAAAAAAAATCATAGTAATTTGCAAATAGGACATAAAAACAAGTGGAAGAGAATATAAGAATTATTCTGACTTTCAGAATAACTAGATTTGCATGACTAGAATTTTGTATTACAAAGGATCAATGTAGCTTCCGAGATTCAAAGACTAATTCTTATTCTGATGACAGAACAAGTTTGAAAGAAAAGACCATGAAATAGATAAGAATGTGGTAGAAGAAAGATCTTAAATGAGAAATACTACTGTATTATTCTTCAAGATAGAACAAACTAGGAATACAAGAAGGGGTGGTAATATTTGTTTGCTTGTTTGTTTTTCTAAAAAAGGAGGCCAAAAATAGAGAAAAACTTATGGATCAAGAACTGGTCTTGTGCAGGTTGAGGTGTTTGTTGGTCAAAGGTATTTACTTACAAGGGCTGCTTCTTGTAAGATGAACTTCGCACAAGATTGATACAATGGTCAAAAAAAAAAGGAATAAAAGAGACCAAATCATTTACTTTCTGAACATTTAAAAAAAAAAAAGGAAAGAATTTTTAGAATTCCTTGCACATTTTCCATAAAAAACTTTAATTTAGCAGAGAATATAAGAACATAAGAGCAGAGAATATAAGAACATATTGTGGGTAAGGATTAGAGGGCAGGC
>NW_010589692.1:1393-17777 GCF_000705375.1 Tinamus guttatus
GACAGCTAGTCTTCGAGCCCCACGTTGGGCGCCATTTGTTGCACCTTGCGAAAGAACGGACTCAGTCTGGGATGTAGAGTGAGACAACTTTATTCTCAAACCAACTCCTTTTTATACTTTCTTAACACCAGTGTTGCAAAGCTTACAACCAATCAGCATCTTGCCACCCGTGCAGTTGTGTTTATCTTCTTCTCCTTGCTGGTTATTCCTTATCTGCTAACAAGACATTCCACATGTGGTTGTAGTCCTCCTCCTTTTCCTGCTTTGCTCTGCTCTTTTCTGATAAGACATTAGTCCTTGCAGGTCAGCCCATCAACCTGCACTACTAAGGCATTCTTGTGTTTAACTATCTACTAACAAGGCATCTATTATCTACTGACAAGGTACTATGCCTCCACAAGAGAGAATTTCCTGTTTTTCAATTTGTGGCTGTTTTACCTCTTGTCCTATTGCTGGATGCCACTGAAAAAAACTCTGCCCCCATCCTCTTGACACCCTCCCTTAAATTATTTGTACACACTGATAAGATCCCTTCTCAGTCTTCTCTAGGATAAACAGGCACAGCTCTTTCAGCCTCTCCTCATAAAACAGTTGCTCCAATCCTATAATCATCTTTGTAGCCCTACACTGGACTCTCTCCAGTAGTTCCATGTCCCTTTTGTACTAGCCCAGAATTGGACGCAGTACTCCATGTGCTGGTTCCAGAACATGGGGGAAAAAGGCAAAGAAGGACATGACATTGGATAAATGCACATCTGCAGGTAGAAGGATGCAGCAAAGAGCAAACAAGTACTAATAGTCCAGAGAACAGTAATTGGGTAAATTATTGAGTTAGTGTAAGGAGTGGTCATAACTTCCTGTAGTGGAATTGTAGGTACTGAGTTGATGTAGGTTTGCTGAAGTTTTTACTGGTATTTGGGCACTCTATGGTCTGCCCTGCCAGTGGAAAAATAATCTAATTTTCTCCTTGCAGAAAGAGGGACACAATATTCATCACTTAGCTTAGTTTGGTATAGTGACAATGTTCATAATTGACATTGATAACTACCTGTTCAAATCAGTATTGCAGTTCTCAACTCCTCCAGTTTCCTGACATCTAAATCTCCATGGCTGCAATTGAAGCCAATACTTCTTGTCCCATCTAGTATGTTCATGGTGAACATATTATTCCCGTTCTCCTTGCAGAAGCATCTTGCATGTTTGAAGGCTGATACCATGTTGCTCTTCAAATTTATTTCTTTTTCTTATTTTGATTTTTCTCTAAGAGACTGTGATACTCCCAGCTGGATACAGTATTCCTGAGATCTTACCTATGTCAAGCTCAGCAGTAGATAATCACTTATAAGATGGCTGCCCCTGTTATGGTTTTCCAAATGTTCTTACATACACAGAATTCCTTCTAATACCCAATTTAGAGGCCAACCCTCAGCAGGCTAATCTTTAATACATTACTTAATATAATCATCAAATTACAGACTAGGCTTTGCAGTCAGTCCTCTATAAGACATAATTTATCCTGGGCTGAGACTTCTGCTTTTTAAGAGAACTTCAGTCCCCTTCAGTATTGACTCTAGACAGGCCCATATACAAAGTGATTTTCTTGCTTCTCATAATACTGTCTCTAATTGGAATTCTTCATAATAAAATGTAAGCACAACTTGTTTGCTCAAAATAAAACAACTTCCTGTATGTTAAGGGGAAGAGGTTTGGGATAGGGATGGAGAGACTGAAGATGCTTAACACTACCATCTAGAGTACGTCTATCTTATACAAGACAGTAAAGTGTAGAAAACCTTAAACCCATTCCAAACAACCTGATGTTTCCTTGGCACAGTCCAGTCACTGGTCTCTTCCTTGGTAAACATTTAAATTGTGAGGGAAGTATGTTTTGTGCTGAGGAATTGTAGTGTGCTTTAGAACATTTTTTTTTGCCCATGTAGTCTAGGGAAAGTGAGATAGATAGTGGTTTAAACTCTATTAGTATTAGATGAAAACTACGGTATGGAAGAGAGTGTTCCAACTAAGAAGTGACTCCCCTTTGCTAGCAGAGGGGCTGTGGTTGTCCACTCCTCCCTACTTTCAGCTACTCCCTGTTTTTACTTGCTAAGTGCAAGGAAATGTGTACTGTCTCTGAGCTGTGTCATGTTCACAAGAGAGCAACCGGCCCTGGTCTTTAAATCAAGAGAATGACATTCTCCTACTTTAGAAAGGAAAGGGGCATTTCAGCTTATGCCATTTAAAATTGTGATGTATTTAAATGGCACCTTCAAAGTTATAAGGCAATGATTTATCTTGCTTTTACCTAATGATGTAACATACTCAAGAACCCTACTCTTGAATCACGCAGGAATCACTTCCTTGATTTGGAAAAAAAAAACAGACTGAGGTCAAATAAATTAAGCATTCCTTAACCAATAGTCTTCATGTGTTCTACCACCATGGGAAAGCCTTATTTCTTTCACCTTTATCTTGGCAAATCTGGGAATAGAATCTAGGTTACCCAATGTGTAGGCATGCATATATGATACTGTATAAGGAAGCCCTGCTTTGTTAAGGTTATAAATTAGAGATAAAGCTAGAGCAGGAAATCCTCTCTACTTAATGAACAATAATCACTCCAATATTTGTCAAAGGCATCTCAAAAAGCATCTATATGTAGTTGCTCTCAAGAACCACAGTAAGCAAGCACACAACTTGATTGCTAGATGGACAGCAGAGAATTTAATGCCTGATGGGGGAGGCTATTTAGAGATCTCACAATGTGCCATCTGCTGCTGAGCTAGCATGTTGCTAAATCTAAGATGTCAGAGCAATTGCAATAAATCCCAGAACAACTTACCTAGTGCTTATTCCAATAAATACAGACATGAGGACAGGGTCTGTTTGAAATAGGAAGACCAAAATTCCTTTCCCCATGTTTTGTAGGATAGGGCAGAAGGTATCACTAAAGCATCTTGTCTGAAAAATATGTTTTACTGCAGGCTGCTAAATTTACCGATTACTCCTGTGCCAAGTCTAATAAATGGAACATATGTTTTGTTTGTTCAGACCAACACTTTAAGAAAAATAACAGTCAGTCTCAGTCTTGATCTGAAGACATGCATTATGATGGGAAGATCTGAAAAGGCCTTTGGCCCTCCTTTTCTTTAATCGGCTCATCCTGTACCCCTTTGATTTTGAAGAGCCATTTCATGTTACGGTTTAACTGAATTAGGTATATGCCTTGATGCTTTTTTAGAATCCTTTCTATTTTATAACAAGTACCACAATACTGTGAAAATTAAAGGTTAGTGCATTTTTTTTCTTCTTGCTGCAAACTGCAAATGATGCAGTGACCAATGTTATGGCCACCAACCAAAAGCTTGTGCTGTAATTAGCTTTTATTAACGTGTGTATAATCCCCATGTGATTAACTGGTCACCTAAGTGTGGCTTCGGGTGTCACCTATGTCTCACAGGGACATAAACTAATCTTTGTTGTTGTTGTTGAAAACAGACTAAATGTTTTGAAGCCTTTCTAATTTACAGCAAATATTGCAATTCAGTCTCTCTCAAATCACCATGCAGGAAACATGATCTGCCTGCCCTTTGTCTTCACACACCCACCTAGACAGGAAATATAAAGGGACTTTGCCATCTAAAGTCTGAAGAGAGATGATCCACCTAACATCTCTAATCACAGAAACCAAATGTGGAAATGCACTAAGTGCAAATTCTGACTGAACAAGAGCCTATCATCTTGTATGCAATGGGGAAGATAGTGGATTCAGGGCCCAACATGTTTGTTCCCATTCTTAACTTCATAGTATAGACATAAGCTAAAAAAAATCAGAGGTGACTTTCTGTCCTTTGGGAAGTTGTCCCTGCCACATAAAGCCTCTGTTTACTAGATGAGCATGTGCATGCCTTTGCCCTATGTTTTCCCCTATGGCAAACACATTTGATCTGATGTTTCAGGGGACAACTACTGGGTGATTGACACCGACTATAACAACTATGCTATTACCTATGCCTGACACACTCTGAAAGAGGATGGCTCCTGTGATGACGACTACTCCCTGATCTTCTCATGCAGTACTCATGGCGTTCTGCCATCCATTCAGTGCATTGCCCATCAGAAGCAGGAGGAAATTTTCATGTCTGGCCAGTTCCAGCCTGTGCTGTAGTCAGTTTCTTTGAGTTACTTAACACATGCATTGGAGTGATTGTATTGGCAGCTTGTAGGAACAGGCAATTGTATCTGCTGTAAATGCAACAGAGCCATTGCAAACTAATTTTTACTCTTTTAGAAACATTTTTTGGAATGTCATATTTAATAAGTAGCTGCTAAGTAAAGTCTGTGGGAGGGAGAGCGAGCCAGATTTAGGGTGGTTCTGAAACCTTTATTTTCCACTTATAGCAGTCCTGTGGTCTGAGGCTGGCACACTACAAAAGGAAGAACATCTTTGTTATTCCAAAAGAATCACAGAATAATTTTGGTGGGAAGGGATCTCTGGAAGTTTCTGGTCCAGCACTCTGCTCAAAGCAAGACCATCTTTGAGCAGGTTGTTCAAGGCCTGGTCCAGTTAAGGTTTGAATATCTCAAAGGATGGAAATTCTACCTCTCTGGGACCCTATTCTAGTGTGGGATCATGCTCACAGTGAAAAAGGGTTTTCCTCATATCAAGTTAAAATTTCCCATGTTGCAAGTTGTGTCCATTGGCTTTCATCCTATAACTGCAAATCTGAGAAGTCTGACTTCATCTTCTCTACATTGTCTCATTAGGTATTTGAAAACAGAAATAAGACCACCACCTCCACTATCCCCCAACCTTCTTAAGGTTGAACAATCCCAGTTCTGTCAGGTTCTCTTCATGAGATATACACAAAGACCTGAACAGGTGCAAGATGGTGTTTCTGAACTTGGGAATGTCCAGCATGACCACCTGAATAACATTGCATTACCTTAGCTCTGTGCACTGTTCCCTACAGGAAAAGCCAGCTTCAGTGAAGAGCACACTCATCTTTCCTAGTTGTCAGCATGATTTGAGCCCTAGACTTCCTGTGTAACAGAGACTGCAGAGACTGAGAGACTTTGACCAGCGGTTCTGCCTGTGCCTGCTGGCAGTGAGAGTAATCTGTTGCTCCACATAAGGGCAAATAGATCAACAGACCATTTTTCTGAGTCTCACAGATGTTTTGAGAGAACCTTTGACTGGAACTATGGAAGCTTATCTTCCAGCTCATCTGGTGTCCCTGAGATGAGGATATAAGTTTCTAGTGTTACACAGAAGGCAAGGACTCAGGACCTAGACTGGGAAATTCCCTGAGTAGCAGTTAGGTCTAGTTGGACACGAAGGTCATAGTGCTGGTAGAGGGATCCATGCCCTTTGACCTCTGCATTGCTTCCTGTAGCAGAGAGGGTAACTGGTTTGTGGGCTGAGTGCCTAGGTATTAAAGTAAGCTAAAAACTCATGGCCCTTTGTGATTGGTGAAGGCTGACAGAACTCAAATCTGCCCAACAGGCACAGAACAGTACGTACGAAGAGTCTCTTTGACTTACTCCCGTACTGTGGTTCAGGAGTACCTTGGAATGTCTGCAGCTGCAGTTTCACTGAGGACCGAAAATGCTGTTAAAGCACTGGGTTTGGTTTGCAAATTTACTTTTTGCAAAAGTTGACTTTTGCATGGGGTAAAGTTTATTTTCTCTTTCTTTACAGGGGCCTGCTAAAATGCATTTCTGATTCTATCTTTAAGCACTGAAACCAGGTCTCTTGGTCTTGAAGTTGTCATTCACTTTAACTAAAAAGAAAATCATAGTTTCAGCTAGTGTTTCTTCCTGAAAAACATGAAAATGCAATGTTTTTGTAATTTGCATACAATACAATATTGTTATCTGATTTTTCCAGGGAATAGTTAATGTGGTATTTGTCAATAAATCAATAAATGATTAACCAAAAAAAATCAGCATTTGTATCTTAATTCTAAATTTGTGAAACCCTCTTGAACAATGAGTTTGAACTGAGATTAACAATGCGCTCCTTGCTGCTTGATAATATCTTACTATGCTATATTTCAGGTACATGTTAATGTCCAGAGATCTGCATTGAATATTTCTAATCAAATTATGGAACTAGCATATGATAAATAAATAAAACTGAATCAAGAATGTAACAAAGAAACTTGTTCTCTCAATCATTCTGGGTCATTGCTTTAACTGAGCTCTCACTTATATGCTCTGTGCCCTTAAGGTAGTAACTTGCTCCCCATTGCTGTCTTCTAGTGTTCAACAGCTGAGCAATAAAGAGATGGTAGGTTTTGTGGCCAAGAATTTCACAGATACAGGGAACCAAAGGAATAGTACCTAGAAGATTTCTCGTAGGAAAAGAGAATTCTGTACAAGCATTTTTCAGCCATGTATTTCCCATTCCTCATGAGACAATCACATTCACTTTGAATGGTTTCCTATAAATAAAACTATTGGTCCAGAATCCCCTCAACACCATATTGAACCCTGCAGATTGTCAACAACACATCTTTTTTCTCAGGTCATAATTACTGAGGGTACAACGGAGACCAGACTGCACAGCACCTGTCCCTGGGGCATTTACAAAGTGTGGCACAATATTGGCACTGAGTGAAGAGCTTCAGAGTAGCAAGTGTTTGGACTTGGTCATCCTAAAAGACTTGATTTTGTTTACATACATAACATGCCATGCTCTGTCCTTGCCAATAAAATTCTTGCTTTATGGAAGTCATAAGCTGTGGGACTTTGTATGGGCAACATGATAATGTATGAGATATTATATCCCTGCATAGCAAAATTAATCCTCTTCACCATAGCTATGATTCACCTTTTTCATCTCCCTAGAAGTATAGAATTATAGAACAATTTAGGTTGGAGGGGACCTCTGGAGGCCATCTAGTCCAAACCTCCTGCTCAAATCAGGTCTAATTTGACCAGGTTGCTGAGGGTCTTATCCAGTCAAGTCTTGGACACCTCTAAGGACAAACATTCCACAGCCTCTCTGGACTGCTGTTCCAGTATTTGACCACTCTAATGGCATTTTTTTCCCCTTATATCACCTCAGAATGAGGTTACAACTTCTTACAACCTTTGTTCATTGGTTCTCATCCTATCACTGTGCACCTCCAAGAAGAGTCTGGCTCCATCTTCTCTGATCAGATAATTGTAGACAACAAGTTCTCCCCTTAGCCGCCTTCTTATGGTTGAGCAAACCCAGTTCTCTCAGTCTCTCCTTGTATAATATATGCTCCAGTCCCCTGATCATCTTGGTGGTGTTGTGCTGGGCTCACTCTAGTATGTTCATTTCTGTATTGTTTGAGGGAGCCCAAAACTGGACACGGGATGCCAGATACAGTCTTACAAGTACTGAATACAGGGAAAGAATCATTTCCTTTGACCTGATTGGTACATTCTTGCTAATACAACCCAGGAAGCATTTGCTTTTGTTGCATTGCAGTCAGCCCATTTCTCCAATCTTTTGAGGTCTCTCTGAATAGCAGTCCTGACCTCAAGCGTATTGACAATTTTGCGTCATCCACAAACTTGCTGAGGGTGCACTCTGTCCCATCATCTAAGTTGTTAATGAATGCTACTGGGCCCATCACAGTGGATTTTGTACCACTTATCGCAACACAGTGGCAACCAGCCAATTTTCCTCTCACCTTATCCATTGATACAGCCCATATCTTACCAATTAAGTGATAAGGAGACTGTGTCAAAGGTTTTGCTAAAATCAAGGTATGCAACATCCACCGCTATCTCCTCTTCCACAGTGCCAGTCATAGAAAGCAATGAGGTTGGTCAGGCATGATTTCTCCTTGGTAGACCTATACTGTCTGTTCTCAATCACTTTCTTGTCCTTCATATGTTTAGAAATAGCTTCTAAGAGGAGTTGCTCCACAACCTTCCCAGGGACTGAGGTTAGGCTTAGCAGCCTGTAGTTATCTGGATCCTGCTTCTTGCAGATGGGTGTGACATTTGCCTTTTTTTGAGGGAGCCTCCCCTGATTGCAAAATAGTGCATAGTCCTTGGTTTGAAAACTACTGTTATAATCATATGGTCAAGGCAGGGGAGTTTTAAGGCAGAAGAATACAGAACTTTCTAGCGATGCTAACTGTCTTCTCAGGCTCGTGCAACTTCTCCTTCAGACCCTCTGAAGTCTCTCTGGGATCCATATTTGTCTGTTACAGGAATAACACCCCTACTGTTATCTTTGCTGACATCAGACACCTCTCCATCTTAACAACAAAGTATGTATATTTAAATTTTTGTCTCAGACACACAAACAAAGAAGCACAATAGGAGAGCTAACCTATCTTTAATGGCCTCACTTTTGTGGCACAGAAAAAAAATGTGTATACAGAGATCCAGTATGCATCAGCTGAGACTTGGTAGCACTTTACCCTCTAGTTATTCGTTTATGTGCTTATGCAAAAAAAAGCTGTAAAAGATAGAGCATCCATTTCAAAGTTGTGAAGCAAGGAGAGTTAAAAAAAAAACAAAAACAAACAAGCAAAAATCAAAAACACCCATGTAATTTTAGGGCATCTGGCTGTTACATGAAGTGGCATTTTCAAGGACATCCATGGAGTGTTCTACACCCTGTTATTTGGGGCATTTACATGTAAGCTCAAATTGTCCTTGGTTAATATTTCCTATCTGGTACACAGTAAAAGCTGTCACATTCAAAAGCTACTCTGATGTAATAGGAAAACACAAAAGGCTCTCACTAGTCTTTTAACTTTTCCAGGCCACACAAAGGCAACAACCATGGCAACCCTTCAGCTTGTATCCTGCTGTATTGCCCCTCCAGTAGACGTTAGGGTGGTTAAAGTCTTCCATGAGAACTAAGGTCTGTGATACAGAAACTCAAGTTCTTTAAAGACTTTGTCCACTTCCTCATGCTGACCAGGTAGTATGTAACAAACTCCCACCATGGTGTTACCCTTGTTGGCCTCTCATCTGATGCTGGCCATCAAGCTCTCAACCACAGAACAGCTCCATGAATCCAAGCTGCTCCTTCACTTAACTGTGGGTCATAATCTCTGTGACTGCAAAGGAAGGGTTGGATACTGGCATAGAGAGAGACTCAAGGCTCACAAGGAGTTAAACAGGATAGATTTAATGAAGGACTTACACTCTAAGCTGCAAGGGGAGCCCTGGGAACTGTGCCAAGGGGTGGTCGATGGGAGGCTACTGGAGGCACAGGTCAAGCACCCCAGCAGGACTCACCTCGTTGTATCCCAAGGGCCCCTTAAATCTGCTAGAGCTATTTCCTTATCTCAGCTGTGCTAAGCTTGAGTAGCTGTCCTCCAGGAAGCAGTTGGACACTGCTGCCAAAGTGGAATACGCATGCCTGGCCCTGACGGGAATTCGGTCAGTGAGTAGAGAGCACACTCGGGACCTGTGATCACATACTCTGACAGCCTCTGACTCCTTGACAGATGTCCCACAGGTGTTGTACACACCACCCCCAACCAACAGATATGTGGTATTGGTGCCACTAGCATGTAGACAAAGCTCAGACATGCCTTTCAGGCATTGGATTAACTAACAGCTAAGGTGTACAAGCAACTGAATTATAGTAAATTATAACATGTGTGTGTATATATATATATATATATGTATATAAATATAGCAGTCACTGCCAGGGGTTGTCCTGCGCTGATTCTTCGGACTTTATATGATGTAGTCCTTGGAGACTATAGCAATGATTTCCCCTTCTGACTATTCGGGTTCACTCCTATCATCGTGTATCCACACAGCACATCCTATAGACCCAAAGCTGCCTGGTTGCCAAGTGGGCTGCAAGGAATTTCCTTCCTGGATTGGAAGGGGGGCGCTATCCGCTCACATATCAACCAGGCTATTCTGTCTCCCTGTGTACATCACAGGGGTTGCTGCCCAGAGAGGTTGTGGAATCTCCTTCTCTGGAGATCTTCAAAACCTAGATGTGGCCCTGTGCCATATGCTCCAGGTGCCCCTGCTTGAGGAGAGGGGGGGGGTGGACGAGATCTGTAGAGGTCTCTTCCATTCTGTGATTCTGTGATTCTGTAATGGGCCACAATCTTCACCTCCTCAAGGCAGTTCTGTGGGAAACTGTGCGAAACTGTGGGAAACTGTGCAAGTTAGGAGAGAGAAACTGTGAAAGTTAGGAATGTGCTGAATAATAGATTAGCAGGTAGAGAAACGTAAAACACAGGCTGGACATGCCAGTCTCTGGTTAGTTGCCTGCTGACCGGTAGGAGGATTGGACCCAGATAGCAATAGAGTCAAGGAATTGGCTGGAGGCAGGGGGAGGGAGCACGTGGACAGTGCGGGGACAGTGCATGCTCACATGCTTGGAGAATATATGTTTGATCTGATGTTCAATAAAATGGCCTCTGGTTCTTAACCTTAAACCCCTGCTCCTGAATGCTTCCACACAGTTCGAGTCAATGATCCTTGCAACTATGTCCACTCCCAGAGATCTAAAATATTGTAAGGAACCAAGCAACAATAATACCCTCGAGGTATTCAAACTGCCAGTCCCATACTCACAAGATGGCAGCTCTCCAGTTCCAGGGTTATTTATTTGTGTGGCAATCACAGACCCAACCCTGCACTCTTGGGCAGGACTTGCATGGGGAGGCAGGCTTGGGGGGTGCAGCCATTGCACTCTAAGCACACGTGGCTGCTCGATGGATTCCCTTTGGAAATAAGCATATGGGGTAGAGCCAGGCAGTGGGCGATCACTGAGGCAGGCAGTTGCCTGACAAATGTTTTTGCTTCAACCTGTGAGAGTTTGCACAGCTGCTCTTTGAGCAGCCCATTTGATCAATTCTGTCCTTTTTGGATGGTGGAGTATGTAATATGTCCAGGTTATTCCTTGCTCTCTGGCCAAATTTTAAAAGTAATTCCCTGTAAAATGAGTGCCCTGATCACTTTGGATTTCCTCTGGAGAAGGATGTAACTCAGTCAGGTCTTCTAATACCCTATTGGTGTGAGCCTGGGTAGCTGCAGCACAAGAGTGGGTGTATAATAGACCAGCGTAGGTATCTGCAGCTGTCAGGGCATATTTGTGCCACTAGCTTTCCAGTAAGGGTCCAATATAATCAATTCACCACACCTCTCCATGCTTTTGTCCTCTGTGAATATACCCCTTTTTGGTCTGCAACCACCGCGGAGGTAGTAGGATACTGTGTGGGCAATCCTGTCTTGCACCTTTTTATGTCATGATGGTGGTGTGAAGACCTTGATCACTAGACCATTGGGTGGCCCTATATCCAGCCAGATGGCCACTTTTTTGGTGAATCCAGTCTGCTAACCCTGGAGTAATGGCCACACTAACAGCTGCCATAGCGCCTACCTCACCATTGTTCGTGGTTTCTTCAGAATTACTGGTTGTGTGGGTATCCACATGCCTTCTCGCAATTCCAAATTGTGTTCAGGCTTCCCAAATACTAGACTATAGGAGTTGTCCCCATATTGGCTTGGCATGGATAGCCCATCCTGATGTATACCATACTGCCATCCATACAGTAAGACTCTGCCCAACTATCAGTGTATATGAATAAGAACCCTTCATTTGGCTCACTGGCTTGACAGCCCCAGACCAGTCTCATACAGAATCTCTTTGGATTAAAGGCCACAACTCACCACCACCTCTCTGTCCCTTTGTATGAGGCTGAGCCATCAGTGAACCATGAGTGTTCTTGTTATTTTGCTGTCAGATGACTGTACGAGGGGACTTCTATGCATGGTGATTCTGGGGCTGCAGCTACAGGGCTACGCTGACAATTAGCCTCAGGGGTAAGTCTGTGATCCCTGGTTTAGAGGCACAATTGCAGATAATGCTTTACTTTCACAAAGTTTGGGCCTGTGTAGTACCACTTCTAGCTAGTGGTGCTTCATCTCAGATACATCCCATTATGGGCAAAGGAATCAGCACTACCACTGGATCTGGACCTGTGATAGCTTCTGTTTGCTGAAGAGCCCACACTAGAGCTAGTATTTGCCGTTCCATTGGAGTGTATTGTTCAACTGAACCTCGTAATGTTTTTGACCAGATTGGTTCTTTATGGATCAAAACTTGTTGCCACAGACCCTGTGAGTCTAAGTCACCTACTATGGTGACTTCCAGCTCAAAATGGGTTCCTCGTCTTCCTGGGTTCAGAATGACATGCTGACTTAAGGCTTCTTTAGCTTGAGCAAAGGCTGCCTTTTGTTTAGTACCCCACTGCTGGTACCATGCATGTCCTCTTCTAACTGGTCACTGAAGATGCAAATTTCTTCTCATCTGTCACACGAACCATCGTGGATATGATGGGAGGTGTTTCTGGAGTAGGTAGTGGAATGAGATCCTGAGAAAGAGGATCAGATAGTGGGGATCTTCTTGGTGATTTTTCCACTCTAAATGTATCAGTCTTTAGTGGTATCATCTTTTTTTGTTTCATTTGGTTCCATTGGCACTGGCTGGTATCTCAAAAGAGGCTGGAGATTTAGAAGGTGAGTTGGCTATCTTAGAAGAAGACTCGAAAAGATCAATAGAGTCCTCACATATGTCTAGCTCAAAATTGTCTGTTTGTTGAGGCAGTTTGGGTGCTTCTGCTTCTCACATTTTTGTACTAGAAGAGAATGGGTTAAAATTGGGATCATCCCACTTGTCAATATCAAAGATGTAAGAGCCTTCTGTGATAAGGATGTCTTTTGGATCAGCAGGTGACTTGGCATATTCGGAGCATTTTCAAGCTTTTCCACTGACTTTCTAGTCTTTGGCCTCCATAGGGGCATTTTGGCACCAGCCTTTTTAGTTATTCTTCAAGAGGAAGAGTGCTGTCTTGTTGGTCTTCACTGACCCCTCTTCTTCAGATTAATCAAATTCCAGCCTCATCGCAAGGCCTTTGACTGGAGGGTCATCTTGTCCTACAGTGTCAAGTGGAGTCACCTCCACAGCCTCCCAGCCTTTTGACTCTTCAAGAGATGAGACTTTTGAATGGAATGAGATGTTTAAAATATTAGGAACCTTTTAAAATCAGAAAGTTTGGTTTTTTTTTTTTTTGCATTTATAGAGTTTTAATGAAAACACAGGTAACTGCAAAACAGAGAACTAATGATGACATTTCAAACCTGTCCTTTACATTTGTGGATGACAAATTAGGCCAGTGACATATTATTAAATCTGATAGTGATAGCTTTTCCACTTCATGATCCTCTTTAGTTCCTATTTAGCCTTCCCCTCGCCCCCTGCAAAAAGCTACTTCTAGTACTGAAAATATTTTATTTCTTTTCAGACTAAAAGTGAATTATCAGTTAAAATTTTATGCTCCATAAATATAATGTACATGGTAATAAGCAGTGTTCTAATTCTTTTTGCACTCAGAAATAGCTTTTGAAAGTGGCAGTTAAGAATGTGCATGAATGTGTTGCAATTTGAAGGGGGGACAAATTTGGTAAGAGATGATTCCCCTTGCATTGCAGCCAATCCTCAGAGGTTAGAGGGACTGGGGGCAGATAGACTCATCTCTTAATAGGGATACCAAATACTGTGGTAGCTACAGACCCAACTCTGGCAGCACTGGATTCATGAACAGTCTGTCGACTATAGGTCTGACTGACTTCAAAGCAAGTAGTCGAGTTCATGAATAGCATGATTTATTCAAATGCAACATTTACAAAGCAGGTTCTGGATGTCAGTACAGGAAATTCTCTACTACAGTGTGGGGTGCTTAGCTAGCTCTAATGTAGAAATATGCCAATCACCCAAGTCACTCACCCAAGAAGATGGGACAGGTCTCTCAACCTCGAGAAGTCTCCTCAGTCAATGTCCCAACCCAAGGGGAGAGTTCTCCACTGCAGACCTGCTGTTTCCAAGGAGACTCCAGCTCTAACTTGGGAAGCCATGGGTTAATTTTATACCCTAGTCAAATTGGGATGTGGTCAACATGTTCCTCTTTTGTGCAATAGTGTTGTTTGTGATTAGATAAACTGTTGGTGACCGCTTAGCAGTTTCAAATCCCTTTATACCTCTTTTGTGGAAAGAAAGAGTGCTGTTTGTGATTAGATACACAATTGGTGCAAGACATCACAGTGCACCTGTTTTGTGGTAAAAGGGCTTACCCTTTCGTTTACAGGATTTTCCTCTTCTGCAGGAAAAGAAGGGGCTGACATGCACCTACCACAGAATGCAAGGAACATATGAAGAAATGTCATGTTTTTTTTTTTTATGCTATGCTACCTTTGACTCTAAGCTTTAAGAATATTTGTAGTAATTTTTTCCCTAAACCATTTAATAAACAGGCTCTATTTTCATGGTTCTGGCCATTGAACAGCCCTCTAATCAGGGAATGGCATGTGGTGCAGATCCCATTTGTGGAGAGGTTCACTGGCATTTTTATCTTAAGAGCTCTTATAGGTTTTTCTTAGAAAACAATTCTATTCATCATCCCTACTGTCAAATAAAAGGATACTAACATAAGAACTTGCTGCTTCACTTAAGACAAAGGCAAGGACACCTTGCCTACTCAAGTTAACTGTTATCTGGATCTTCTGTTATCTGTTATCTTATTAACTGTTATCTGGATCTTACACCTTCATGTACAATAGGCTTCCAGTTAGGATTGTGATGGATGAGTAAAAAGTTCATAATGAAACTGCTGAATTGTACTCTGACATGTGGCAGAGACTTGATAAGGGAAAGAATGAATACTTTCCCCAGCAGGAAGATAGGGAAGTGGGAAATCCTGTGGAGGCAGGGTGGTCTCACTTCTCTAAAGACTACAACAATACCAAAACTGGACAAGCTTGCAAACACTGATAAGGGATGGAGGCCCATCATGGTGACAGTGCAAAAAAAAAAAGCAGATGCTCTTATAGATCCTGCCTGAAGATTTTGGAAAAAGTGCTTTGTAAGAATGACCATAGCACAGTCATTTACTCCTTCCCTAAGGGTATAAAAGACAGAGTCTAGCATTGATGAGTTGAGCAGGGATCAGGAACGACACCTGAGCAACTCCTCCGACTGGACCGTGATATGAGTATCCCTCCCCTTAGTCACCTGGGCTAAGGTGACTCCTCGTGAGGCTGACTGTTCCCTGTAAACTCAAGGTGTAAGAGCGCTCATTTGCATCTCCTTATAAGGTTGAGAGTTCCCTGTACTTTCAGGATGTAGAAATGCTAGCATAGTTTTTTTACTCCTTGCAAGGTTGAGAAGCCCCTGTATATTCAGGGTGAAATAACGCTATAGCAATTTCATTTCATTTCATTTCATTTCATTTCATTTCATTTCATTTCAGCTTTTTATTTTTATTTTTATTTCTTTTTCTTTCTGGGACAAGCAGTGTACTCCATTTAGTTGTGCTAATTGCTAATTTCTGTTTATTAGTTGATCAGCCAATTGCTATAACAATCGTGCAAGTTAATGGTGGATGTTGTTATCGCAAAAATCTTGTGCTGGTGAATAAAATCAACTAACTGTCGCAGTCGTGGCCGCCAAAAACTCAAACAACTGGGGTAGATGCAACGCAAACTACGCTTTATTGTTTTTTAGGTACATTATTTATACTGAGCTCTCCTCGTCGTGGCTGCTGCTTATTGGTGAGGACTACAAAGGACAGTAGCTAGTAACAGATTTATGATTGGATGATTCTTAGCTTGGCCAGTTTCTGCTCCGTGGCCAAACCTCCTTAAACTTGTTAACAACTGTCTGCTGTCTCCGTGTGAACTCCCTATCTCATAGATACATTCTAATCTTTTCAAGGTTAACATTCTCTGCTAAGGGAGCCAGGGATTTCACAGACCAGCTGCAATCCCTGACAACTAATTAAAGTCCATTGGTTGTTGCCCCTCTGGATTATTTTACTGTCTCCTTTAACAACAGATAGTGCAACAGATTGCTACACCAACTGGCAAAGGGTGGGTTTTACTACTAGCTGTGATTATTATGAGCCCACCGGTCCTTATCTATTCTGCAAGTGAATTCCACAATAGGTTCTAATTTCGGAAATATCATTCTCTTGGGAGATATTTCATTGTTACAGAGGAGCTGAACTATCAGGGAGGTTGTAGGTTGTTTTTTTAATTAATTTTTATTGATAAAGGGTCAAATGATTGTACTCTTGAAGAACTGAGCTGCTGTTTCTGTATAAGAAGGCTGTTGTGGGACTACTGCAGTCAGTCTGTGCCTTTGATAAGTAAGTGCTTCATCCTAAGTAATTCATCCTATGTTTGTAGTGGGAAACAGGAGGAAGAAGGCATAGAAAAGGATGGTCTCAGTTTCAGATATATGTGTTTGCACTGAACTTGTCAGACTTTGGAGATTTTTCCGTCAGCAGGGACTAGAGAAGATTTTTCTCACATTTCATTACTGTGAAAACTTTTTCAGCTTCACTGAAGACATGCC
>NW_010589697.1:8241-54464 GCF_000705375.1 Tinamus guttatus
AGGAAGGAAGGAAGGAAGGAAGGAAGGAAGGAAGGAAGGAAGGAAGGAAGGAAGGAAGGAAGGAAGGAAGGAAGGAAGGAAGAAAGAGAAGGGGGGGGGAAAAAAAAGAATGGAAATAACACAGAGCAGAAGGTTCTTCTAATGCCCTGCTCCATCTGCTGGGGCAGGCCAGAATAGCTTGTCACATCCTTCAAGCATTGTAATAATTTTCTACTGACTTATTATGTACCTATCTTTCTCTAAATAGCTATTCAGTAATAGTAAATTGTATCATTTTTGTAAGCAGAGCAGAGTTTGCTTGATTTCTATCTGTTCTGTGTTCAAATGCCTGTAATTAGACTTTTAAGTCTAATAGTATTCTTTAGAAACTGTTGTTTTGCTATCAGATGATATCACTGATCTGTGAGTTTAAAGGAAAAATGCTTGCTTTGAGAAAGTGCAGGTCACTTCACAGTATGAGTAGTAGTAACTCTTGAGTTTTTTTTTCTGCCTCCCGTATACATTTTGTTTCTCTGCCTCAGGCCCCAGCTCAATTCCCTTTTGTTACCACTCTCATTTTGTTCATCTTTTCTGGTTGTTGTATATGGCACCAAGAAAAAATAATTAACTTGAAACTTGCTGCTCTAAATTACTAATCATAAAAACATAGATTTCGTAATTTCTTTTCTATCTTTTTAAGGAAACCTGTCAGGACTCCAGCATATTATTATTCTAATTTAAATGAAAGAAAGGATGATATTACTTCCTGAGGTTTAGTTAGGAGCACTTCATATTAGAGGGAAGGTGGTATGACCAGGTTTTGATAGTAAGGCTAATGAATTTTGAATTGACATTCCAAAAGTACAAAGGAAATCCCAGAGAGAAAATGAACTGATACGGTGTAAGCAAAGTTCCTGTAAATAAAAATACAAACCTATAAACATTAGCTCATTCATTCAATGAAATAAATTCCCCTACAATGTTAAACTCAGTTTGTAGTGTTCAGAGGCAGCTGTCTTGAACCTGGATTCAGGGAAACCCGCTTCCTGAGCCTGCTTGGCTGGACAGTCCGTCAGTGTCACCTCTCCTGGTGTCCCGGTGCAGACATGGTGCATCCTGCCTGCCGGACGCTTCCCAGCAAACACACCTGACACGTTCAGACACGTCACGAGGGTCTCGCAGGACACAAGAGCTGTATCTCGACCACACTGCATTCAAACAGCCGACAGAAGAAAACCATAGGTAGAGTATTTTCCTGGAACTAGATAACTCACAAATTTTGCAGAAGGCAAAGTACAATGTAAGTAAAAGCTGCCCTTTGAACAACTGTAACAGCTGCTAATATGGAGTGGCAGAATGCTACTGGAGTAGCATTAAATTATTATAGATTATATAGATCACTGAATACCTAAATAGATCAATGATAATTCTTCTCTATGGCATATTTAATATTGTTCTTTTCAGATTATTGTAAACACCCAATCCTTGTTTGGGTACACAAGACTACTCCCATTTCCACTGGCCTAAGGAAAAAGGAAATAGTTTAGGGATTTGCTGGATTTACTTCTTGGGATACCATCTCTGCAGAAGAGATTACATTTTGGCATAATCAATTCATAACAGCACCCACTTTACACTGTTGCTACTATGCACTAAAATGATGGTGAAAACGAGGTGGGATCAGAAAAGGCAAAATTTAAGTGGTGCCATGATTCCATTCCCTAGTACCACTTTTTTCTTGTAAGGGGAAGCACGGAGAAAATGAAGCACAGCAGCAGCGATGAGGAGCTGTATCACTTGACTACCCTGAGCTGCTCGCTGCTGGGGTAGTTCACCCCGGGAACCAGTGCTCTGGAAAACAGGAGGAGCTGATGAGCTGGATTGGTTGCTGGATGTGTGGGGTCAAGTCAACACTGTTGCTGTACAAGGGTCTTCAGTTTCTGGACTGTCCCTTGAATATAAAATCCAATGTGATCACACCTGTCGTATTACCCTTAAAAATGCTGGTTTTCGCTCATGGCTAGAGAATAGTAAAATCCTGGTGCTGATGAAATCAATGGCAAAATTCCCAGTGACCCCAGAAAAGCTGGATTTTCACTCCAGCCTTCAGGAAGCTCAGCAGTGTCATCCAGCATCTCTGCGGAGGCCGTGATCCACTGCCTGCAAAACACCTATGCTCTGAACAAACCAAGGTGCCAGCAACTCACAGGAGAATAACTTTCATAAACCCTGTAGTTATACATAAAGATAAATACACTGCTTTAAATAGATGCTGTTATCTTTTCAAAAGACAATTAGAGTAAATGTTATTTTTACTTTATAGAATTACGAAGCACAAATACTGAGCAGTTCAATGACTGCTGTAGAATACAAGCATGGCTTCAATAGGTTTACCAGTAGGTGGTGATACACAATTATGTATCTGAATTTCTCCATCTGCAAAAGATTCTGAACTTTTAGTAGCTACAATTTGGAATTCTAAACTTTTAGCCATGTGGGATTTGTAAACTTCTATTTCATGCTGTCCCTTTTGAGATATCTTGTATATGTCTCACAACTGCAAAGTGTCTCCTGACTGTAATGTCTCAGAAACTCCTCCTGATCTTTTGTGTTGTGGCAGTGTTGCTCTCACACTGCTTTGTTGTTGTTGTTGTTGTGTGTTGTGTTGTTATTTTTCATCTGTTGATAAAAAATATTAGCCATTTCTGTTGATGAAAAATATTAACCGTTTTCACAAAATATGCAAGAGAGAAAAGTAAATCGTTTCTTCATAGAGTGTATATCTTGCTGAACTCCACTAAATAATTTTATAGTTATCCATCTGTAAATTTGCTGATAATTGCAACAGGTAATCAGCAGCCACTTGCAGTTCAATCACAGCATTCTGTGCTCCAGTGCACTCCTGAGTCATGAAGTTGTCAGTAACTGTGGGAAAAAATGATTCACTTCAGTTTACCTATCTACTCTTAGCTATTTAAACACCATGGGTAGGTCTTGGTTAATGAAAGCCATATGGCTACAACACATGAATTGAAACCAGGGTTTGGATGAATATTAAGTTGCTTCCGAGCAGCTGAGCAAAATAAGCCAGAAGTCTCCTGTAGACTTCAGGGATCACAGCAGCTCCTTTCCAAAAGTTAGCTGGGCCTGTTTGCTTTACGGGAAGAGTATTGGCTCCAGTACTCCAAGATTGCCATGACTATGACCATGCGTGGTCCACAGGATGGAGCACAGGCATGGGACAAGCGGCAGGCTCTGTGCGTAGGCAAAGGGCATACACAGAAGAAATAGCTCTGAGCGTGTGATACAAGTGAAGTCTGCATCGTTCCCTGCACAAGTTCGAGCATAGAAGACTCAACAAAACCCTCAATAAACCAGCATGGATAGTTGTGCTCGTGTGCAGGTGGAAGTGGATGTTAAACATGTTTCGGTGAGTAAAATGTCAGCATGTGGCTTTGTCTGCACTCATGTCCTCTTTGAGTTGTTCTTTTTGGACTGGTTCTAGCTTAGCATTTATTATGGCTTAAAGAAAAGGCCAAATGGCAGGTATTAACAAGTGAACCCCCTATCCCATTGACTTACCCAACTGTACCTCAATGCATTGCTGATTTTCTTTACTACACTTAAGGGATCAACACCCAAGACTGACATATTCAAAAATGTGAAGAGCTCATATACTCAAATGTATGTGGTGCTTTATTCTCACTGATATCATTGGCAGGGGACAAGAGTTCAGCCCAAGTCACATTGGTTCTTTTTCACAGATATTCCTTATATAATTTATGCCAGAAGTCTGCTTCGCAAACCAGGACAAAAACAGTGAGTATGATTTTTGTTTTTTGACTGTTTCTATACCCTCTTTGTGTGGCTGGGGGGCAAGAGAGACATTCTCAGAACATAAAGTGTTCTAGAAAATAGACACTCTCTTAATCAGAGTGGTGGCCACTGCTGGTGGCTGCAGGCAGCCCAGAAGAGCCAGCTGGGCAACACGGAGCCTCCAGGCCCTGCTGTATCAATTGGAAAGCAACTGGCTGAGCTTTAGCTGTGGGAAACAGGACCCAGTGTCCAGCCACAGCTCTGTCTATGTGAAACCGAAGAGCTTTAGAATATGATATCCAGAGCTTCACCCTGCTGGTATTAGTGCAAAAACAGGAAAGTGTGAAGTCCAGTGATACAAATGAGTGGAGGAGAATCATATTTTTCATCTGCTGAATTTGGGGAAATATCTGTGGCAGACAATGCTAGCACTTAGATTTATTATAGGACATATATTACGGGCGGCAGCCTACTATAGTAGGTGGGCGATGATTTATTATTATTAGGGACTTCGAACTGTGTGAAAGTAACTTCATTCTGTTGTTGCAGTTATTCATCAAAGGTGTTGCAAAATAAAGGTCGCTCAAGTGGAAAAGAGAGAGCACATTTGATTTTCCTGCCAGAAAGAGTAGTTATTTATGGCAGAATGCCAAATAGCTGCAGTTCTTGCTTATACCAGGTTACAGTTTCACTGCTATTATATATGTAGAAATAAAAAAGAGAGAAGGCAGGAGACAAGCAGAGTAGTTGCTCTTGGCAACTGTAAATGCTATTCTCTTCATACTGTGCTACATCTAACCAAAATATGTAAGGAAAAGGCAGATATGACTGAACACTTTTACCTGCTGCAACACTTCACAGTGTGAGGAGACAGAAGTATCGATTGCTGGATAAAAGTTATTGAGGTGTAAGTGTTAGACACAAAACTGACTGAAGCATCACACACATTGTTAAGTGTTGTTTGGACATAAAAAATCTGAGGTCTACAGACATGCAATAACAGAAGTAGACATAAACATAGTAAAATGTTCATACTTGTTTAGGGTGAGGAAATGAAAGTATTTAGTCAAAGATGACATCTAGAACTGGAATTTCCCATAGAGGGAATGAGCAGGAAATGAGAAAAAGTGGAATAAAGTGATTCTGCAAGCTCACTGTAGCACATGAAAAGGATTTTTTTCTAGGATTAATTAATTAAAAAGGATTAATTTTCTAGGAAAATTAAAGAAACACTCTTGTCTAAAAGCGAGTGGGGTAGGAGACTGGATCTTGACCTGACATACAAAGGGAGGTGATTTTTAGATTAAATGAGGACAAAAGTCAATGTAGTAAAAAGTATATTTTTCTCATAATAAAAATGTAGAATTTACTCAAATCTCTTTTAGTTTCTCTTTTAGAAATATTAGATCCCGAGTTGCTCATGAGACATCATTATATGTCTGAACCTCCTGCTGGGTGGCTGCAGGCCAGCTACTAGGGGGAAGCTAAAGTTTGGGCCCACACTAGTTAGCAGATGAAAGGAAAAAAAAGGCATCATCTTAACTGATTAAACCACTATCATAATGTCCTGTGGTTGTCCAAAAACCCTCATGGAAAACTAGTCATGGAACATGTTTGTTTCAAACAAGAAAATGCACTGTCACACAATAAAAGAGTCCTCGTATTTTTTTTTTTCCTTAACTTTTTCTAAGTCTTGAATTGAAAGACTTTTATTTAATGATCACTAAATTCATCCCAGATTATCCTTTCTCCTCTTCATTTCTATCCGGGAGTGCTCTCCTTCCCACAGCACAGCCTTGAGGTAAAACAGCAGCGAGGAGTCTGACTTATTTACTGCCAAATCAGAGTACACCCAGGAGCACCCGTGGCAGTGACCTTTGGGCAGCTGGAATACCTCCAGAAGTGATTTTATGCCTGAGTGTCTCCAGCCCAAAGCTAATAGACTGTTTATTCCAAATTCTCCCTTCTTGGCCCCTCAGGATCTGAACTAATAGCCATGCAATATAGCAGCTCAACAAAAGCCTTGTTCTCAAGTCTGGTTTTTAGGCTCTTCTTCCAGACATATCTGTCCCATACCTTTGATTCCACCTCCACCTCCCTAAAAAAGCCACCTCATTAAGAAAGTCACTCGTAACTGAGAACCAAAATGAGTCTACTGAGAATGAGGATTGAGTCAACGTTGCCGTGAAAGGCCCTGTCACTTGGGCCTGCTTGGAAAGCGCAGGAGATGAAGATAGATATTCCTCTGACATGGAGGATGTATCTTAGCTTGTAGTCTTCCAGGCTCATAAGGAAGCAGGTAGGCGAGGGAAAAGCTGGAAGTTAAGGTAATGAAATGATTTTGAGTTTTAAAACACAGAGGTGTGGAATTAGAGGGGTGAGGCATGTAGAACTAAAATTCAGGGCAGTGAATCATCATTTGTCATTCTTATCTTTGGAGCAGTAGGACAATGTAAGGGGTTTTTCTTTCTGGTTAAAGGAGATCTCTGAGTAAAAAAAGTAACTAACTGGTTGAATGGAGAATTAGAAAGGTCTTAGCAGTAGGTGAACATGGAAAGGACTGTGGAGAGAATGAATTAGAAAATGAAGGAGCTGGATCTTCTAGGTCTTCTGAAAATTCAGTACATTCTTCAGAGATTTTCTGAAACAGGACTAGCAGTCATATTCCAGAGCCTTAAGGTTGGTTGAATTGAGGCTGTACAGTTGGAGGCAAAGAAAAAAGGTTGAAGAATTAAATGGAAAGATAAAAGGTGAATTAGAAATGGAAGAGGATCCAAAGAGATTTAGAAACAGTGCAGTGATCTAATTCTGCTTTCTTCTGTCTTGCTCTGCATCATAAAAATCCTTTTTTATTTTTTTTTCCTTTCTACTAGAGAACTTTGTTAGAAGGAATAACTCCATTTCTTTAGTGATTTTTTTTTCCCCACCCATGCACATTAGAGCCTAGTCAATCCACAAGAAGGAAAAGGGAGGAGATGAGTAGGCTGGCAACTGAAGGACAACGATAACTTTACCCACCATTTAGTCCAGGCAGAATCTACTGGACACCTGTCAGTAGCCATTTAATTTATTGCTAAACTTGAACTCTAAACTGTAGTTGGTAAATCTATGGGATAGATCAAAACACATCTGAGAGACCTTCAAATTATCAACTATTACAGCTGTTTGATTACTTTGGAACTACTACTGGTATGTGATATCAGCTCAAGGCCATGTCTGTAACTGTCCAGATCAACGAAGTTCTCTGCAAAAAGAGGCCAGAACAAAGACAAAATTGACTGTCCAGAAGTGGTTAATTAATAGCTTGTTAGCTCGACCAAATTCCCTTACATACACTGGTGCACCTACTGTATATAAAAAGTGACCTGTCTTCTGTACCGTTCTCAGCCACTTCTTCTGCCATACTGGCAGTTACCACTTCCAGGTTTTCCACTTGGAAGTTTTCGGGCATTGACCTAAAATGTTTGTAGCACCCTGGATCTGGGTAACGGTGGCAATACTTTGTTGTGCTTATTGGTTTCTTATAGGAAGAAGGAGGAGGAGGTAAGAAATCTTTTTTAAAATGCATCTTAGTGTACCCGTACTGTGTGTGAGACTAAAAGCAGTGTAATCTGAGGAGTATCAAGTTGACAGGTGCAATATAATGGAGGCAACACTGTAGTTTGAACTGTTGAGAAATTTAGGCTACATTTTTTGTGTACAGGCCGGGGTAATCCCTGGGTGTAGATACATAGCTATAAATCTATATTTGTCTCAATGAGGTAAGTACTGGGCTATAGTTTCACCTGTACTGTAATCACAATGAATTCCCACTTATTTCTAGTATAGTCTCATACCTACTTATATTCCTTATCTAACCTTTCATATCTAGTTACACGCTTTAATAGAGATCATAAGTGTATGTTTACTATGTCAAATTCCTATTTTTTTAATCAGGAGCTTAAGCATTTATCCTACTGGCTTGTATCATTTTTACAGAAAGAACAAGAAATTTGTGTATTGTTGTATCGTAATATTTTTGTCAGGCCTTTTGTTTTTTTGAGAAAAAAGGCTATGAGGGAATCACAGAATGGTTGAGGTGGGAAGGGATCATCTAGTCCAACCCCCCTGCTCCAGCAGGGACACCTAGAGCACGTGGCACAGGGTGGCGTCCAGGTGGGGGTTGAAGATCTCCAGAGAAGGAGACTCCACAACCTCTCTGGGCAGCCTGTTCCAGGGCTCTGTCACCCTCATGAAAAAGTTAAAGTATGAAAAAGTTAACTTTGCATAATATCCAATAGGATCATACTTGAAGAACAAAAATATTATTTGGAAGTTATTTTAGCATCTATTTTTTCACTTTATCCAATAAAGGAGTTATTTGATTTTCAGATTAAAATATGTCATTTAAGCCTAGGCTTAACTATAGTCATGTGCTTAATGATGCTATGTCTGAAAGACTAACTTTTATGCTTACTGAAGATCATGGCAAAATTCCCACTGTTTTCAGCATTGCAGGATCCAGTCCAAATGGGACATGCCAATAATAACAACCTTTCTAAACTCAAAAGTATATTCCTTTTGGGATTCAAATTAAATTGCCCAAGGACATCTCAAACAATATCAGTGTGATGGTTTGTTTATTTATGGGTCAATTATGAAGCTGTGCATTTAAGTTAGGTCAGTGGAAACAATGTTGTATTTAACCAAGTGAAAAATAAGTTCCTGAATTAGGGTTTAAAAAAAAAAAAAAAAGAGTGATGTAGACAAACTGTGTTTCATGATGTTTATTGAAATGCATGAAGTTATTATTTCTGCATAAAGTATACCAACAGCATAGCAGAAAGCAAGCATTACAACAAGTCTAGCATCACTGCTTAGTAGACAGTCGTGGAGGAGACACATTGAGGCACACTCCTAACTTCAGCCTTTGTTTGCATTTTGCAGGCGGCAGGGAGAGCCACCGCTTGAAAACGGGTTCCTTCCGTACCTGGGCTGTGCCTTGCAGTTCGGTGCCAATCCTCTCGAATTCCTCAGACAAAAGCAGAAGAAGCATGGCCACATTTTTACTTGCCGAATAGCTGGCAAGTACATCCATTTCCTCACTGACCCTTTTTCATACCGTTCATTGATACATCATGGAAAACACTTGGACTGGAAAAAGTTCCATTTTGCTACTTCTGCCAAGGTACCAGTTTAAAAATGGCTGTAATACTTAACATGCAAAATATCTGCTGTCAGGTCAGACAGTACCTAGTTAATCTCTACATAACTTCATAGCATAGCTACATTTTTGAAATAAAATTTGTTTTATATTTCTGTTCATTATCAGTTTATCAGTTTGGCTACTTAATAACTGCTTTGGTCAGTGAGAAAGTATTAGTTCTAGTATTAACAGTCCTTATTATGCTTCCCTCTAGTAAGGTAGGAAATTAAACTTTAGCTTTAATTTCTGTAAGAATTTATCATCAAGATTATGCCAGGCCTTAATTTTCATATATACAATTTCTTTTGTGACAGGCTTTTGGGCATGGTAGTATTGATCCAATGGAAGGAAACACCACTGAAAATTTTCATCAGACTTTCATCAGAACCCTTCAAGGTAATGCTCTAGATCCCCTCATTGAAGCAATGATGGAAAACCTGCAATATGTCATGCTGCAATCAAGAACATCTAAATTTCATCCTAATACCTGGGTGACAGAAGGACTTTATGCATTCTGTTGCCGGGTGATGTTTGAGTCTGGCTTTTTAACACTTTTTGGTACAGAATTTAATGCAAGTCATGATAAAAACCTACTGAAACAGGAAACCGAGAGAGCTCATATCCTAAATGCCCTTGAAAACTTCAAGGAGTTTGATAAGATCTTCCCAGCCCTCGTGGCAGGCCTGCCGATCCATCTGTTCAAGAGCGCCCACAGCGCGCGTGAGAAGCTGGGAGAGGCCCTGCTCCACAAGAACCTGCTCAAGAGGAACAGGCTCTCTGAGCTCGTCACCCTCCGCATGTTCCTGAACGACACCCTGTCAACCTTCGATGACAAGGAAAAAGCGAAAACCCACGTGGCAGTGCTGTGGGCCTCGCAAGCAAACACCATTCCCGCCACCTTTTGGAGCTTGTTCTATCTGATTAAGTAAGTCCTAATGCTTCTACTTCTCCAGATGAGAAGGCTCCCAATGCAATGGGAAATTTTCACACTGTTTCCCTAGAATTGGCAAAATAAGCTTTAACCTAACTGTTCCTTTCATAGATACTGAGAGGAAAATAGTTTATACATTGACTGGCCTACAGAGATTGAAGGAATTATGCAGAACCTGATGGCAACTCGCTGCCACCCTGCAGCAGTGCTGTTACATGTGAATAAAGCTGCTTTGTCAGAATGAAGAGCTAAGTTCCTTAATAGAACAGGGCATTCAAAGCCTTTCATGGGTCAGATTTCTTGTATCTAATTTACCAAATTTCAGACTAAACTGTCTTATCAGGTATTTTCCTATAATTTGGGGTCACACTTAACTTCAGATATCCGCAGTGTATACTGTAACTGTTGGTCTTGTTATTCATGAGAGGGTGGACAATTTAGGGAATATTATTAAATGTCCATTTTAGAGTTAATGTATGTGGATTGTAATCTCCCACTGCATGATTAACTCTACATATGCATCTAAAAGTCTGATGCTTTTACCTAGTCAGCAGGTTGCATGCCTCAAATTTATTTGCCAGTCATAATAATTGCAGTTCTTTGGGACTTTTCATGCCAAGAACCTCATTGTGTTAAATTTCTTTGTTCCTGGAGACTTTTAGCATTCAACGTGTGTCTTTATAACAATGGCAGTATTGCATCCCATACTACAAATTATACATATTTCACCATTACTCATGCACTCCATGTTTGTAAGAAAGTCAAGAAAGTGGAGGATACTATGCTGATTTTAGTATTAGGAAGATTCTTTTCAGATAGACAGAACATTGCCACATAATAGCACGCCACTAAGGATACATGATGTTGTAAAACTGATCCTGTTCTAATATTTTTTACCTGCAGTGGGGCTATTGCCTCATCTGCAGGCAATTGTTTCATTTCTTTTTCTTGGCATCACTTTTAGTGACCTCACTCAGCTGTGTGTAGTTTAGCTGGCCGT
This sequence comes from Tinamus guttatus, assembly GCF_000705375.1. The sequence continues at coordinate 19,153 of NW_010589697.1, forward strand.
CTTATACAGATTAGTTCTGTCCCACCCATCATGGAGAGAGAATCAAATATATGAAGTTCTTTTCCATTTTTGGAGTTAATATATCTTTGCTAGTGAATGAAAAACTGTAATTGTATTAGTAGATTTTGTGGGAACATTTTAATTTTAGAAGGTTGTACTTGTCAGCTAACAAACTGAAATTTAGTCAGGAATTAAATGAATGGCAAACCCCCTCTTTATTCTATTCTTAAGTGTGAGATCAAGTTATTTCTGCCATTTTGATTTTAGGAGTCCAGAAGCAATGAGAGCTGCTACCGAAGAAGTGCAAACTACTTTGGAAAGTGCTGGAGAGAAGATCACCTCAGACAGCAAAAATATTTCCTTGAACCGAAAACAGTTGGATAATATGCCTGTACTGGGTATGCTCATTTTATGGAGCAGTATGAAAAATCATCCTACAATTTTCAGAATCTTCTGCTTTTCATCGTATAACTAAATTACTATGTAACTAAATCACTATTATCAAACAAACACCAAAACAAAATCAATAACATTCTTTAGCAATGGTCAACACAATCTTATCAATTTCCCAAATAGTACTGAGAATATCAAAATTCAAATGATGAACACTTTTTTCTAGATAGTGGCATGTGTAAAAACTGCTACACAGCTTCATAGCATTAGAGAACCACGGCTAATTCAGAACATTTTTTTTTTTTTAGTAGTGACTTAAGATCAAAATAAAGGATGTTGCCAGATTTTATATCTATCTCAGCCGTTACTATGCAAAGCAAGGTCTTCTAAAACAGTTATTTGTATGTTCTCAGTGTCCTGCAAATGACAGGTACCTTGTTCAGAAATGACCAAGTTAAAAAAAAAAAAAACAGTTTATAGTGAAATAAACCCAAAATATAGCTTTTTGTTAGTACTGTTCTCTGTGCATCACCTTTAGGTTTCAGAAAGTCCAGTTCATTGCAGTAAAATTTTCTCTCACTTTCAAATACTTTGCATCATCTATAAATATAATTCTTGAGAAAAGTAGATTACGTCTTCAGTATCTGCAGATCTGCAGAAAGGATAATAAAACTAATAACAAATAAGAAAGACACTTTCTTAGATATTTATGAAGTTATTGTTAAATTATATCTTTAAATAAATGTAGGATCAGAGAGTGAGTCTGCTATAGTTCAAAATATAGGACCTCCCCCCAGGACATACACATACTATTTCCATGTTAATAGTTCTTTTTCCTCTCCCTATAGACAGCATCATCAAGGAAGCAATGAGGTTATCGAGCGCCTCCATGACTTTCCGTGTTGCTAAGGAGGATTTCACACTGCACTTAGAGAAGGAGCTCTACAACATTCGCAGAGATGATATCGTAGCTCTTTATCCTCAGCTGTTGCACTTCGATCCAGAAATCTATGATGACCCCTTGGTAAGTGTACCCTGGAGACTCAATGATAGGGAGGAGACTAACTGTCCTGTGCAATGCTAACTGCAAGAGGCCCTTACCTCTCTGCCTGCCTTTTATTTCTTAACAGTGGTAACTAGTCCTTAGAGTTATTCAAATATCCATTAACTTTATTTTTTGGTGGATTTTATTCTAGACATTCAAGTACGATCGCTATCTTGATGAGAACAGAGGAGAAAAGACTGACTTCTACCGCAACGGTCGCAAGTTAAAATATTATTATATGCCATTCGGGACAGGAATTGCAAAGTGTCCTGGCAGGCTATTTGCTGTCCATGAAATTAAACAATTTTTAACTTTGATACTTTCATATTTTGAGATAGAGCTTATAGACAGTAATGTGCAGTGTCCAACTTTAGACCAATCCCGTGCAGGACTGGGTATTTTACAACCAACCAATGATGTTGATTTCAGGTACAGATTGAAATTCCTATGAAAATACATGTTGTATTTGCTACGTATAAACCATATACTACAACATAAAATTTGTATATATTATATGTATATAAAAATAAGAATATTGTAAGACTGGGTGAAAATCTGTAGGAAGATGCTAATTTATCAGTCTGGCAGAAAATGCAGTAATTATACCATTATGGTACTGGAATGCAGTGGGGATAATGTGCAATGCTGGCACATGTTTCCTCTTTTACTAAATGCAAGTTGGAATCTTGAGCTTATGTATCTACACTAGTCCTTCTCTTCTGCCAGCAAATATTTTCCCAGAGCAATAGAGTTACAATTTTGTCCCGTAGTTCAAAATAATTTTCAAAAATTCAACCACAGTTAACATTTGGTCTCTTTTATAACTGAAAAAAAAGATCCCCTTCATAGCTAAAATAGCATTTTATTGTAAAAAGGCAGACTGAGTGTGGGGAAAGGGGAGTTGCCTGGGGAAGTACCTTTATGTTTTCATGAAAAACTAGAAAAAAACTTGAAGAAAATCTACAAACCTTTCACGTTCTAGTGAAACTGCAAGAACTTGTATTATATTCATTGTTACATATTTCTTTTCAAAAAATTTTAAATGTATTAAAATAAACGATATGAGCCGAACAAAATGCACTTCTGAACCATGGGTGGTTTCAATTGCTTAACATTCTTCATGATTACTTGCTAATCCAAAGTCAGGTGAGCCTGCTTTAAACCAGACAATTCAAATGCCAATACAGGGGTAAATTAATAGCCATTCTGAGTTTGGCTGAATTTTGCAGCATTCTGTAAACTCTGTACTTCCATGGCCTGATGTTCTCTCTGTTCCCTTGATCTGTGAAAAGCTGAAGTGTTACGTAGCTCCCAAAGCTGACTTGACAAGCAGCCACCCAAGGAATACTTACAGAACTGGGGGAAGGTTAAAAGCACCAAAGAATTCACCAAACAGGAAAAAATCAAGTTTTGAACACTGTGGGGTGGCAACTGATATCCCCATGTGCTGCTGCTCTCAGAGAAAGCACAGGAGATAGGAAAGCTGATGTCTCCATATTTGCATTGACTACTTGGTACTTTTTGCTCCTTCCTCTATTACGTGATAATCCAGATCCACACTAGAATTATATTCTCATGTCTTTGCTTGACTGATCTTGACCGGTTTTCCTGTGCCACTTGCTCTGGGTGTCCCTGCTTGAGCAGGGGCGTTGGACCAGATGATCTCTAGAGGTCCCTCCCAACCACAACCATTCTATGGTTCTGTGGTCCTATCTTATTTACAGAGCCCTCCCACTATACTGTCAATGTGTGCATGAGGTCAGATGGTTATACGTCATGTTTTCTTTCCCAAGACTCACAAGCTCTTACCTCAACTACTACATCTTCCCCTTACTATTCTCCTTTTCCATTCCCTCTGTATGATGGTTCTGAAGTCAGTACTAACATTGCTGTTGACCGTGTCTAGTACAGAAAGTGCTTTACTGCAACTTGCATAACCCTCTACATATTTCTAATACAAATCATCTAAACTGATATCCTTAAAACTCCATTTACAATTAAAATATCTATCCATACTTTTTTATTTGTAGTGCATATAGTTTCACATGATGAACAACTTTTAAGAATGATATACCCCCACATGCAAAGTGCACACATGCACAACTTCCATGCAGTTTTAATAAATCCGAGTCCGATGGGAAAATAGGAGCGGTTATGACTGTGGAATGCTCAGGAGATCTCCCAAGACATCTTGTGGCTAAGTTGTTATGGTCTGTCTTAGAAGTGCGCCAAAGAAACTTCTTCAACAAATAAAAGTGCTCCATAAATACACAGCTTGAGGGTATAACTCTTTGGGCCTCCCAAAAACTACATAGTCATTCTGGGCCAAAAGCAAATAGTATTTTAATGTGAAAATTTCATCCTGCAATGAACTGAAAATCAATGTCAAACAGTGAGACAAAAGTGAACAGTGAGACAAGGTCCTCCAATTTGGCTTGCCCATGCCACTGCAGTCAAGTAAGTTTCTGTAACATTAAAAAAGGAGGGAAAAAAAGTATTCTGGGTCATCTAGGTAAAATCTATTATCATACAAGGCCAAAACTGGGCTGGCAATATTCATCAGCTGCTTAGAGGCTGGTAACATCAGAAAGCTACCCCAAGACTGGGTTCTAGCCAGACTCCTTTTAACCAGCCAGCCAACTTTTTTCATAAATTATAAATATTCATAAATCTATCCTCTTTAATCTAAATCAGACGATTAGAACTTTAAGCTTGACCAGAAATATTTATACAGACAGTATGCACAGATTAAATTTATATGCACCAGGACTATATTTTAGAAATCTGTCTTCCATCTATATTCATTATGCAGCATGGGATTTCAAGCAATTATTTTATATTATCCAAATGTTTTGTATTTTGCCTTTGTTTTTTGCTTATGCTTATACATAAAAACAAAGTGGAGACTTTTTTTTTTAAAAAAAAGAAAATTCCAGCATTACACATTTTTTTTTCTTGACTCATCCTTTCATATTATGTGCTTGATTTAAACCCTATTAAGAGCAAAGACAAAGACTTATTAAGAGTCATTAAAACTTATTAAAAGAAAGGGACAGCTCCAACTGCAGGCTAGCAATCTGTCCTGAACTCAAAAGATTCTACAAAGGATTTATAAAAACAATGATGTGCAATATTATCTGCTTCTCTAAGGTATTTGAGCCAGCTGGAGGCTCATTCTTTTACGACTGCCATTAGTCATCATGAAGACTGTTTTTGAAACACACACCTTGGCACCAGTTCATGCAGCACAGCCATCTTGTAGGAATAGCAATTCAGATGCATATATTAAAATGGCCAGCTTTTTGTACGCCTTGCACTGCTCTCCCACAGCACCAATTCAAAAATTTCCAGAAGCAGTTGAGTCACAAGAACCTGCCCCAGCAAGAGTATATGTTTTTTCCCACTGGGCATGGATTTATTAAAATTTCATTGAAATGTTGATTTTGCTTGCATACTTTGCATGTTGGGATAGATTAGTTTTAAAGGAAAGTGGCTCATAATGTACATCAGTATAAAAACAGAACTAAAGCAGCTTAACTGCTTCCAGACTGACTGACCACACTGAAGAGGCAGGCTCAAGGGTCCATACACCTCTTGCACAAGAAAGTCCAGTGCCTTCCCCAGGAAAGTATCTTTATATGATACTTTATATGCATAAAAGGTCACCAGACGATCGTGAAGCAGAGCTGACACCAGACCATAAACAAGGCACCCCAGGGTTGCCTCAGGTGCCCCCATGGTCAAGCTGACCCTGCTGCAGGAGCGCAGCACTTGCCACTCACTGTCCCATCAGCTCTCTTGCTGGGGCTGGAATTCTGAATGGGAGCATGGATCCATAATCTGTGAATTGCTATTCATTGGGAAACAAATATAAATCAACGGAGGAAGCCAGCTCTTTTTGCCTAGCTCTGGACTCCTGTGAACATAGGGAGCATATCAACATGTCTTCAGAGGGCTTCGTGCAGTTATGCCAGAGAGCTGTCCTAGTGTTATGTAGCTGAGAAGAACCAGTCTAATCTCCTGAGTCGAGTTAATTTATTTCTCATTTGCTGTTTTCTATCTAAACTGTCTTTCTAAAATTCGGACAAGGATTTACTGGAGACTCATATGTATCATCCTACTGTCTAGTGTAACTGTACCTCAGATAGATATAGCTTTCAAGGTGGGTGGAAATTCAAGTCTATTCCCGCTTGGTAGAAATTAAAATAAACCTCTAGATATTGCCACTGATTTGCAGCTGAGTTGAGGGAGAACTGGGGAGAAGCAAGTTCCCAGCAGCTGTCTGCTACACTCGTGATCAGACCATGAGTCCAATGTAGTGGAGACTGGGCACCGACAGCTCTAGTGCTTTGCTCTCCCTTGCACTCCACATTATTAATGTTCCTCCTTTGTCCTGCAGTTGCTCAAAAATTTCAGATTTTGTTCTATCCAGATTAGCTGACAGCAAGTTTCATAGGTGAGTTTAATAGACCTGTCTGAAACAATTTTGGCAGAAGACCCTTCTAAAATTAAGTTTACATATAGTAAGAACATATAAAGATTAATCTACCATCCACTATTCTGCCAGTGGTATGAAAGCTCTTTGCATTCCTTCCTTAGAAAAGTTTGTCAAGATAGAAATGAAAAGGAAAAAAAGAGTAGTCTCTTTCTTCTTTGTGACAAAAGAAAGACAGATGAACAGTTTAAACAATTTTGGGTAGGGATTTCATTTATTTATCTGGATTTCATGTAAATATTTTGGTTTGTTGTCACAGCTGCTAATTTTCTACCTTCAGCTGAACCTCTGTTACTGGAGTCACAGAGATATAAGTGAGGGGAGAAGATGGTACAAAGTCTGTGGCTGCTAAGCCTCAGCTAAAGTAATCACATAGTGCAGCAATCAATACTCATCTGCCTCGCAAGGGTCATGGACACCGCAAGGTTATTACAGGACAGTTCTGCTTGCCGACTCTCCAAATAGCAATACTTTCCTTAAGATTGAAGACAAAAAAAAAAGCATGACCAAATACTCTGAGAACGATTTAAAAATATTAGGCAGACCCGGTCTATTGGGAGTAAGCAGCCTACCCCATGAGCGGTATTTCACATAGATAAAATATAGGCAGAAATGGAGCTAAGACCCTATCTCCCAAGTAAGTACCCTAACCTCTAGGCTAGGTCAGACATTCACTGCTTAGTGAATCTGTAGCACTTTTTCTCTGAAAAACTGAAAAAGAGCAACAGGATGGTTTGAATGACTCCCTGCCTGTAGTCTGATGTCTAAATGACTCTCTTAGCAGAGTAAAAGGTTCAATTTCAACATGGGGACAAAGGCAAAGGAAGGAGCTGACTCCAATCTCTCCTATGGCCAAGGGGAAGGCACTAACATTGTGGCTGTCTCTCTGTAAGAGTCACCAGTAACTCGTGAGAGAGGTGCAAACACATCACGGATTAGGCACCCGAGAGATGTGTCTCTGGGGCTAGTGTCTCTGCACAGCAATCTTGGAAATAACACACAGGCAACTGAGTGAGAGCCTAAACTGAGCCTAAATCTGGGCAGAAAGAGGTATTTAGAATGAAGCATAGAATCATAGAATCATTATGTTTGAAAAAAAACCTTCAAGATCATCAAGTCCTGCTGTAAAACAGATGGGGTCTGGGCAGTGAAAATGTTTCACAGTTTTCAGGCTAAAAAAATCTTTATATTTCCAACCGTGGAGTTCTGGGAAGGGACACAATGACCTTACTAATGGGGAAGGACATTTTAGAAAACAAGGCACGGCTTTTACATTCGTGAAACTATGCTGGTCATAGCTGCTGGTCACCAGCTGTGTCTCATCCACAGAGATACCAATTCAGCCAGCCTCCTGCTGGATGCCAGGAGACGTGTCAAATCATCCTGGATCATCCTGCTTCAGCAGTCTGAGCCAGCTCACTCCCAGCAAAGCAAATGTGGAGTAGCAGCGGGCAAGTGTGGAGGGAGCAGAAGGGGTCTGTGAGGATGGGAATTTGGTAGCATCGGCTCTGGGTGGCTGGTCATGAGATTTTTTTCCTGAAAGAATGAAATAAGTTTTAATGACGACTATAGCTTAGGTCAGTAATGTGCTTAAAAAGATATTGTCCATGGTCTGGATGAGAACGGACGGCTGTAGCAGCATAGGAACTCAGTGTTGATGAGCAGTGCTAGAGCACAGACCCAGAAGGCTGAAGGCAGGGTCAAGATTTGCTCTCTCTGACCCTGCAGTAACTACAATTAGGTCAACAGATTTGCACAGGTTGCAGGGGGGCTTGCACATAATTATGCCTGCAGTCTGCCCCTCGTTAGCCAGCTGTATAGGGGAGGATTGGCGGTAAAGGCATGCTTTGCCTCAGAGTAACCTTTGGATTAAACTATAAAAAGGTTACATATTATTAAATGAACTATTGTCAGTGTAAACACACACACACCTTGCTAACTGTTGTTGACTTAGGTTTGTTTTCTGCCAAGATAGACAACTTTGGGGGACAACACTTAAAATCAAATGATCTTCACATGTCATGAAAAAGAGAGAGAGGTTACCTTATCCCGGTTCACTGAAGAGCTACAGATTTTTTAACTGAAAAGTTCATTTTATATGACTCATTGATTAATAAAATTCTGCCTTCTCTACTTGTCTTTTAAAGAAAACAGTCATTTCTGAAATACAGCTTATCAACTAGAAGGATCTCATAGAGATTTTGAAATATTAAATCTGTTTGATAGATTAAGTAACTCTTGTATTGAAGACATTTCAGTGTGAGGACCCATATAAATATTTTTCTGTTGCATTTGGGTAACAGTTGTTTGGAATTTGTTCAGTCTCCAACAGCTGCAGACTGTAGATGTATAAATATCCACAAAAACTTCATAAGACCATAGTCCATCCCTGAGTCAGACTAAAGGTCCATCTAACCCTAGCAAGCAACATTCAGTCATATTGGTTCTGTTAACTATGCCTCATACTCTCGGCACATTAGTTATTTCCATGTAGTTTTCAGACAAAATGTGTAAAAAGAGCAAGACAAGTGTTGTCCATTGTGGTTTTAAAATGGTGTATCTGGAGTTAGAAGACATTCTCCTGTGCTTATTACAGGGCTTTTCCTGAAATTTGATGATATGATAAAGTATTGGCAGCTCTGCAGTGACTATAGAAAACAATCAGACTACAGAGGTGCTGGGTGCACCTGTATTGCTTTCCACAGTTATAGCTATTGCTGCACCAGTAGTTGGATGAGGACCTTACAGGAATTACACAGGCACAGTCCAAAGGACCAGGCTTCTCCTGAAGAACACCCAAGCTAAGAAAAGAACAAGAGATGGAGGTGAACGGGGTTATTCCAGAGGGGTGCAGGACAACAACGAAGCAGTGTTATTAGCATGCCAACTAGTGACCTGAATACACGAGCAGCTTGGCTAATGTCAAGTTTACCACAGGCACTAAAAGCATCTTGAACAGGTCAGAGCTAAAATATGACAACAGGATAGCGAGTAGCAGGTGACAGATGTGAAAGGAGTGAGCTGTGCTTTACCTTGAAAGTGAAAAGCAGCCGTTTGTCCTTGCTGCTATAACGTAGGCCATAGCAGAAGGGGAGGGAGGAGGCATCGCTGTGTGGATAAATGACTTTTGCAGCAAAATTATGAACAGATGTAGGTAGGACAGGAGGGCAAAATTACTATAGTGACAGAGAGTAAGAAGTGTTTTGTTACAAGGATGGATGAGAAAGGAATAATTTAGAGCAGTTATGCAAAAGCCAAGATATAACATTTTAATAAGGGGAGCAAAACTGACTGACAGAGATTGCTGACGGGTGACCAAGGGTGAGGACGAACTACTGGTTTTGAGGCCCAAACTGATTAAAGGCATTTGGAAGAGGATCGCTTGAATGAAAAGGATATAAATTCAAATGATAGGAAACTAGAAAAACAGCTTAGGACAAGCAACAGCTTAAGGAGCGCTCCAGACTGCAATATAAATGATGTGTTCAGCAAGCTCAGAGGTAAGCGAGAGGAATGACTGATCATGACATGACTTGATCCTGACTGAACTAAGTTTCTGTTAGAGCAGAGAAAAAAAATAAGAAAAAGAAAAGAGCCAGGGACGACAGAATTTAGGAAAGGAGTGCAAGGCAGGAGCAAAATAGACCACAGGTTACTGCAGGAGCTGCCATAGGATGGAGCTGGGAAGAAGAGGAGGAGATCAGTAAAGGCACCAGTGGAAACCTGGTGGAAAACAATGTTTTCAGTGAACCAACATAGCGAATCTACGCTTTCAGACCAGATCTCAGACAGACCCTGTTCCAAACAGTAAATAAAATACAGCAGACTGAATTCACATGCATGTACTTATGCAAATATTTGCTAGCACTGTGATCAAAGTTATTAGGTGATAATGTTCAGCCCTGAACATTCTGCCTTGGAAGCTGGCCTTGAACAACATTTATTAAGGTGTTTCACTACTACAGCTATTGCTAAAGACCAGTACACAAGATGGCACTGCCAATTAACTTTGAACCTTTGTGCAGAGGACTACCAGTAAAAATGTCCAGAAAATAATGTATCTTGCACCTTCCAAGTAAAATACATGCAACAGTCAGCAGTGCTGTATGGCTACTGTTATAATATATGCATTGCCAAAGTCAGCTAGAAAACAATAAATACAGGAGCAGAATCTTCACTGCTCACTATGCTTATTTGGGGGAAATATATTATTAAGGTGTTTTTTTTCCCTAAATAAACAGTCTTTTCAAGTTTTTAATTTCAGTGTAGTTAAATTTGCAATATATAAATGGTGTGCTTACAAGAAGAAAAAACAATGGTGCTACATATGTATGAAGTGGGATATAATAAATAATGTATGACATAAGAAAAAAATACTGTATTGTGATGAAGACTGCACAGTTATTTTATGGAAAGAAAAAAATCATTTCCAGAGAGACAGAGAGCTAGAGTTAGCTCACACATGAAGAAACCTAGCTGTGAAACCGCATGTGAACGAGGTCTATAATCAATGGAGATCTGGTTGATACAATCAGAGCTCTGAGCTGCTGCCTGAGTATGTCTGTCTATTCCAGAACAAAATTCGCAAATCTGTAGTAAACGACTGACACTCATGAGGTTTGTCCACAAACAGGTGTCTACAACCAACCGCTTGAAATGCCCTGTGACACCTCATGCAGTCTCTGGGTTCATTTTATAAAGATATGCTTCCTCTAGGTCAAGTCTGTCAGCTTCATCGCATCTTGGGCATTTAAAGACTTCTTAGATCTAATTTTGACAACCTAAGCCCTGAAAGTCCACTGACGAGAAGAAAAGTTTGGACATTTTTCTCACATGTAAACACATGCTCTCATTCAGGTGTCAGCCTCTGAACTGAATCCCATTCTCAAAGTTTCAAGGACTTTCAAAGAAACATACACTTCAAATTCAGTTTTGGCGATCAATTCTTAAAATAAATTTATCTTTCTACACAAAAACAAGCTATTGCTCTTGCAAAAGAATACATTTGTCCTGAAGACTTTTGCTTTGAAATGTGCTCTGAAAGGGCACTGTGGAGAGAGATTGTTCTTTGTTTAGGCCTCATATCATAGACCTTGTGCACAAGCCAAGGGAGTCAAGACCTCATAGATCTGGAAAAACATTTTGGTCAACAGTGTTTTGTGGGAAAAAAAAAGAGTAAATTTTGATCTATCGAAATTAATACATCTGGTTTGTTTTATTTGCAGCCCAAGCAATCTTAGAAAAACAAGAACAGATTCTTTCCTTTCAGTCTGATCAAAATGAAACATATATTTTCTCTTCTCCATTTAAAAAGCTGTTTCTTTTCAAAAATCATTTTAAGCTAAAGCAATAATATATTAAACTTGTCTCATTTGATCTAGACCAGCTGTCATGATGTTGTGGTTTGCTGAAGATTCTGGACTACCTTGCTTCAGGTCAGATGTGCAGAATGGCTGCTGCCATCCAGCTCTTCCTGACATGAGTTCTTTTCATAGCTTTGTTGGCAACTAGAACTTCTACATTTTCTATTTTAACCACAGAATTGTTAACTCTGTCTTACCATGCACTCACATACTGAAATCTATATAGACTCATACATCTCTCTTTTTTTTTTCTTTTTTTCCTTGAGAATACTTCAAAGCCATTTCACTGGAGTTCTTTTGCAATAAAGGTTGACCCAAACACTAGGAATCAGTCTGCTTCTAATCTGGTCAATGTCAGCAGAAATCTTATCTAAAACTTTCATAAGAAGAGCAAACAAGGTGCAGTGCTCTTGAAAATCTTCTCTATAACTTTGAACATGAGAGCAGAGAATGGGTCTCAATTTTCTGCCTGCATGTATCATTAAAGTCCCAAGAGAGAGATTTCTCAGGATAAATTCCAAGAACGAATTTATATCTATTGATGAACACAAAAATATGGATCCACCAAACTACAGGGAGAGTATCCATTTTATTGACATAAAAACTTTGGTATGCCAAGTCTCCTGAATATCGCAGCCTTTCTGTTCAAATCAGTTGGTGAGATGCATGTTGCCTAAGCGCTTTACAGGAAACTTCAGCTGGAGAGCTGTATCTTTTCCTTACTTTAAAATAGAACAGAAAAAAACAAAATTCCCAATCAGAAATTGAAGCCACCAATTGACATTTTGTGGTACTGCTTATTGTTTTTGTTTCATGTTTATTCTGATAAGTTTCTATATAGTCACATTTACATATATCAGATATTTGATGATGTGCAGATATTTCTTACAACATTACAATTTTATTAATTTGCTTTTTTTTCCCTATATGCAATAATAGAGAACCATCTGCACTCATAGGAGAAAAAAAGAATGTACTCTGCTATACTTATCTGTGCAAGATTTTGTAGCAATTGAAATCTACCTGCATTTTTACTTTCTCCTCAAGAAGAAAGAAAGAAATCAGTCATATCATTCAGAGGAAGAATTTTAAAGAAACATGAAGAGATCTGGGAAATTCTACTAAGGACTGCACTCCAGTCTTGCTAATCTCAAATTGAAAAGAGACAAATAACCAAGTTATATTCAAAAAGCTTTATAAAGTAATGGCTTTGGGTCACAGATTATGTTACAGTCCTTGAGTCTTTTCCTTCTATGACATTCTGCACATCACCAGGTGTAACATTTTCAGTGTTGCCAGCATGTCTGTATTTGTGAAATAAGGTCTATCAAGTCCCTCCTGTAAGAGCTGTCACTGGTGTCAATGGCCCCAACAAGTGATGCACATTTAAAATGAAAAGATGGAGATGTGGAACTTTTCCTTTTTTTTGCTCCCTTGGCCAAGCCATTCATTACCTCCTACCCAATATTTCTCACCTGCAGTTCCACACATTTTTCTATACTGTCACAGGTTTAAGTCCAAGCTGATTTATTTATTCCTTACTAAGTCTGAAGAGTAGGGGGAAAGAACTCTAGGGTACAAATGAATTTGAGATGTAGGTTTCAACCCAAATCATTCCATGATTCATCACTCCTATTTTAACACAGTCTCTGGATACTGAAAGCAGGAAAGAGAAAACTCCTAGGGACAGATGCAGTGCTCAGGAATTGCTCATAGGCAAAGACATATTTTGCTGCTGGAGCTTTTCTGGTTCTTCTTTACTTCCTCATTTAGACTCACAGAATGAGAGCCCAACAATCCCTGATGACTTCGGCAGCAGTCCACATGGATGGTCTGCTTTAAGAAATGCAGAAGCAAGAAAAAATCATGATGATGGCTAAGGTCTCCCACAGTTAGGCTGTGATACCTGCAGTTTTTGGCTTGTCATTGGTGGACAGATCATCTCCAAGAACAATTAGTCTCATTATTGGCATGAGGCTCGGAGCCAGAAATACCGGCAAACTGCTCTGACCTTTGGTTAAAAGTGATAATTGCCCCCTTAGTCAAAAGTGGTGAGGAAAGAGAGAAGTCCTCAGTAACTTTTTCATCATCCTAACATTCAAAAGACAGAGAAATATAGAAATAAATCTATAGCCTATAGTCTAATATTAAGCAAGAACCAGCCAACCCTCACTCTCTTGCTAACCAAGGTTCTTTGTTCTTACCATTCCCTTCTGATGTCCACTAGGATATTTGCAGCCAACTTTCCTGGAAACACCCCTCATGTTTACAATATTTTAGTTCACCCTGAGTAAGGGTAAAGGGTCATGTTTCTAAAGCAAATCCTGCATTTTACGCCTCTCCCTATGGACTAAAGCACTTTGTTCTGGCCAGAGAGGGACTGTGGAATAGACAGATACAAATACGTTCACAGAAGTAAATGGAGAAGTAGCACACAAGACATTCATACTCTTGGATTTCAAAAATTGAGCTTTGCTATGCCAAACAAAATGAGTGCTTGAGATGCAATTGACTGTGCTCCATCCTCAAGAAAGTTTCAGACAGAAAAGAAAGTACTGCATGATCAGTTTGAGTGTCCACCCAAGCAAAGCATTACTCACTCTTCTTCCTCAGTCTGTCATGCCAAGTAAAAGCTGCAGAAGGTCAAATTAAATGACTCCTCAGTCTGTCATGCCAAAAGCTGCAGAAGGTCAAATTAAATGAATTGTGGTGCAACATAATAACCTTCAACTCTGAAAGTATGGAACGAAAATAAGTTGTCAAAAGACTCCATTCCAGCAGCAGATGCTCAAGAAGGCAAAAATACAAGGAAGAAGGATGACATTTATGAAAAAAGAGTGGCAGCCGATCAGCATGGGAAGTATAAAGTGCAAACTCAAAGAGTGCAGCAATAGCTGGGGTAAGACTGCAATGTCTTTTCCTGCCACATGAGTTCCAGCTTTGCTAGCAGAAGACCACCTGGTGCAGGTTACAATCAACTCCCCAGAATGACAGAAGGAAGGAAAAATCTATCCTACGGATCTGCTACTATCAGCTTAAACAGTGTTTGTAAACTGCTCTATGGAGAGGCAGACCAGAAAGGAAAATTGGGCTTGTGGTGACATTTAGCAAATGCTTAATTACTGTACCTGTACAAATACTGTTCAGCTGCACTACCTGAGCTTGCACATGCTGCTATTCTAAGAAAACTCATAAAACTACATGTGTGTTTGCTGGTGGCCTTGGCCACAAGTGAAGGGTATTTGGAAAACCCTGACTCCAGGTCACCTCTACCTTCTCTGCTTGCGCAGCAGATTGGGTAATAAAGCCTATAGAGACAACTAAGGCAAACAGACCTTGCCGGGTTGGCCTGCTCTGACTTTTTATGGGTTCAGCTAAACTACCACTTCAAAGGAGAAGGAAAGAGAACATGCAGTTCTTCATATATTTTTCTCTATAACGAAGCTATGGATGGCATGCATCAGTGCATCAGCTTGGAGACCCAGCCATTGCTTTCAGAAATTCTAGAAAGACAAAGAAAGAAGGCCATTGCCACAAAAAAAATTTAGGATCCAAGCATTAAACTTGAAGATAATTTTTCTCATATGTGCCTATACAAGGCCAAGAGCCTTTAGGAACCTACTTGGGAGCATACATGAATGTTACATAGGAGCATTACATAGGAGAATAAGAATCTGCAGGCTCAAGCCTCTGATATGGATCTTAAAGAGATTTTCTGTACACAGATAATGTTTAGCTGAGTAAATAACGAGTAAAAGTTACTGAGTGCAAGAGGTCAGTGCAGGTTAGAGAAGAAACATGAAGAATGAAAGTTTTTCCAAAATTCCAGTTTTCTCAAATTTATCTGCTGAGTGCTACCTACTCCCTATCTACATATTTGCAATCTAAACTTTTCTTCTAAATTTGGACCACGTGATATTACAAAAATATGGAAAAAAGATAAAATCGTCTTCCAAAGGCTGAGATCTGCAACAACGAGAATAAAAGCACTACCTCAGCAAACCTCACACACACGTCCCTTAGGGAGTCAAAGTTCAAAGGTGTCAGATAACCTACATAAGAAATTAAATGTGAACTATCAAGACAACACAAAATAGAGAAGAAGCTTAGCGGAGCCTGGAATAAAAAATGACTACCTAAATTTTATTTGCTCATATATGAAGCTAAGAAATAATTCTAGCACTAACTGTGAACCCTAGGGAAGAGAGCTGCCTTCTGATGACTCTAGAGGGTTGCAGTCCTTGGGCAGGCCGACACCAGAGGTTTACTACAAAGGAAAGATGACAAATTTTGATTATATGATTTTAATTGCTTGGGGCTCACTTAAAACTGACATTGAGTGAAGATCAGGCAATCCAGATTTACTTAATGTGCCCAATTTCAGTATTTACGTACTTCATCTTGCAATTTTGCATTAAAGAAAGCAGAAGAAAGGTTTTGAAGGAAAGGAAAAGATTTCAGGTCTTCCTTTTGTAACAGAGTTTTGCAAATCACTATGATGAGTATAAATTAAATCACAATTCTGTGATTTTCTGCAAGAACTGTCACACTGCAGGAGCTATTCTACCCAAGAGGAACGATCAGCACCCACTAGGCAATAATTAGCAGGTAATCAGGAATGAAGTAAAGCACCTTTGAAGAGCTTGGTGACCTAGAGCATCACTTTGATTCAGCCAACAACCTTTATCAGAACAGTGACTCTATCAGCTAGAATGTGTCCCCATACAAAGCCCCACTCTCAAGCATCCTCACACTGAAGACTTGTTTTGCACTAATGCTCTAGTGCTTCCATCAGTCAAAAAAACTCTAGTTAGATACTAACATGAAATGGTGACAACACAGAATGGTTGAGGTTGGAAGGGACCTCTAGAGATCATCTAGTCCAACCCCCCTGCTCCAGCAGGGACACCCAGAGCGCGTGGCACAGGGTGGCATCCAGGCGGGTTTGGAAGATCTCCAGAGAAGGAGATTCCACAGCCTCTCTGGGCAGCCTGTTCCAGGGCTCTGTCACCCTCGCAGGACAGAAGTTCTTCCTCACATGGAGATGGAACTTCCTATTCTAATTTATGCCCCTTACCTCTTGTCCTGTCACTGGCCACTGCTGAGAAGAGCCTGGTCCCATCATTCTCCCCTCAGATATTTATATGTATTGATCAGATCCCCTATCAGTCTTTTCTCTAGGCCAAGCAGGCTCCTAATACTCCAGGTTTCGGCCTCACCAGAGCTGAGTAGAGGGGCAGGATCCCCTCCCTCAACCTGCTGGCAACGCTCCTCCTGATGCAGGCCAGGATCCCATTGGCCTTCTTAGCCACGAGGGCACATTGCTGCCTCATGGTTAACTTGTCAAGCAGGATTTCCAAATCCCTCTCCATGGGTTCCCCAAGTGAAAATATTTGGTATTTTTTAGGCTAGATCTAGCAAACAACAGCAATTGTATTTCTTTGACAAAGGAAAAAAATAATCAAGACAACTTGTACTATCAACACCTACTAATTACTAAGAAGCCACAAACAGAATTTTCACAGTCCCACAAAGGTAATCTATTTTATTTGAACTTCCACAAACACATGATACAGCAAAATGATGCCTGCTTGTTTCTCTTTGGGAATATTCAGGCATTAATATTTAAAAGCTTTAAGAGCTCACCTACACAGACAAATTAGAGTTGGTTTGAGGTGAATTGATGAATGTAAAGTAGTAGCTCTTCCCAAATAATTCCCTACAGGAAAATTTAATTCCACAGTTAAGACAATCTGGTTCTATTTACTTTAACTGACCTTGGAATATTTGTTTTCTATTTCCTCAAAAATGAGCCTACATGTGCAGTTTATTAATCATGAGCATTCATTAATCAAGGACAGATAGCTATTAACAAACAGACAAGCATTAAATAGCCTCCTTACATTTCAACTTTACATTTCTCATTCCCTGTAACATTCAGATGAACTGCCAGAGCTCCCTCATTGAAGACAAAACAAGACTGAGGATGTAGATTGCTTACAAGCATAAGAAGGGGACATAAAAAGACATCTTACAGAAAGCCAGCCTAACACATAAAATTAAAGGAAGACACGTTGATTTTCATTGTTGGTCCATTCCAACAACTATAAAAAATATTTTTGCTTGGGAAGTACTTGAACTGTTTTTTTTTTTAAAGCTTCCAACTATTGTTACACTTTTCTCTTCTGAAGAGTCCTGCGCTACTCCCCTCCCTCCACACTTTGTGAAGGTAAGCCATTTCCATCATCATTTTCTTCCTAATAAACTAATTGTTACAAGCTCTTTCAACGTATTTTCCTTTAACCTTCTTCCCCATCCCTCCATTTCTATTGCTAAATGTAAATAATTCTGCTGCCTTGCTTTCCTAGTCTGTTGTCCAAGTCCTGTTTGAGGTCACTGCTTTCCAGGTTACCAGCCATCTTCTGTAGGTGGTGTTTCCAGCCTTGTAACGTAACTTTTGGCTGATCGGACAGCTACAGTTCACCAAATTTTCATCACAGTCGTTGCCTACTATTATTTATCACTACACATTATGAACTGACAATTAACTTAATGGGACCAGTTGTAATTTTCATGTCTTCAGGAACGCACTCGGACTGGATCCATGGGACAGTAACCTGACACCTTTACTGCTTTGAGGGTTTCACAGATCCAGGATTCTGTTATGGCAGCCTGTTGCTGCTCGCTCCCTCACCTGCATGCAGAACACTGTATACCCACCCTGAGGCTTGTCAGACTTGAAGAGCATGAGCAAGGACAGGGGCATCCCAGTCTACTCCTGGCGCAGGACAACACCATTGAGAGATCACTGGAGCTTTACCTTAATGCAAGCAGCTAAGATAGTAATAGCATCTGTAAGTAAGATCTTCCTTGCTTCATTCCTTATTGATTAGACTTTCACCAAGAGTGAGAACAGCCTGATGCAGTTGCTAATATATCCTAATTGTACCAGTAATGTGACTTTGGCCTCTGCTCTGGTATAGAGAGTGGGTGGCATGTAAAAATACACACATATGGAACACCCAGTTCTTTCCATTTAGGCTTATGAGTTTGGCATGCAACACAATCACTGCCTCATCACAACACAAACTGGGAAGAATGAAATGCTGCCTATGGTGTTTTCAGCTCCAAAGTTTAATTGCTTTAGCACATGAAAAGAATAATGATTTAAATCATGCAAATATTCAGATTACAAAACGTATGACTTCAAATACAATTGCACATTTAAAATTTACTCAAATATGTACTTTGAGGTAAAAACATAATGTTAATCAAGTATATTGACCAATGATAAGCTAAGTATAGATAAATAATGCTGGTATTTTCAGAAAGAAATAATCAGTGAAGACAATATTTTTAACGTATATACACACACACTGAAACAAGGAATACAGTCCATTTACCCTCCTTCAAAGTGTGATCCATTCCCTTATATAAAGCTACAAATATTACAAATCTGTATACTATTAAAGTACATTAGCCAGTTTTCCGTAACTTAAGATTCCTACCTGCATACTGCAGTGTAGAGCCAAGTTATTTGAAAAAATATAATTTCAAAGATTAAACATGGGGTTTAATTGTACAGTTCTCAAATGAATATAACGAAACTTGCACAACCAAAACCCCACTGAATATTATAAAATGCGTTTAGCCAAAATTCCAAATACAAAGACCTGACATTCAGATCCAAAGTTCATGACCAATTAACATATCTACATTTGTGCATATAAGTGACTACATAAACAAGTTCTGTGTTTATACACACAAATGCTTTTTGTTTTGGGTTATGGAAAATGTGAAGAATTGTGTAGCAGCACAAGGCTTGATTGCACATTCAAGTTCAAAGTGACCACAGGCCAACTCTCATGAAATCTGAATCATGACATTTCTCCAGTTGTCAATGGTCTCTCCCATTTCTCTCAGGAAAAACAAACAAACAAACAAAACAAAAAAAAAACACCTTATTTTCATCACAAGAACAACTAAAATACAAATGAGAACTATCTATTACACAGTCTGAAACAGCTGAACTTTGCATCTCAATACAGATTCATTCATACCAGCAACGATATAGGGAAATTTACATCAAATGTAAAATATAAATCATTATACTGCACCAATGAAACACTATAAACAATATACAAAAGTTATATAGTAGGGCATTAATTATCTCAATCTACAAAATGGAATACCTTAATATTAATACAATTTAGAAGGTAAACATAAGCTACAGGCTAAGTTTTCAAATGGCTGTTTGTCAATGCAGCATTAATCATTTATATAGTGCAAATCTTTCCAGTTGAGTGAAAAATACCGTTCCCTTCAGAAAAACGCTCACCTCTCCCCTGCCCAAAGTAACTGAAGAGTAGGAAAGCAATTTCTCATTCACATGTAGTACAAGATGCAGTCTGAAATTTGCTAGCAAAGGGGAGTTTAATTTTAACATCGACAAACAATGAACAATTTCAGAAATTGAAATCAAATTACATATGCTATAGCTGGAAGACATTACACACCAAAATCTGATCTATGGCAGTGGGGAGGGGGAAGAGGGACACTGATCTTTCCATTTTTCAGTTTTTGTAAACACTCTTGTATGACAACACAGCACACTCCCTATTGTACCAATAGCTGTAAGATTACTTTAATTGCTGAAGAATCACAGTGTTAAGTATATCTGCTTCTTGTAGAGTCAAGGTTTCATCTGTTAGCTCTTTATTGGGAAAGGTGGTCACAAGAACAAAATCCACTGTGGCAAATGCTGGGCAGGACTGGATAATGAAATCTCGAATATCCTTAATCCTGTGGAAAAGATATGGACATGAAAACCATGTATGATTTAAATTCAGCATAAATCTCTGAACATCAAGACCAAAGAACATGGAATCTTAAAATAAACTAAACCATTTAAAACATCCTATAGATTTTACTTTTCCACTTTGATCTAGATTGCAACAGTTTAGAATTTTGTTTCCTGCATACAAAAACTGAAAAAAATAAAACGGAATTTGTGGTTTGCTTTCTCAAATAACAAATACATTTTTTTTCTTTTTGTGGTACAACTTTTATTTGGTAAGCTCTTTATATATGTTTAATATCAGTTTCCAAGGAAAAACAAGTCCAAATAATTTAAATATTAGCTGTCAAAAAAAATCCCTACTAGTGCATATTGAAGAGACTTAAGTATTAACGGAAGGAAGAATCTGTCAGTATATGCTGACAGTGATAACAAAGTAGAGGGGAATAGCAATGCACTTGAACAATACAAGGTCTCCCCTAGCTTTATTCAGTAGTGGAATAATTAATGCCATTATTCATAAGACAGCCACACTAACAGTTTAAACACAAAAAAATCACTTGTCTTTATGAGACAAGGATCAAAACCATATAGGATTTGATAGATTTTTTTTTTAATTGAAACTTTGTTTCTCACCAGAGAGAGCAAACTGTAACCACATGATTAATTGTAAGCAGCAAGTAGGCAGACTTATTCAAACCAAGCAAGCACTGCCTAAGTTTCTATCAGGCAATGAAAGATACAAGCAATGCAGTTTAATAGCCAATTTTGATCATCTATATGCAAAATTAATAAAACACATCCACTTCCAAGAAAAATGTAACAATGATTAAATAAGCTTGACTTAACATACCCTTGCCTACTACTGGGAAGCTTGCCACCTCTAGTCTTTAATGGAGGCAAGAACACACCACGACCTCAGATGCTTCCCAGCAGCTATACTGGTTTTAGCTAAAGTGTTTCTTCTGTAGGTGTGGGACAGAGAAGCCCATATGTGAGGACATTTTTTTTTTTTTAAACAGGGTCTTCTTTACTACAGTAATCACAGCTACAGTTGCCTCATTCACGTGTGTGTGTGCTTTCAAGGTGAAGCCACCTGCACTTTGGCTCTGCCTGTAATCTGAGCCAAAAAAATCAGTTCAACTCAGAGTTACGTAGCTGCTAACGTGGGACTGGGTCCGTGTTAAGGCCACCTTCGAGGCAGGCCTCAGACTAACATCAGTCGCCTCCTAATAAGACGAGGAGGCTTCAGGACTGCTGCTGGCCTGAACCCTGCCTGCTGCACGCATGGGGGGAACCATTGCGTAAACCTCTGCCCAAAGTTCCCTCGGTCACACAGAACAGCAACTGCAAAGCAGAACTTTGCAGAACTTGCATGAACACAGTCTCTTAGGCAAATAAAACCAGTTAGCCAATACCGTTCGTGGCAGTGTCCCAACAATGTTCATGAAACTGATGACAAACTCCAGCCAGCAGACAACTAATAGATTTAAAATCCCAAGTTCACACCCATTCCTGGGAGTAGAGCACCCAACCAAACCAAACAAAGGTTGGTTCCCAGTATTATCTCTGGCCTGTTCACCAGAATGACAGCATTGCCAATGAGTACATTATACCGACATACCCTTCTCTCTCAGCATGGGCTGCAACCTACACTTATAACCTGTGCAACGTTTGTCATAGGCTCTCAAATCAATAGATCTGAGAAAGAAGGAGCTCTTGAGCACGGGCCAAAGCACTCCTCTGCAGGCAGTATGGACTACATTGCAAGTTCAAGCTATACTCCATGATGCCCTGTAATCAAGTATCTTCACAGTGTCATCCAAGTCAGAATCCTCTTATGAAGGACCTAGGGTTATGCATAGCTGGGGATGAAATATAGCCAAGTTGCTCAGATTTTGTCTGACCCGGGAACACTAACAGGACCTCACACCTAAGAGAAGACACTCATTACAGCTGGTCCTGTCTCTTTACAAATCACAAGATACGTAAGCAGTGAGGAAAGTGTGACTTAGCACTTATCAATTACCTTGCGTTTCCAATTACATTGACTTTGGAAGTGGAATTTTACATCAGTGTCTTTTGTGAAAATGATACAGGGGTGTAACATTTCAGTGGAGGCAGATTTTCCCCTTTTTATGCAGTGCTGATATTTAATGATAAAACACAAACTAATCAAAATACGTTATGGTTACCTGCACTGAGGTGGCATCAGTTTACCTGTGTGTGTGGTTAAATCTCTGTATTAATCGGCTTCCATCTGCTAATCTAATTTGAACTTTAGTTGCTGGCTTGGAATCATCTATCAGAACAGGTGCGTTAAGAATGGATTTCTCCTCCTCTTCTGGTGAAGAAGGTGTGCTGACTATTTCAGGTGTAAGGCTGGAGAATTAGGAGCGGGAGACAAAAACAAACAAAAAAACAAAGAGGAATCACAGAGCTATTAGCTTCTTCTCCAGTGAAATGCCTAACATGCCTAGTTAATACCAAGGCGCCACAAAAACACTCTAAGTTATCCACACATACCTTTTAAAATACAGAAAGAATGTTTTTGCAGTTTCTTGTTTATCATTTCAAATTTTTGTATGTAAATATGTTCTCATACAGCTGTCTAGACTGTTACATTTGCATGATTTTAATGACAAGTAATTAGGCACAAAACATCTTTGTTTATGCTTACAGAACATGAAGCGACAGTCTGTAATACTAAGCTTTATATATTTTACTTTATGGATCAAATTAAAAAAAAAAAAGCTATTATACTATTATATTACAGCTTTAGCGCGCTAAGCTACAGAGAAACTGCACTAAACTAACCCAGCTTGCTTTAGTAACTGCTTTTATGAACAGTTTAATGAGTCTGGGCATCCCTCAGGGCATCCCTCAACCTTTTTGAGCACAGATGATACAAATGGAAATTTGACACCACCACATAGAGAGTATGGATTTTTTTTTTTATACGTATGCTATAAAAATTAAAGAGATTTGACTGAAGATAACTTTTTGGCTTCTTTTATTCCTTGCTTAGTTATGAGTCACAAGCCACCAGAATAAGACAGCCACAGAGCAGGTGTGCATTTTTGCTTAAAGAACCTCCCATCTTCCCCACTTATTTTTAATAACCGGAATAAGTGTCCAGCTGAAGAAGTTACCATATACAGCTGCTTACCATGTCATTCCTATCAGGGCCTACTACCTTTTTAGATCTACTGATCCCAAGTTACTCTTGGTCAGCTAAAGGTGCTATAAAAGTCTATACTTTCACTACGAAAAAGAACTGATTAACTGACAGTGTCGGGACCACACTTTTATGGGAGACTCCCTCACACACATCAGGGACACCTTTTGAACAAAGCAGTCACAGGAATGACTGCTGGGCCATTCTGCATCATATCAGCTACGTGGCACATCTGCTACTGCTTTCAAAGCATCAGCCTGCTCTTGTACCAGGCCAAGAAATGAAGCTGAATTAGTTAGACGCTTATATTAATTGTTTTTAAAAATAATGGACTTGCCTTGTATAACTTATAATGAATGACTGTTTAGGAGGCTACGTTTCAGAACACCGTGTTCTTATTGCTTAATTTCAGAGAAAATATTAGTTGCTTCCATAGAAAAGTATCTCCATAAACATTAAGTCAAGCATGAGCACATTGTTGCAAAACCCCTTGTGACAACTCCAAGCATAATACACAGCATTTGCCACACACAATCCAGAACAGGGTATATTCTCACTGGACAATATCCCATTGTAATCAGGTTTTACTTGTTTCTTGCTAAATGGGGAAAAACAATTTGGGTCTCATTCCTCCTATCTAGATAGAGACCTGTGCAGGAATAATCACTTTTCATATTCTCTTCCCCCGACATACATAGAAAGGTGGATGAAGGACAAGGCATCTAGTCTGTGAGCGGGTCTAGAAGACAAAACACTAACTTAAAACACAGAACAAATTAATTAACAAATGAACTCAACTCTGTTAATTTTATATATAAACTGCCATGATTACTGCTTTGTCAAACTGGATCAAAATTACAAGCAATACAGAATAATTTTATACTGTTTTTGTCATCCAGTTTTGTCTGATTAGCTTCTCCAGGAGTCTAACTGGTCAAACCAAGCTTTCCAGCTTTTGCAACAGCATATAAATGCAACAGAAAACTTGGCATTTTTACCTTCCAAGTTTTTGTCCTTCTCCACTGAAAGCTTTGAATCGCAGTCTAGGCTTCACATATTCTTGTTCTTGATGATCTTCCATATCCAAATTAACCTGGGCACCGTGAACCAACCGCTGAAGTTCCACAGGAATTTCTCTTTATTACAGAAATAAGAGGTTTCCAACTTTAAAATTTTGTATTGCAATACAAAATTTTAAGAATTTATACTATTAAGTTTACATTGAAAGTAATCCAATTCCCTTAGGAATTGATTTAATCCCAAGATAACAGAAGAAATGAAAAACTTAAACACAAATAAAATCACTGAACTAATAGTTGAATCCTGGAGTGTGCTGACCAAAGATGTAAAACCAAGTGTCATCCTTTAAAAGTAACATCCAAAGTTAAACAATCAGAAAGGACCAGGATGTTCCAAATTTAGAAATACTCCATGAATCTGACGGCAAACCCAGAAGGCACTTTCGGGGTGCAATCAAGGGAGAAGGAAAAAATAGTAATATGTAAAGACGTGAAGCAAAGAACAATTTCTGGGAAAAGAGCTGTGAACTTTTAATAATTTTAACCATGAGGAGAAAACAATTTTTCCCTTCAGTTGAAAGGCATACCTCAAAGAACACACATCATTTTAACTTACCCTCTTTTAACAGATTCAAGAAACTGGGCATTTGTTGGGTCTGAATAAGATCTCAGCTCTCCATCATCCAGACTGAAGCCATTCCTCCAAAGTTTCAGCAAAATTTGAACCTATCAAGGAAAGATGGCAAAAAAATAGTATTTTAATATAAAACAGGCAAGGTATTTCAATTTTAGTATAAAAATTGTAATCCACACTTAACAGCTTTGGTAGCAGACACCACAAACAAGAAGGCGAGTGAGAAGTGAACAGAATGCTGCAGGATGTTTTAGACTATCATTGCTAGAATCCTCAAAAAAGTAAACCAGTTATAGCCTACTACCAAGACTACTTTTACCCTTGGAGAAAAAGACTCTCTTACTATCCTTGACAGGGCAGATCATTTATGGTGATTGTATATTGAGCTTTACAAGATTACAGCCAATTTTAAAAACAATAAACCTTTGTTTTTGATAAATCATGAAATAACGTCATAAACTGGTGATATACTAGTTACAGCAAAAACTATTTTTTCCCCTCAAATCCTTACATGCTGAACTCCAATAGAGCTGATATTCACTCATTCAGTTCAAACTCTGAGAATCCTGGAGAGCAGCTTCCTTGACCCCCTTCCTGTCTTGCCAGCTGCCTCTGGCCAGAGCCTTTCACTGGAGCCACTGCTGTGCTCAAAGCCCACAGCTCCCAACTCTTCTCTTCCCTGCAACAAAAGCCTTGGAGCCACGCTGCACAACTAGGTTTCCCTGGCAAGTACAGCTGACCTCCCTTCATAACATGAGCCCTGGCCCTGCTGGGACACATCTCTGGGTCAGGACGGGCAACCACTGCAGAGCGTGGCAGCTCTCATGGTGACGCTTAGGGTGCTGTTCAGACACACCATCTTTCAGCCTCACTCATTTTTGTTCCTGTTTCGAGAAGACTTTAATATCTCTTCCAGGCAAAGAGTAGAGAAATTAGTTTTTTTTTTTTTCTCTCCTTCACTTCCTGTTTTTTAAGTGAGAGGAAAGAAATGTTGGATGATTCTCCAGGGGCTTCTAAGCTGCTGCTCCACCATTCATGCCCATCATGAGATTTTAACAATTTGCAAGATGCACCAAGAAACAATTCCTACACCTGAAAAAATAAAATATTACCATAACTAAGAGATAATGCAGAATATCAACTAGGGGAAAATAAATGAATATTTGCTAAGAATTTCAAAGTAACTTGTGATTAAGATGTTTTTAAAAAGCTTAAAAAAGAGGGAAAAAAAGTGAGCAACAATCAGTGAAAAAAAGAAAGAGTGCAAAACCATATGTTGATTTGAATTTGAAGCTATAAAGAAAGTTAGCTTGATGCAGTGAGAAAGTTATATATGAAAAGAGTATATAGACATAATAGTTGCTGTAAAAAAACTAATAATGTTAAATTTGAAAGGTCATAGGGGGGAAAAAGTAGTAAAAGGTAAGGAAACAAAGATAGTTATAGTCAGGAAAATGGAAAAAAAAAACACACACACAAAAAGAAACAAAGGACATGAGACTAATGCTAGATTCCATGAATTTAGATGACCACAAGCTGATGCTTCTGCTGAAAAAGATAGTCCTGTGCTCTTCCGTATCATTTTCCCTTGCAGTAGGCCAAGTACTTAAAATCACAGTGATCTGACCCAGAACAAAAATCAATCTACAGGAATTAAGGGAGAAAAAGTACAAATGTTACTCCCCCTGAACTGACTCATCGCTTTTGCTGAGAGAATTATGAGAATAACAGTACATATGAGAAAACATCCATTTCTTTCTTAAAAAGAAGCAACAGAATTTAAAACTATATCTAAGATACAGGAAAAGAAAAGCTGAAAATCATGCTCAGATCAAAAAGCTGGCAAATAACTTCTGACGTCTCCACTACCTTCCTATTATCAACTATGATGCACTTGTAATACAGTAAGGAAGAAAATGAAGAATTTCAAAGAAAAGATGAACTAGCTTTTGTTACAGCCAAATTTCAGTCAGAATGGGCTATTCCAGAAAATGTATTTAGTTCAGAGAAGGGCGGGGAGAGGGAGTGGAAAAAAGGCATACAAGCAAATTTTTAAAGTAACTTGCACAGAGAGGATTACTGAACCAAAATAAATTACAAAATAAATAGAGCACAAAGAGGTGGTGAATAGTTCCAAACACTGCAGGACACAAGCTGATATCCATAATGTTGCTATATTCAGTGTAGTGTTACCCTTGAAACTGTTTCTGTAGAAGCAGCAGTAGACCTGTTTCCTGCACTGAGTCACAGATGTCTTGTGTCTGGTAAGACATGCAATATACATAAGGTTTGCTGGGCAAGTTCAGCTTACAGGGTGTGAGTGTCAGCCCTTATTTTAATTTTGTGTTAACAGAATAGCTTAGTGAATTCCAGTCAGCTACAGCGTGCAAAACATGAGAGCAAAGACAAGGACCAACTTGTTTGCTTTGCTTCTCAAGTAGCGAAATCATCATTTTCACAGTCGTGGGCTAGGAACCCATCTGGAATTAGAGCCTTTTCCTCTCATTACAAACTCCAGTGAAAAGAGAATCCTGCATTTCACGCTGCACAGAAAATAATTTGCTGAGAAAACACCTTGGTATAAACTGCATACAGCAGATATAAAAATAACTAAGACACAGTGAACACAGCATTAGCATTAGTTAGGAGCAGGATTCTTTTATGTTATGCTCTACTCAGAAAATGTACACCTTATGCTAGCTTCCATACTTAAGCTGGTTTTGAATTTGGATTGTGCATAATAAAAAACTGATTTTCATCACAAAACACTTCAGAGGTGCTAAAATAGTTACTGTAGATATTTTTAATGAATTTTGCTTCAAGGAAGCAAAAAGTGACATTCACAAAACTGCCACTATGCTTGAACCCACTGTTTAGATGCTCACTAGGTAGGATATGAGACATTTGGTTTCAAAGTAATTACTGTCTTCAAACAAACCAGAAATAGAATTCCACAACATCTGTGGTGGTTAAGACACACTTGAGGAAGAAAGTCTTGGGTTCAAGGCCTATCCTGTTTAAGACGAGATAGGGAGAGGGGAGTGTGGAAGTCTGCATGAACATCCCTGCATCCCATCTGCCTTTTGCTACAAGCAATGCCAGCTCAATTATCCATACAATCCTAATAATAAAATGGTAACTGATGCAAAATTGAATTGTGATATTACTTAATATTCAGAAGAGTTGCTTTTCTAAATCATAACTAAGTTTGGAGGGTTTTTTTTCTGAATGTGATCTATACCAAGCACAGCAAAGATATCCAGATGATAGATATTTTCATATATTAGAAAATATAAGCCAGGTGCTTATATAGCAAAAAAAGAATTGGACAGTTACAAGTTACTAACTGTAGAGAAGTAATTGTTCCAAATCAATGCTCTGAATGTCTACAGGCCTTAACGATTATGACGTCTGCTCCTTACATCAAAAGAAGCTTTTAACTGTAACCTCTGCTTTACAGCAGTTCTTACTGGTGTAGTTACATTAACATTGGTATTTCAAGTTATAAGCACTGTTCAAGTTGCAAGACAGCTGCTGAAGGAACCATTTCCTGCTATTCAGTATTTTACTTACATCTTGATTTTCTCCATATATGTATTCAGAGCGTTTCCGTGACGAGTCACCCAATCTATATCCACCACCAGAAAATGACTGAAAAAAAAAAATACACAAAAATCTTACTGAAAACATTCTGCAGCTGAATAAATATCTAAACAGTTTAACATATTTACCAAAGTGCAAAATAAGAGCATTACAGCATTTCTTCCTTGATTAGAAAAGCAAATAGACTCTTTTAAATTGTACACTTTCTTATTGTGAAAAAATAGAGCTAGTAATTATAACCAGGCTAAGCAGGTTTTATATGACATGGTTTAGTTTCTAATCTGTACATTTTCTCAAACATTATTAATTCAACACCTGAAAAAAAAGAGATTTTGATAAGGACACAACTACAGCTGATTTTTTAATGTCAATCTTACTTAAGAAGAAAGCAAATAGTCCAAGTTCAATTTGATTTTCAATGATTCCTCTGAAATTGCCCCTCCCTTAGTTCTAGGGCAAGGAATTTGACTACGGATAAAATATACAACTGTGTTGACCAAAATTTCTAGTAGTCTCAAGTCACAAAAAGACAAACTTGCTCTCACATGGTTATATGAGTTTCAGAGTCTGATGAAAATACAGAGGGAAAATATCTTTTTACTCATACCTTAGCTTTATTGTAATCACCAGATGCTCTTGAGGCTTCATCTAATGGGACAGCCCCATGTTCTTTTGCTTCCTTGAAGAGTTCAGCAACAATTTTACTTGGATTATTAGAAGCCCCAGAAATCTGCAATCCTCTATATTCTGAGTCACCTGAATAAAATCTTAAGAATGGTAATGCTCATAAGTGGCAATGCTTTATAAAACGGATATCACCTCTCTCTTCCCCCTTAAAAAAAACTTAATGAAAAAAAACAAACAAAGAGCCAAATTCTGACATAAAATCTCTTCCATCTCATAAGTGCTCTGCTTAGTTCTGATCTTCCCAGTAATCCAAGCAGCATAGATCCAGAGCCATTACACTAACAAAGCAACCAAAGTGCCTTCTGGAGCAGACCCCAGAGGTTAGGAGCCAAGAGCAAGCAAACACAGCCCTGCAGCAGCCAGGGCTTTACACACCTCATCCTATGTGGATTCCGCCAGCTCCTGGAAAGACTGATCTCCTCAGGGGGGTCCTGTGCATGGGACTGTGCCTGGGCTGAATACAGATTCACAATTAACACTGCCTTGGCAGAACGAGTATGAAACTTTGTGGAAAAACCTGAGCAGTGCCAAAATTTGATCTTTTTAAAGATCCAGCTCTTTCCTTCCAATATACAAAATATAACATTTTATTTAATTAAACTTTTGAGGCATTTTAAAATCTGCAGAAACCGCTCTGAAATCTAAATTGTTATCTTCTTGTGCAGCCTAGCCCCATTTATATAAGTTAAACTACAAATAATTCTCTTCAAAATTACATCTGTTTAATTACGAAGATCAAAATACTCCAAGTGAAAGGGCCTACGAATACTTAAATAACAATGATTCTATAAAACAAGCAAACAAACAAGACACTAGGAAATCTGACACTCTTCTCCCTCTTCAACTACATGCAGCTATAATAGCTAATAGTGTAAGCAACTTCTGCCTTTGTGACTTAACTTGGAGCAACACAAATCAATTAAATCATGTGAAACTGTTACCAAGGCCAATACCTTCAAAATGCAGTTGATTCCAACACATTCTAAAATTACTCAGTAACAGCAGTGGGTATGAAGCACATATAACCATGCTACTATTACAACATCACATAATTTGCAAATCCTAAGTACCATCTTCCTCTTCTGTACCTACATCTGTGGGTATCATCCTGATTGCCATTTATGTGCAGTATCTTTAGATATAAGAATTTTAAAGAATTATGACGGTAATGACATAAAGCAAGAGAATGCAAATTCTAGTGAGAATTCAAGAACAAGAAAATACTCAGATATTTGAGTAATGGATACACAAAACCACTCAGGAGGTTTGTGATGAGGAAAAAAATCCTCTTGACTCCAAGATTTGACTCCATTTTGAAAAATGGGAAGGAGGAATGTATTAATGTCAGAGGGGGAAAAAAAAAAAAAAAAACACACAATTGTTAAATAACTTTTATTTTTACAATACCTTTGGTTTTCTTTGTCATCGCTCATACTTCTTTCTGGTTTTCTCAAACTTCTAAAAGAATCAATTTTAAGACTGCCAAAGGAATAAAATAACATGTTTAAATATGAACGGTAGTAAACAAACATACTTCACAGTGTATTAGAGTTAACGAGAAGTGCTGAAATGTATTTTTTCAAAAAACAAACAAAAAAACTTTTCATAATTAAAGATTTTTTTTTTTTTAAAAAAAGTGAAGTCCTCCAGAGGATGCATCCAGTATCTGTTCATGTATTGAAAGTAAGTTAATCATTTTAACACCACTCTGCTTTGGCCAAAGTACATATCCATTTATACTTACCATAGAATAAGAGAGGAAAAATGTGTATATAGCAGAGCCACTCACAGTATGCTGTAGAATGCAGATTTCTACTTTATGCCACTGGTGGTGGCAGGTAATTAAAAATAATATGCAATTTCAATAACTGATGCAGAATCTAGCCTACTGATATCAATTATATTACAAATTCCTTCCACAGCATTTTTATCTGATTTTGTGAAGTTACAAGTATTACTCAGTCTTAATACGCTTTTCTTTGATGCCTCAGGAATCCCAGTCCACATGGACTCTAGAAACTAAGAAGTACTAGTCCTCATTTACATTTTACATTATTCAAAAAACTGCCAACATTATAAAGATGCTCAAAGATGACTAAATGCAACATCAGATTCTATCTCAGGACAGGGACAGATGAACAACCTACCAGAGAGTAAACTAGGTAGGCTGCCAATCTATAGCATGCCAGGAACATGTACAGCTGTACAGATGTGCACCCTTATCCTGTATTACTTTAAAATAAAACTCCTCAACACAAGACACATCAAAACAGTCAACTATTATGGGATAAGAACATATATACAATCTACTACATAATCACATTTCTCTAGTTTAGATTTAGGCAACTCTTATGGCTACTATGCCTTGTAAATCAAAGTATCAGCATTGATGAAACAATATAATTTCTTATCTGCTCCTTATTACTATACTCTTTATTTACTCTTTATTACTCTCTCAGAAAAAAAAATGGTATTGTTAGGGACTTAGGTTGTGGGTACATGCATTGATTTAATCTCCTCTGTTTTCTTGCCTTTGCACAGTTTGCATATTGCAGGTTTTGAGACTTGTTTTTTTGTGCTACGAGTCAACTTTGTTAAAGGTGCTGGAGCTTACATAACATGACAGTTTATATAACATGGCATTTAGTCCAGCAGGGCCCAGAGACATCCTATCAAAGCTGTCATTTTGGAAGATGAGCAGATGACCTCAAGAGCAGCATCACGCTTCCGTGCAATTAATACGCTACTCATTTGAGAACAGACTGAAGTTCATTAAAAAAATATAATTGTATTCTGAACATCACACAAACAGCAGTGATTTTCTTCTTCTTTTTCAGACCAGTTCCACCATGATTGCCAACAACGAGTAAGTGTTGTCCAACAGCTATCACTGTGAAACTTTCAAGACTCAATATTGCAGCTTTTCCTTGAATTGAAATAGAAGTTGTAACTTTGTGACATGTACTGGCAAACAGAGCTGTTTGATGAATTTGGTTTTAAATGGTATTCAGCAATTAGTCATCTCAAGATGGTTTTACCACGGGGAAAACAAAGTACAAAAGTTCTTTGCCAAGTGCTAAATTTTGTACTAAAAATCCATATTTCTAGAGATCTGCATTTGCAGATGTACTTGAGGCATGATTCTGATGACAAAAATCCCTAAAACAAAATCCATATAGGCCGCAGTCACTGAAAGGAAATCTGCAAGAGGTTGTTGCAACTTCATTGGCAGTAACGATCTAAAAACTTCTTTATTAAAAGAAATGAAATAACTCTTTACAAGCCAGCAAAATTCCCTTTTACTAACTTTAAAGCTACATTAAATCTTCAAATGCTATGCAATCGTAAATACTACATGCCAGCAAAATATGGCTTTATGAACATTAGGTTGCCCTTTCTTTCTGCCCTAACACACAGGCAAATTAACAAATTAAATTATTCCTCTCACCATGAGTAAACCTAAATCATTTTTCTAATGAATATTTGTCTTAATAGAATAGTTATTTAAATAGTACTAACCTAAGTACAACCCTAAAAGTAGCTCACTCACCAGCTTTCACACAACCTACAGATTTTCACAGACTTTCACAGATCCTACAGAGCACTGTTGCCAAGAGAGGTTGTGGAGTCTCCTTCTCTGGAGATCTTCAAAACCCACTTGGACGCAGTCCTGTGCCACGTGCTCTAGATGACCCTGCGTGTGCAGGAGGGTTGGACTAGATGACCCCTAGAGATCCCTCCCAACCTTCAGCATTCTGTGATTTGCTGAACTCTGTAGGGGGCAGTTGGGGCATTTTTTTCTGCTACAGCAAGGTTGTTTTATATTTATGTGAAAAGAGCAATACTACATTAGACTTGCATTATCTTAATCTTATCTAATCTTTTGTTAAGTGGATTTTGAGTAATTTGGAATACAGCAACTTATTTTACAGGGATTCACAGTTCAGGATTATAAACAGTTATTTGACCTCTTTGTCTACAAAGGTACGATGACAATTTATAAACTATTCTGAGCTGACACAACAATTAATTAACATTTTCCTGAAGTACAAGGCATGCCTTACCTCTGGGGTACTCTTGAGTTATTAATTCTTGTGGCTGTTGGTTTGTCAGGACACGATGAGTGCCTTTTAGCTTCATCCTCATATAACCCTGCTAAGGCTAACTGTAGGAAACAGGAATCTTTTTAAAAGTCTGTAACTCTATAATTAAACAAAGCAAGAAAGACAGAACTAATGCAAAGGGAACACATCAGCCCCCCACCCCATGCCCAAAAAAGGGAGTGCAACATGAACAGGAGAATGGCGACCACTTTTGTAGTTTCAGCTTTTCTGCCTCATGAACAAAACATGTGATGTTGACCATGATCACACAAGTGTGACTTGGAACTTCTACTCTGCATTTACTTAGTCCACACTGCTTCAATACTTACACAACTTTCTTCTGTAGTTCTAAATCTAATAGAGGCAGAATGTATCTGTGCACATAGATATTATTCATCATCTTATTAACATTAAACTAAAGCAAAGCTGCTGTGCATCCCTTTCACAAGGCTGGAAAGTACAAAATTAAGTCTATATACATTTTATATAGGAATGGGAAAAATACAACCTGGTAAGTCTGTACTAGAATAAAGATTCAAATTCAACTTTAATCATTTGCATTCAAGAGAGCACTTCAAATACTTTTAGCTTTCCCCAAAGCTTCCTCCCAAGGCACTGCAATTGCTGCCATATCATAGGCACGTTAGTTTTAAGGAACATTGTGGGATGCACATAAAATATACTATTTTGCATACACATTTGAGTAATATTCTACTTTGCTTCTCAAAATCATGGAAATTTTATTTTCAAGCCACAGTGCACATTTCCTCGGGTTCTGCAAACAGTATTAACATTTTATCATACACAACAGAATAGACACTAAAGGGCTACAACTTCATTATAGCTTTATGTACAAGCAATGAACATTGAAATAAAAGGGAACCTAATCTGCCCTTCAAAACAAGTTATTGAGAAGTATATTTATATTAAATAATTGTGTGGCATTTTCTGGAGAAAAGCAGTCCGAGGAATTGTAGCTACTAAGGAAATTTAACTTGTATCCTCTTTCCTTGCCAGTTTTATCTACCTAGAAGATGCTTGTGTTCTCAGAGAAAGTCAAAGACAGCAGGTCCCTAAGCAGATGGCAGAGGGAATGGGTGAAGATGTGCTCCGTACCATCCCTAACTCAAGGCTGTGGGATGCTGAGGGAGCACAAGGGGAATAGTCCTGCTCCTGTGCTTTCCCTTAGGCCACATCTCTTCTTACTGCCGCCACTAGGGATCAAATGCAGAGCTAGATGGACTGCCCTTCTCACCAAGGAGAGCATTTCTGCACACAAAGTTTTATGAGCAATCTCCTACCTCAAAGCCTCCCTACTTCCATCATCTGATTGCAAAACTGATGAACAAAGAACATTAACACAGACATTACGGGTGGCACAGACTATAACAAAGTCAGCCTCACCAAAAGCCTCTGAGAAACACAAGCGATAACTACAAGGAAAAACAAGGATTATGTATAACTAACTAAGATGGAAACAAATTTCGTTGCTCCAAGTTTCACCTATTCTCTAGTCAACTCATTGCTAAAACATTTTGATTCTACGGGCAACCTGGAAGTCACACTTTTAGTGGCACCTAAATGACACTAAAAGGGTCCGAGGGTGACAGTTTAAGGAGCAACACAGAATTACACCCATGGCTTGCTCAAAACTTCCCCTGTGGAAATCCAGGAAAAGACCTGTCCTCAGTCCTAGACTACATCTGTGAGGCCCGACGTTTCCAGGCAGACATGCCTACTACCTAAGCGGGAGGAAGAAAAAAAATAAAGAACTGCCACAATAACCGGTAATAAAACCCATCAGCTGGAGTCTCGAGAGACCCCCCGGGCCAGGCTTGGCACACACGGGCCGCCTGCAGTGCCTCCTCCCGCTCAGCAACTTGTCTCTCCTCCCGCTCTCAAAAGGAGAGAAAAAAAAATAGAATTAACGCGGGGGGCGCGCGCGCTGGGCCGGGCCTCCGCGGCGAGGGGGGCCGCGCCGGGCTGGGCTAGGCT
>NW_010589697.1:54656-107076 GCF_000705375.1 Tinamus guttatus
CGGGCCGGGCGGGAGCGGCAGGGGTGCTAGTGCCGAGCAGCCGAAATGGTGGCCCCGGCTTGCCAAGTGCTAGGGGGTGTGAAGCAATGTGAGGTCTGCTCTTATGCCTCAGGCTTTTCTAAAAGATGGGGAGCTGGAAGCACACCGTCCCCCCTCCCCCACCTTTTGTCTTTCCATTCTGCAAATGGAGGTTGAGCGTATCACATTTATCATATGAGATAAAGTGCTCTAAAGCTTAAGAGAAAAATCGGGTGCTATGTGGCCATTTCATAATTTTTTTTTTTTTGACTTGGCAACGTTGTGTGCTATAAAGGTAATGCTGGAAACTTAGAAGCCGAAACTTAATAAGGTCTCAGTTACCTGTTGGGGCCTTAGCGCTTTTGCAAGAATAGGAGGAGCTGAAGTGATGAGAACCGAGGAGCTGAGGTGATGGGAACCGAGGAGCTGAAGCGATGGGATCCAAGGCCACCTGGAGAAGACAACGCCTGTTAGCAACTTTTAATGAATTAGGCCAGCCGTAGCCAGATAAGCGTCCGGGAGGCCCAGCAACAGAGCATCGAGAAGAACACCAGTCAGCTGCAAGCTAGCTATGCATGGACACTATAGCCTAACCAATGGGAATGCTGTTGCTTAGCGCGTGTCTGCATTTACGGGTGTTGGAATTGTAAAAAGCTATGTAGCAGACAATAGTAAAGCGAATCAAAGTGTCACAGTGAAGTGTTGTTCATTCCGTCTCGTGGGGTGGGCCTCGGCAGTTACCTGTCATATGAGCTATTGCAATTTTGGTTGAACATCTTACATCCTAATTAGAAGTGAAATGATAAAATTGCTGTATGTAAGACTCAAAATGACCTTAGATAGTGTATGCTTTCAGTGCTCCCCAAAATAGCAAAAAATAAAATGAGGAGAGAAGGCAGTAAAAGAAATCCTTAGAATGAATTTGATCAGACATTGCTACTTTCTGCTTGGCTATAGGGCAATACATCAGGATAACCCGACTGGCTGCAAACATCCTTTTATACAAAACAAAGGTGTCTATACATAATGGAAAGTAAGCGTTGATGTTACAAGAATTAGGAATCAACAAATCAGTTGGCAAGTAGGCATTTCATCAAGAAGTGGATCCCTTTTATGCGAACACAAATGAATCTGTACCTTAAGCTAGGCCAACTGAGCTGATGGGCGGTTGAGAATTTTATAATTTAGGCTGGTGAATATGCAAGTGGCTGTTGGGAATTTCACCTGGATTCGTGAGCTGGCAGCTGGGATCGATCCAGTGCTCACACAAGGTGCTCAATAACCCTCACTTGAAGCACTGAGGGGGAACTTCCAGCTCGTTCCTGGCTACGACAGGGGTGCTGCAGCAGTGAAATACCTTCTAACAGCAGGGCACGTGGCTGCCGCTCCGCTGAAGTTGTCAGCCAGCGCTCCTCATTAGCTTTCAACTCCCATTCTACGGAAGCATCTTCCACTTTCTCTAATGAATCTGTCTAGACCCTATGTATGGTAGCTCGCATTTCAGAAGTGCTGGGGACTGCGGTTAATGGAGCTAGGGCCCACAGGACCTTGAGAAAGACTCTTCAACTGTGCACTTAGTTGGTGCCTTCGTAGTGAGCCAGATCCTCCGCGAGTGCACAGACACGGTCACCTGCTGCAGCTGAGCAGCTACAGGAAGAAAATTGTGGTCCATTATTCACATCCATCCCAAGGATCACTACCTGCTATACCGTGCAGTATTGTTCTTACAGAAATGTAGATACAAGTGGGTATTTATTTATTTATTTTCCTCAGAACTTTTTCAGGTGTTTGACAAAAAACAAGAGTGAGAATTGCACATATAATGCATTTCAAGTAGCACATATATTCTCAACCGTGTATGCGGATCATGTCATCTGCAATGAACCCTTACCCTGTTTGATTATTAAAAAAATGAATAAAAATATGATTCAGCTTCATTTGGCTCCTGTAGTTGAAGCCCTTATATGAATATGCCAAGAATAAAAATGTAGTCGCATGTTTCATTCAGCCTTCTGTGGATTGATACGTCGTATGCAGCTGTCATCCGAGTGAAGATGTCCTGTGGTGATACAGACTGCATTAGCCGAGAGGATGCCTAAACCGTAATTGCTTTTAAAGCCACATAACTTCAGTATGAAATCAGTTTTTATAATTAGATGCCCCATATTTTGACAGGACTATCTTCCCTAAACATTGGCATTATTCGTGTTTTTCTTTCTCCGTGATTACCTCCTCTTTGTTTAAGGCTGCCAGCAGTATTTCAAGAGATCACCTGAATACAAATTTGCACTTAATTTTTCTCAGTGAGAATTTATATTGTCACAGACATCTGGGAATTTAAATCTGTTTATCCCAAGCAGTCTTTTTAATTTACATAACGTTTTTATTGTGATCAATGTTTTCTTGCACAACTATAGATTTATAACAGCTGCTTACTGTCTAGTAGCTATTCTTCCTTAATTAACATTGCTTCTCTATTTTTCTTTACATCTGTAACACTCTTGAATTAGCCAGATATTTTCCTACTAGAGATTAAAATGAGCATCATTTACTCTCTTCTGTTAAATTAAAATTCTAAATTATTAAAATTAAAACCCCTACAAGATGTAGATGTAATAGCAAAGAGATGTAAAGGAAAGAAGAAAAAAAAAGCTGTAACAAAGTTAAGATACTAGTATTTTCCTTAGACATTTAAAATAAAAGCAACATAGAGCCTTAAAAAGAATAATCAGGATGGGATTAGAAATAAAATGAATGTTTTCAGCTTCATAAATGCTAAGAAACAATCAGTGTAACGGGCTCAGAGGCTGCTATAGATATCCAGGGCACCACACAAGTATTTAATTATTGACATTCAATAAGACACTGTAGTGCTAGAAGTTTGAGTTGCAAGGATCAGTGATGCCTGATTAAGTTTGCTGTCTAAACAAAAAACAACATCAGCAATGGTGATGCCTGATTAAGTTTGCTTAATCTTTTGTCTAAACAAAAGTTTGCTTAATGCTTTTGTCTAAACAAAAAACAACATCAGCAATTTCAGATACAAAACAGTTGTGCAGTGGCTTGTTGAGACTATCCAAAAACTCTAAAACATATCAGAGTGCTTTTTATCTCTTAGGCAAAATTGGTTTGGGTAATTTTCAATAATATACAAAAAAGGAATGTATGTATCTTCAAAACTAAATAAGAAATATGTACTTAAAATGTCAAAAAATCTTGATTAGAAATCACGTATCTTGCTTTTCTAGCACCAAGTGAGATAGTGCTGTTTTATTTAAATCCATTTGTTTTGTTTGCTTCCAGAAATGTGTAGTGCTCTAAATATGTACACAGAAATCAGTGCACAACTTGCATACCAGATCTAATTAATGAAATCTTTGCAGTGTTCAGGTCTGCTACAACATGCATTACAAACAAGCAAAACCAGTGTCTCTAGGCAGACACAAGATTATGCCATTATAGGCTATCAGGGTGCCTAGAAACAATTTCACAGTATGCACTAATATACCAGCCGTTTTTCAAAAGACTGTGACTGGAGTTAATTAGAAATATTTTGAACCACAGAACTAGACACAGTTCTGATTACCATTGTGAAATAACTCTTTTAAAAAAGATCTTTACACTTCTTTAAATAGTGCTTTATTATTATTGTTATTATGCACATCTGCAAAGCTGCCTGGTTACTAATGAATCAATATTCCCTCTTACTGTTAGGACTCCATTAATTGAACTGGGGCTAGAGAGGAAAAAGGAGGTTCATCTAGTCAGCCTTCCCACTGTCTCCAAAGCAGAAAGGCATCAGGGCCTGGAAAGCTGTTGAACAGTCTCCTTTGGCAATCCTGATCATCTGTGAGGAAATGTTCAGTCATATCCCACAAACCAAACTAGCATGCTTCCAATAATCTAGTATTTGCAGATTTTCTAAATAAAAAAAAGTCTCAATGGTAGTAGTATGTGTCTAGGATTTTCAGGTTGGGTCTAGAGGGTGCAGAGACACCGGAGATGCTGCTGGGAGGCTGCAGAAGGCAGCATCGTTTCCCTGCAGACCTGTTTGCCACAGCAGGAACCTCCCTGTCTGTGCCTGGCTGCGCTGTTGCTTCCTTGCGGAAAACCGAACAGGTCAGGCACGGCTTAACCTAACAGTCCCTGAAGTCAATTTTAAGAGGACTTGATAATACTCTCAGGGTGGAAAATAATACTAAAGATGGCAAAATTCCCTTTCATCTGCTGCACCAAACTCTCTGAGACAGGTTTTGTAAGGAGTGGTCAGCAAGTAATTCCCTGGTTGTGCGCAGTCCCGCGGAGCTTGTGCTACAAAGGGCAATGGGGAGGAAGACCTCAATACTTTGTGGCTGTGAAAAGAACCGTGTTAAATTTCTTCATGCAAAATAACATAGGAGCAAGAAAAGGGTTGAGATGAACACAGTGGGTTCTCATGGCCCATGATCACCATGCACGTGCTAAAGCAAAGGAATTTTCATGAGGGTTGAGAGATTCATATCTGTATTAAAAAAGAATCATATTACCCGTGACAAACAGAATACAGTCCATTGAAAACATGTTGTTACTACTAATTCCTGAAGCTTTACACCACTCAAACTCAGTATGTTGAAATAATTTAATTTTTTCTGAAGATTCACGTTTCTATTTCCATTTGTCCCTTTAATACCTCCTTCCATTATATTCCTCTTAGTTCCTCAGTGCCATTGCTGTCAAAATACCAGGTCCTTTCCTTCTCCCTTCTCCCATCTAGAGCCACTTCAGTATCTTCAGCCACTTGCAGCACCATTTGCGCTTGCACTGCCGTGTCCCACTTCTTGGCCCATGGTTTTTAGCCCATGCTTTGGAACAGAGATGTCATCTATTGTGGCTTGTCTGGAGCTGCTATGTCCTGCTGACTGGATGTCTCCCAGTAATACGGATAGACTCCTTACATTTCCCTGTTCAGATGTATGAATAAGCTTTCTCTGCTTCACTTGGGCGCTTATTTCCACTTATTTCAGCATCTGTAGGAAATTAGTATCTTTGAGGCCTCTGCCTCTCACTTGGAGACCTTTTCTTTTGAGTCTAAGTCACTTGAAACTAGCTAGTGGGCTCATCAACACTAAAAGAAAGGAGTAACAGATGGATATAAAGGTGTATTGGCAATGTAGTCACATAAGCTAAAATGTGTCCAAGAGCCAGGCCAAAAAGGGTTCATGTGTGTGTTTGCCTCTGGCAAATATGGGGCAATCTTTGCCATTAAATAAGCAGTGGTCACTAGCATTGGCTCCCCGGTAAAATTTCAGTAAACTTTGTCTGCCCTCAGCTTTCCCTTTGGAGCTCTCCATTTCTTGTTATTCTATTGTGCAGCCCTTTCCCCGTGAGCAAAGATACTTTCCGGAAGACTATTTGCGTATGATTAACTTTGCATGATACCAAGGGCTGCACATCCATCTTAAATGACATAGAAGAGTATGGTTGGGGTTAGGGTACGTGGCAGGATGGGCTGTCCTAGTAGCTTGTTCCAAGCAAGAGATAAAGAACCCTCTTCCCATTTCTTTTTTCCTTCCCTGTGGCTGTGTGTACTCTTGCGATGTTAATCAAAACCGAGATAGGTTGGGCTGGGTAAACACAACTGAAGGGATTTAGCTCCAGGACAGGGAAGAGCAGTTTCAGCTACAGTAAGGTGGATCCATGGCACTGGCACGTGTCTGGGCCAGGCTGGAAGGCTCTCACCTTCCTGGGGCCTGTAACTTGTGGCTCACTGGTAGCATAAGCCTGATGTGCCTCGAGATGCTGAGGCTATTAAGAGCCACACGTGAAACGAGGTGTATACAGAAAGCTTGAAAGCTTTTAGGGATTGTGCCAATGAATCCCATTTTGCTTTAGCTGCAATAAGATGATTAATTTAGATTACATGCAAAAAAAAAAAAAAAAAAAGTACAAGCCAGGAGGCGGTTCTTTCTACCTTTCTGCTACCAACAAACCATCTGCGTCAGCACACGTTTTGCCTAAATCAGGATTTGAAATGTTTGGGTCAGGCACTTATTCTGCACTCCCTACTACAAGTAACGTTCAGGACAAATTGTCCTATGTTACATCAGCAGAGTTTAGAAGATAACAATCTTTCTTTCTGATGTCCCCTAAGGATTTTCAGAGATCAAATGAAAAGTAAAGGGAAAATAAAACTTACAGAGAGCATAAAAAAAGGAAAAGGGTACGATCCACCATTAGGTGGTGCTGATACAACAGTAAGCAGCAATTGGAGCTCAGCTTTTAAGTCAGCAATTCAAAAACTTAACTCCAAGCAGATATCTTTTCTACCTCACTTTCTAATGTTAAATATTGCTTTTTTATTGCTGTGAGGGTTAAGAGCTGTAGCTGTGTACCACGGCGACACAGTACTAAGTTCTATATAAAGCTAAATCAGGAAGACAGTATATAGCATTTTGTTCTTCCACTGGTTTAAGCAAACAGGACAGCTGTGTGTTATGTAGCAGCCATGGGAGTTCTTGGGAGTTTGGATAAAATGCTATGAGTAAACTGAAGGTCAGATCGAGGTGATTTCTGTATCTTTTTCTGTATCTTTTAAGTATAGGAATACCCCTATATTATCACAAAGAGCATGCGCTTAGACCTGAAAGTTCCATTACAAGTCAAGCACTTGAAAAATAATTCACAGGGAGATATTCTCTGCCTAGAATACCCTCCTTGTAAATTATTAAAGGAAATTATATTCCCTGCAAAGTGTCCTTAATGTAAGTATCTCACGGCCTTCCCCTTTTTTTTTTTTTTTTTTTACTTTGTGTAACTGGGGAAATAATACATACATCCTTGAGACTCTTTTTCCTCTTCTCTGTGAGTACATGGCTCCTCCATAGCTTAAAGTGAGGTATTTGTTGGGGAACACCATTTCCAAATTCAGGCAATGCATCACAAGGAATCTAATTCCAGGCAGTACTATTTTTTTTTTTTTTAATTCACTAGTGGTAAGTGGGTAGTTGTTAAGTAGAATTATGTGTAGTTCTCCTGCTTACATTATTTGCTTTGTGTAGTATTATGGAATTTTATTAAATTACCTTTTAATAACTGACATTTCTATTTTTTAAAGAAAGATTCTAGTTGTAAAATGATGCATGGAAACGCATATCTAAAGCTACATTTCAGCCCCCACAGTGTTCCAAATCCCTAGGTACACTTATTCCTTTGGGGCTCATTTTCCATTATCAGTTTATTATTTCTTGTTTCATGCAACACAATTTGACCTGAGTTTTCTTTTAGAGGATGACTTTAGGAGATTCCATAAAATCCAGACGAATATGGGCGATAGTCTGTGGCCCTTCACCCAAGCTTCTCACCTTCGCTTCAGCACAGGCTCTAGAGTGTCATCTACAGTCCATGCAACTTCTTTCATTTCTGCATTTATCCTTGGCATTTCTTTAATCTTCTCTCATTACTGCAACAGAAGATGGAAGAAATGGCAGAGGGGTAAGAAGAAAGAAAGGAGGTGAATAACAAGAGGCAGCTGTTGGCTGCTACTCAGCAGTCAGGGCAGTATCTTCTAGACACTTACGGACAACTGAGAGAAATCTGGAACTATCTGAAACCTCCTGCCCATTAATCCGCGTTGGCAGGGATGACCTGCAGTCGAGTCACAGAACCTGTCACACCCTGCAAGCTGGGAGATGACGAGGGCCACCTGTGCTGTTACAGTGCGTTTCAACTCTGGAAAAAGAAATTACCCGGAAAACGTCTGTAAAGAGGGGATCCTGGAGAAAAAGATGGCTCCTATGGATTTTTGAAGTGCTCTGCAGAAAACAAAACTTTATGAGTGCTAAGAAAGGTTACTGAGTATGGTATAAGGTCGTAGAATGCTGCTTGTAGGTCTCTGCAAACTAGCACAATGGAAGTCAAATGCAACTCGTTTTTGGAAGTAAAATGTTTTTCTTACATTCTTATATTTTTTTCTAGTATCATTGTTGGCCTCTGAAATCAGGACAAAAAAATCAAAATCCTTAAAAATACTCATGAGAGAAATTAAATAGATCATTTATTTTTAATCATTTTTGGCTGATTAGTTTGAGTAGTTTGAGGTAGTTTGAATTTTGAAATAAGTAATTTAGAAGAGGCAGGCAGGAATCTCCCAATTGATCCAAAAAATGCTGAAGAGTCGAAACACGCTCTTGTACTGAGTAGTCATTCAGGAGCTCCCAGCTGTTCATAGGTCAGCCTGCTTTCAGAAAGGAGGTTGTTGGAAGTTTCCTGTAGGGCATTTATGCAAGCTTTGGTTTCTGTCTCTCACTTCTTTTGCATTTAAGTGAAAATTGCTTTACAACCAGTGTCTTGAAAACTCAGCACTTTCTGGGGTATTATGAAACTCTTCATGATGAGTCAGTAGCCTGGGGCAAAACCTTCCTGCGCCAGACACAGAGGCAGTGCGTTATGATGGAGTCAAGCTCCCTAGAAAGAGTTTTTCTGTGAAATGTTTTACAGAGGCCTGGTCTTTTGTGTGCCAGGACAAGTAGTCTGTGGCTATAGAGCATTTTTGGCCTTGTTTGAAATTACTTGATATCACATGGTATCAACTCCTTGACCTGTCAGCTTTTCCTCCTATTTGCTGTCAAAACTTTGCAAGTTTGTGGGCTCCTAGGAATGTTTGGTTTGTTGAGGGATGCTCTTACATGTCTCTGCGCTTGTGACTGTGGAATTACACTCAATATTACTAGCTTAGTCACCTCACCAAGTGTCTGGCATTGGCCCAGGGACAGAAGCTACTAGCAAGTCTCGGCCCTTTCAAGTGTGTTGACACTGGTGTAGCAGAGCTGGAGCAAGTGCTGTGAGCGAGCAGTGTTTGGCAGGCTCTCCCTTCCGATAGAGACCAATAACCAGATAGGGATCCTTGATCAACTGAGAGATTCCTCTGCACTGGCAGAAACCATTAGACGTAACTACATTTGTACTAGGAAACAAACCCATTTTTATTGTGAAATAAAAAAAAAGGGGAAAAAGATGCTGAATTACCCAATAGAATATTGCTGCATTAAATAATTTAAAATGAACATATTTAAGCCTTTAAGGGCCCCTTCTGAATTTCTCAAATTATTAATCACATTAAAATCAATTTACCTGTCTAAATATCCCCTGAATTTTCAAAACTCTTCCACTTCTTTCTGAATGTGAATGGACTGTTTTGCAGGAGTTTTGAACTCCTGCATCATTTCATTCATGAGAAGTGGCCTTTATGCTAAGTGACGAGACCACTTTGTCCCATCATTTTACTTTGGATTTGGATTGGAGTATAGGAGCTTGATTGCATGGCAAGCACATGCTCCTTAAGGTGTAGTATGGCTTACAGGATTCATATACCTGATCTGTGAGTTGATAAGTGACTCTTCATCAA
This sequence comes from Tinamus guttatus, assembly GCF_000705375.1. The sequence continues at coordinate 64,057 of NW_010589697.1, forward strand.
CTGACTAGTGATAAGCTGTTCATGGAATCATAGAATCATTACAGTTGGAAAAGCCCTCAAGATCGTCAAGTCCAACCATCATGTGTGTTCTTGGTGCGTAACAAACCCAAGACGACTTAGATTAACCATCTTTCTTTAATGTGGATTTTGTTACCTTACGAGAAGTTCAAGCAAAAAGATAGGAAATTTTAATTTAGATTATAATACTTTCGAAGGGAGGTAAAGATAAGTGTTTAATCATCAGAATAATTATACTGGTAGAACTTTCAAAACTTTTTCACAGGTAAACAAACTTTCTGAGCCTTCAGGCTGTAATGTAATCTGATGGGGTTAGCTCCTCCAACATAGATAATTATTACACTTTCTGTTATTAAAGTAAGGGAAGTTTGTTAGAAATTTACAGTCAGAAAACTGTACAAAGCAAAAAAATCACAATCTGAACTCAATGAGAGTTGGCAACGTTGCATTTCACAAGCAGACTTTCTTCTATGTGTTTTATTTTGTATATCATCTAAGTCACTCCAGTATTTAATGTATTTACCATCACATCCCTGAGCAAGGTCAGCATACCCATTAGCCTCGCATTAGAAACAAACTTTATGACACAGAAAGGCTGATTATCTTCCAAGGAATTTAAGTGGATGCCAATATTGAAATATGCCTAGTGGAATTTGCTGTCTTAAATGCACTGAAAAATATGACCAGAACTAAATTTTTAGGTAAGTTCTCGTTGAGAGAGTTAATGTTCCAGAAGCATACACTCAATTTTGCCATTTTTTTTTGCAATTAACTTATTTCTATAAACTCCTAACATACTATAGATTGTTTCTTTACTTTTTATGACTTCACTAAAATTAAAGATTATGACAAACCACCTCCTTGTATCCTGAGACTTATTTCTAGTACCCTATTTCTGACTTTTTTCTTTCATCTTCTGAGTATAGATTTAACTAATTTGTTGGTAATTTTCTCTGATTTTGAGCAATTGTGGGATGCGGCCAGTAAGAAGAAGCAGTCAGAATTTTAAATATAGACTATGGACTAGGTCTCAGTTGACATTTTAAAAATCTGTGTTCTTTTATTAACACGGTGTATTAACACGGTGTAATGGTCTGATATTAAAAATTAAGGCAGGGTGGAAGTAAATAATTTCCTTGTTCATGGTTAAAGAAAAGGAAAATGAATCTCAAATTGAAGGTTTTTTAAACAAACCAGTGTAGTAAGGCTGAATAAATTAAACTGTCAGACTCTAGTCATTACACATCTCCTTGTGTGAGGCATGGAAATTGGAAGCACTGTGCATATTATGTTAATGCTATTTACTCAACTTGGTATCCATGACATTGTATCCTGGTGAGTCTAAGCTACAATAGAATTATTCCTTACAGAAAAGAAAGAGAAATAAGGTTAATGAAACTGCATCTGACACTACGGCTAAGTAAAACACATCTCTGACTAGAGTGCTGAACAGTATTTGGGGTATTCATGAGCTGTTCTGTAGCTGCTATGGCTCACATTAGCATGTATAACACTGAATCATCCTGTCAAAGAACCCCTTTTCTGCTCAACAGTGTAACAAGGCACTGATTGTGATTGTTGGATTATAGAGTCTGTCTGCTGAGATTTGTGCAAGAGGTTAAAATGACACAAAAGGCAATATTCTTAACCGGCATGCAGAAATATAGCGTTTCATAAAACTTGTTGTTCCAAAAATATAAGTAAAAGCTGTGCATTTTGTAACTACTTACAGTATACTTTGGTATTCTGTAGTGTCTTACATGGTAGTTTGACTTCACAGTACTTTAATTTTCAGTTTCACCTAATTAAAATAATTTTTATTAATTTTCTCCTGGATAAAGCCTCATTTTGTTACTCATACAAAAATTGAGTGATATGTTGATTATTTGAGAGTAAGCGACTTCTTTTCAGGTAAAGATGAGATAGTATTTCTATGAGATAGTATTTTTGTCTGATATACACAGTATGAACTGATGATGTGAAGGCTGGAGGTAGCCTTGGCGGGAGGGACCATGAGATGGTGGAGCTGCAAAGAGGAAGCAAGGCAAAACATATGATCGCAACATTGGAGAGCAACTTCAGGAGAACAAACTTGGGCCTTTGCATGGACCTTCTTGGAAGAATCCCATGGAATAGGGTTCTAGAAGAAAGAGAGGTTCAAGAGAGATGGTTAATATTCAAGGATTGCTTCCTCCAAACTCAAGAATGGTGTATTCTAGTGAGCAGGAAGTAGAGTAAACAGGACAGGAGGCTCTCATGGATGAATGAGGAGCTCCTGGTAAAACTAAAACAGAAGAATCAAGTGCACAGAAGACAGAAGCAGGACCAGGCCACTTGGGAATGGCCTCCAAGTATGCAGGGATGTGACTAGAAAAGCCAAAGCCATTTGGAGTCCAATCTGGTGAGGGATGACTAGGACAGCAAAAAGGGCTTTTTACGTCAGCAACAAGGAAGACTAGGGAGAATGTGGACCCGCTACTGAATGGGGTAAGAGGCCTTGTGACAAATGATCTTGAGAAGGCATCATTTTGCCTTCCTTGCTTCAGTCTTCATTGCTAAGACCAGACCTCAGGAACCCCTAACCCTGAAGATCAGGGAGAAGGTCTGGAGAAAGGAAGACTCGCCCTTGGCAGAGGAGAATTGATGGTTTAGACAAACTGGACATTCACAAGGCCCTGATGAGATGTACCCACAAGTGAGCTGGTGGACACCATTGCTAGGCCACTATCAGTAATTTTTGATAGGACATGAAGAACAGGAGAGGTGTCTGAGGACTGGAAGAAGGCTAATGTCACTTCAGTCTTTAAAAAAGGCAAGAAGGAGGACCCAGGGAACCACAGGACAGTCAGCCTCACATCGATGGATCCCTGGAAAAAATGATGGAGCAGCTCATCCTGGACACCATCTCTAAGCATGTGGAGGATAGCAAGGCAGTCATCATGGAATCACCAAGGGGCAATCATGTTTAACAAACCCGATGGCCTTCTATGATGGAATAACTGTTCGAGCAGATGTGGGGAGAGCAATGGATGGTGTCTATTGTGGTAGAGAGGCCCTGCAGCAGAACTGGAAAATGGCAGTGCTGCCTATTTCTGCTCACAGATAACAATTTTCTATTTCTTTGGAAATATCAACACTTCCAAAGAAAGTTTGTTTTCTGAAAAAAATGTAGGGGCATTTTGGCAAGAGTGAGATGGCAAATGCTTGGGTCCCCGGATGTATGGGCAGAGGTGGCTGTCTGCTATCGAACAGGAGAGTTGTTGCCTGATGTTGCTGAATGTCAGAATTCCACACAAGTCAGTGGGTTGGCCCAGAGACGTGTGAATGTACAGACAAGGGTGAAAAGAAAGCTACTAATTATAAGTGTGGTGGATGGGAAGTGGACGATGTGGGGAGATAGTCTTGTGACTTCAAAGAGATCAATATGTGCCCAAGAGAAGCTCAAAAACTCAAGAAGTGGATCTGAGAACAACTGAACTTCTGCTTATTTCTGCAAATAGCATATCTGATGCCAAGAAAAAAATCTGAAATAAGTTATGAAGCAGAATGCATTAACAATTTTCTTGCCCTTGGTGTGCATCTTGAAGGTTGTATTATGATACAATTCGGAGGTGGGTATGTGTGCTGAAAGTAGAATTTTCTAAGCCATTGGTTGCAGACACAAAAATGACCTAAAATGAAAGCAGAATGATGGCTCTGTTGAAATGCAATATATAAGAAATCGATTTAGAGGGGATATAAAATCTTATTTGGAGGAAATTCTATTAGGTATTTGTTTTAATTAGACAAAAATATGGCCAAGGAAATGATTTACATTTAGGACTGCGGAATGCAGTGAATTAATTTATACATGACACATTAATATTTCTGTTCAAACCAGCATAGAGTATTTTTAATTTGCTCTGCTGATCAAAATATACAAGTGTAATAAATTTGGAGATGGAAGGAAATTGCCAAGTTCCAGAAGGCTGTTTCACAGCATGTTTTACCAAACAGATATTTCAGCAGAGCATCTAGAGAATCTGAAATACCAGTTCTCTTTATTAACAATAAAGCTAAGTGTATTACTTCATTAACTTTAGATTCAGCAAGTAAGATGAGTAAAAAAAGTTATGGCTGGATAAATGTAACATATGGAAAGAAGAGAAAAACAGCTCTAATTAAAAAGAGTATAGACCTCAGAATACTACATTTATTAAAAGACCTGTGTCCATAAAAGTATTTAGGTGCCTACCTTGTGTGAAATCAAGAAGAAACAGGTATCTTCTAGAGACACCTCTGATACTTTTATGGCTCTCTGACATAGTGATAAATATGCTTGTTAAACTTTTTTTTTTCTGATTTTAGCATTTCTTTTTACAATTGCACTTGAACAGATGGGGGGAAATTCTCTTGATAAGAAACATAGCTATGCAGAAGAGAAGTATCCAAGAAACAGATAAGATTGTGCAGTATATGCATCACTTAGGAGATTATACTCTAATTAAAAGAATTAATCCTGGGCAAGTTTACGTAAGAAGGAAAGAAGTCATGGAAGCTCAGTGTGTTTTTGTGCAAGGCTAATTTTATTAGACTTTTATGCCTCTGTCCAGATTGGATATGTGGGTTTTAGAATACAAAATAAGGTTCAAGAAGTGCCATGCATCTGCCTCATTTCATTCTCAGTAAGTTACAAGTGTGGTTCCCACCAGACTTCAAAAGACCAATGCTAAGTAGTTTAAAGATACAAAACACTATAACTACTTAAATGCTTGCAAAGTGTCGGAATAAAATGTTTAAATCTACTTTTCTATAATCTCTAAATACTCCAGTACATAAATAGATGCTCTCAGAGTGGCAGAGAATGTAAAGGAAAGAAGTGTCCCTTGCTGGGAAGGCTTTTGCAGAAGGCTGGCATTTGTGTTAAAATTGCCGTTTAATGCAGACTGCAGCGTGCTGACAAGACTCACACCACATGTAAACAACTGCTTATTGAACAGAGAAAATGTCAAAAAGCAGCATGGTTTATTTGCCAAAAATATGGAAAAGACACTGAGCATGACAACAGACCTAAGGCCCTTTCATTTAGAGAGAGAATTTTATAGGTTGGAAGCACCTGCACCTCTAGGAAATCGTGGGGAGGAACGAGTTGCCTTGTCAGCCTCTCCTGACAACACTCGTGCAAGGTGGTGTTGTGCTTATTGTTTTTTCTCCTGTCTCCATCTGGTGCTGAAGGTAGCCAAGGGCTGCTCCTCTCCTTTGCTTTCCAGCTTGAGCAGAACGGGCAGTTCTACAGCCCCACAGCCTCCTGCTGGCAGCAATGGTGCTGGCTGCAGCGTCGGACTCACTGGTGCTCTGCAAAAGCAGTGGGCAAAACTTGCATCCACGTACCAGTCAAAATGAAGCAGTGTCACCCAGCTATGCTCCAAAGAATGACTTTGTATTATGGGCAGAAGCGCTTTGGGAAGAGAAAGGGTTCTGAGTTTTCCTCTGCGCAGTGAGATTTTCTTCAAAAAGTCGGGCAAGCTGAGGACGTGGCCTAAGGGATGTGGGGCTCTGCCTCTGCATAGGTGTCCACACAGAGGAGAGAAAGGCAGGAGTGGGTTTTGTTGCGTTTTGGTAGTGCTGGTGATTTTTTCTCCTCAACAACAGAAGCTGGAGCTTCAGTGGAGCTGAAGCAAACAGGAGGATGCTGGAGGGAGAATCCAAAGAGCTGCCAAACCTGGGGGTCTGGTTAGGATGATCTCCCATGTTTTCTGGGCTATCATCACTAGTGCTGCACTCAAGAAAAAGATATTTCTGGATGATGTACAGTGGCTGGCTTTTTCTAAACATCAAGGGATTTGGGATCTAATATTTTTCAAACGCTCAGCAGCAGGCCCTTTTCCCCCAGCTGCCTTTGAAAATCCCAGCCGCTGTAGATGTGTGTTATTTTTGGAGAAGGATAGAAATGTCCTGCCTACACTATAAATATTAGAGTTTTGAAAATTATACAATGATGCCTTTGAGATGGTCCAGTCTCGTCAGCTACAGTGGTTGGATTCCAATTGAGGCCTCCTGCAATGTTTTGTGTTGGTGTAACACTAAGTGTTGGGCCATGCAAATGTGTATGGAGAAGAAATGCCTGCAGTCTCACCTTTCTTTCCTGTGTACATACAGTGCTACTGCTTGCACAAATATTTCATTACAAGTTCTAAAAATCTTCCCTCTGTTTTCTTTGTGAAATATGGTAGACTGGATGGGTTTGTCCTGTGAAGCACCAAATGAACTGTGCTATTGTAAATGATCATTCTGATATGTATTATTTGAGTTATTTTTATTTTCATAAGTGTTATGGCTTTTTACTCTACGAGCCAGATTTTATCTTGTGTTATCCCTGAGGCTAGAATCAGAGTAGGATTGAATCTTGCAATTCTGGCAATATTTTATTTTATAAACTTTAGACTAAGTTTGGTAAATTTTATTACACTAAAAATGTGATCAAGAGAATGGACAGCTCTTTTTTCCCCTTTTTTTATTCCCTTAAATGTTTACATCTGGGTTCACCAAAGGCTGCAAAGTCTTAAAATCCTGTACAATAGTCTATTCTACTCTGTTCCAAGAATATGTCAAGTGATTACATACTGAACAGGGCTGCATGCAACAGAGCAGACCCAGCTGAGACAACTGGAGAAAACGTTATCATTAGCTCTGGGGGCAAACAACATGAGGAGACAGAAAACACTTGTGGAAGTCAGTGTGATTAAATCACAGCTTAGTAGTCATGATCAAATTGCACGTCCTGTCCAAAAATATCAATGCAACTAGTGACGGTAGAACTAACAAAGTTCCACCTTCAAAGAGCAACATCTCTGAAGGGGGGAAAGTGTCAGACTTGTCCCCTCCTTCTTCATCTGCTAAGAGAGGCAAAGAGAGAAGGAAGTTTTGTTAAAGGAAATGATATCATGGGATATTTCAAGGCAGCTTTCACTGTGCAGCACAGAAATGAATCAAAATGTCAAGTCGATAGGGTTATAAAGTTTAGCATTCCCAAAAGATCCCTCGTGATTTCTGTTCCTCTTGACCAGTAGAAGATGGTCCCCATATAGCAGACTGTAACCACTGCGCGAAATTGCAGCACTCCAGCAGTAATCACTGTGGGTGACACCAGTTTAGTGTCTCTAGCCCGAACGCTTAGTGTATGTCTGTAAAATGCAGTAGTCCAGGCCCTGAGGCAGAGAGCTGGCCACATCTGAGCTGTAAATGCCCAGGGTGCCAGGCAGGGCTGCGTGATGTATGGATCACCTTCACCCTGGAGCGAGGCCGGCCAAGCTGCTAAAACCCCTTCAGCTCGGGGCAGCAGCGCTTGCAGCTGAGGCCCTGCAGGCCCTCCTGGCAGCCCGGGGCTGCGCAAGGGCTCCCTGTGCTGCTGCGGGTGCTCTGAGCTGTGTGTACCCCGGTCCAGTTGGACAGGGCCTAGGCACAAGTGACACCCTCCTGCTTGCGCCCACAGTGCTTGGATCTCGGCGCCTCTGCAGCAGGTTTGTCCTGGAAAGAGCGCACCGAAACAGTGCAAATCAGAGCAGGCTGACAAGTAATGTGGGCACCCTGGAGTCTAGTGTCTAAAGTCCCTTCTGTGCCCTTTTCTGCTTCGCAGTATGGTCCTGGCTGTAAAGTACAAAGTAATTCAATTACTTGATCTCAGTCTGCACAATCTGCTACTTTATTCCAGTTTAGCGTCCTTCTTTGTGCTGTTATGTGTGCACGTGTATGCCATTGCTGCTTGAAAGCAATAAATAAAAATGGACACATTCCTCCCTGCGCTGCATATATTATTTAAAATATTTGTATGTATTCCCAGAAAGTGAATATTATTTTTATATTTTCCAAAATGTAGACAGATATGTGAAAGATATCAACCTATGAATCAATTGTCAAATGAAATACAGGTTATAAAGTGAAAATTTGGGGAAACTAAATATGTTATCCAATGCTTTAAAATGCATTCATTAGTAGTGAGAAGAGTTTAAATTCTTTCTACTTCTATACAATTGAAATGAGCTATACTGGAGCAAATGTAATAGACCCCAGAGAGACATTAGACCTTGCACACTCTTACAAAACAAGGAGATAGTTTCCTTACCAATGGGAATGATGCCAGAAAAATACCCTTTCTCTTTTCTGGTTTCTTCTTGGTGTATTCTGATATTTACTGGCTGGCATGCAGGATCAGTTATCTAGTATCCAGCTTCAGCTGACATGAACAGATGCAAAATGAACAGACTAACTGCTTATATTGAATGAACTCTAATAAATTCTACTACTTCAACCTCTCGTTATACTTACAAATATTAATGATTTTAATGTGAGTGTACACTTCCTGCTTGATGCTATGGGAAAATATTTGTATTAAGTAATTAGCATGACATTTGAAATGATGTGCATGCATTTATCCCATAGACTGATTTCAATTTTTATCCCATTAGACCACATTTCAATGCTTAAGTGAAATTTCTTTTTTTTTATTATTTTTATTTGGAGGAAGTGGTAAGAAAAAATTAATTCTCTCTCTCTGTAGCGGATAAAATATCACTACCTTTCAGATACTTACTCATTTCTCCTCTGATCTGGAAGCACTTCACTCATGCCGAATTTCTAAATACCAAATCCTCAAAGGACCTGATTTTCATATACATTGATACCCAAACTCTGTTCTGACAGCAGAAAAGTACTTTAAACTGTGTACAGTCTATTCTGCAGATATGAGTAAAACTGATTTGCTTGTTCCTGAACAAAAATGGTGTATGTTCTTTGTGTACACAATGTGTAAATCTAAACTATAAGTATTTTTTATAATAAAATGATATTTAATGTTAAAACAGATGCACAGAAAGTTAAATATTTGACATTTCTCTTCTGGAAAGAAAGAAGCAAAAGCAATGCTCTCCTTTCATGTCCCTGAGCTAAGACTTGTTTTGATTTAGTTATGGACCTGAGAGATCTGTGTTGCAGGATGTACAATATGCTTTTCAATAGTGCTTTTATTATAATGATCATAAAATATTTTGAGAGAAGCTGAGGTGTGCAGAGCATAGCCCCCCTCCTATAAATTATATTCAAAAATATATGGGTACTGTTGTTCTGAAAGAATCTGTGCCTAATGCGGTGAATAGGGCCAGGGTTTAAGGAAGATATAGGTGCCAGCAGATCTTGCAGAGACAGAGGAGAGTCTCCTGAATTGTAATTCCACAGGTAGCCTGCGACTCGGGTGGCTGTGAGGGCTGTTTTTGCCTCCACCCCGAATGAATGCAAGGGCACTCTGAGGTGCTACAAACACACCATGGAACTTAAGAGGAACTTAAGAACACATGCCATGCTCCCTGGTGCTTTGACACCTGCAGTAAGCACACATGACAGCGCGAACCAAGAATTCCCATAACTCAATAGACACACCAATCCCTGCTTCCTAGTTTCTTTGAAATATTAACCATAGCTGAAAATTTAGCGAATCCTTTATAGTTTTACATTATTACGTTCTCATTCCCCCTAGAACATGGCTGCATGTGATTGAAAGACAGTTATTTAATGACCAGCTGGGCAAGGGGTTGGATGGCAAACACATAAAGCACACTGGCCCCTGAGATAATTCCTAAGCCACTTTTTAGGAAACAGTTTGGCTTTCGGGTATGCAGTATGGATGAGTTCAGTCTGGAAAGAGAGCTTTCCCATGAAAATCTGAGCCCCAGAAATCCTAAGGGGAAAGATCAGATGACTATTCACTCCCAAATATTATCACCATCACCATTTCCTCTCTTCCTGTGTGCTCCGTCTTCCAAATCAGCTTGGAGCAGGCTCCCAAGTTTGATAACCCACATGAAGTCATCGGTCTCGAAGGAGCTTGATACGAGGCACAAGGCTGTTGATCTTAGCGTGCTGCGCTTGAAAGGGCGAAGCTGACAACAGCTTAGACGTGTTTTGGGGGCAGTAAATGTCAACTTCCAAAGACTGCAGAAAGACACAGGGGTCTTTATCAGAGGGCTTTGTGGAGGAAAAAGGAGTAGAGGACAGAGGTCGACATGTTGAGGTGCTGTTGAGACTGCTCTGGTGCCTAAGCAGGCATTGCACTGCTGCAATGTCACACCTCACTTGTGGTCTTGCACAAAGTTCACTTTTGTCCCTCTCAGACTGTTCCCAGCAGCGTGGAAGAAAGCTTAAAGGTAGAATTAGGCACTATCAGCAGTGAAAACAGTGCTTAGATTGGGAAAGTGGTATTTCCAGTGTTTCAGATGAAACTAGAAATATCACAGCTGGTAGCTTTTCCAGCATCAGTTGATAAAAGTACTGTGATAAACTCAGTTGTCGCTTCTTCCTTTTTGCATTAGATAAATTAAATTCCCTCCAGCATCTATAAGCTGAATATTCAAGACCAGACTTCAAAAGCCATGTTTCTGTCTGAGCAGTATAGACATTAAAAATCTCCTGACTAATATATAGAGTAAGTTCACCTTTATGTCCTTGGCCATGGTTTCCGTGCTCCCTAATATTGCAGCTGTGCAATAGCACATGAGCTGCCCACTGTCTTTCACCCCAAAAAGTCAGGGCATGTTAGGTAATATATCATTATAATACACTTTGGCATCCTCTGATGTGAGAAGGCCTGTGGATATCTATTATTCAAAAAAAAAAAAAAAGGAAATGTTCTTTCAAGAACCTGGATTTAGACAGCTGTTCATCCAGCCCTTATGGAAAGCAGAGAGAACTTGCATCACAACCTCAGCTTAAAGGAAGTGCTCCCAGTGACGTTGTCTGACGCATTGCGTTTAGCAGGCAGAGCTGATGCAAACCTCTGAGCAGCACAAAGGCACAGAGCATTCTTGTCACATAGCTCCTGCATATCCTCCGTTGCCAATGTCTGTGATATTTTTTCCACTATGTAAATATTTGGGTTTTGCATGAACTCTTTCACCGCTTTGGCTAGGTTTAAACCCACTGAAAGTGGATACGGCTGCAGTGAAGGCAGTAGGAATGCATTTTGATAGCATGTAAGGAAGTTCAAATTCAGGGCATACTAGTCTTTTGCTGAGCGTGATCTGTAATGTTGACTGCAGAGTTATTCCTGCCTGACAAAAGGATGTGATGCTATTACAAGCTCCTTTTTAGCTTTACTGTAATCTTGCAGGAACAGTCTTTCTTTTATATTCCCTTTGACTTCCTTAGGAGCTAATTTTTCTTTACAGAGTTTGAGCTAGTGTGTGGAAGGCAGGGGCTTTCATAATGAAAAACCTGGCTAGGAACTATTCTGAGGAAAGAAATTATAGTCCTTCAAAATGAGATTTTAAAAATGTCTGAAGAATATGTTTTTTTCTCCCTCTCTTTTTAAAAATACTCATCCCGGCAATTAACTAATATGAGCTGGGAGGACACTGCATGCTTTTGTCTGAGGTCATCCTATTCCAGACTAAGATGTGTTTTAATGCAGGAAGATGGAACAAGGCACCAAGGACGTTCATTTGGGACAGATAAAGCTGTGCAGGTCAGAGAAGATGCCACAGGGGACAAAGACAGTGTTGGGGAGGCAGCTACTGGAAACAAGGAGAGAGCTCCTTGAGAGCAGCATTCATATGGAAGAAAATTTCCACACACAGTGCTGAGCAGCGTGAAAGCAGTCTTTAGGTCTGGGACCTATGCATCACTGTAGGCGTGAAGCATTTGTCTATCAGTACAGAACAGCTCGCTGTCTGTATGTGCAATGGGTACTGCACGTAGAGCTAGATATCCTGAAAGTGCCTGTGATTATTTCTTTCCACATGCAGGAACATCAATTTGACAATAGGACCCAGAAATTAAACCGTAAAACCTATTTGTTGCAATGTAGAAATGAGTCTTTTCCAAATTATATAAACTGCAAATGGGCATGAAGGAGAGCTGATTTTCTACATGACTGAATATCCAGTTTCAGGGAGCTAAAGAGGATGAGGATGAGGATGAGGTGTTTTCTGGGTAGCAGAATCCTGCCAAAAGCCACTAGATCACCCACAGTGCGGTGAGCCTTATGGTTCATACGGCCTAGGTGTGTAGAATCAGGGTTTTTTTGCAAACATCATGGCAACAACAGTGCATAGAGCAAAATATTATATATGACATATTTTCTCAGTCAAAAGAATGAAAAACTTCTCTACCAGTGGTTTGCATAGAGATGAAACATGCCAAGAAACCAGATAAGCAGATGCTTTTGTTAAAGTCCCAAGGCTACAAAAGGATTATCCTTCTACCTGCAGTCAAATACATTCAGTGAAATAGGGGTTGTTTGTATAAATACCAAAGTGTAAACTAAAGGTTGTTTTCACCCCAAAGCAGCCTAAGGGTAAACTTAACTCAGTGCCGTTCACCTTACATACAACTAAATTAAAGTTCTTTGGAGCTATTCTGTGGCAATGGCGCCAGTGGGAACTGAATATACCTCCTCATACTCCCTTACCTGATAAAAGAAAGTGGCTGTCTGCAAGATACCTACTGGGAAATGTTCCTGGCTTATACTGCATCCCAAACCGTGCCTGGGAGTTGTGAGAGGATGCACAAGCCAGCCAAACACGCCAGAGACCATTTTAACATTTAAGAGTAGAGAGGATTTGAGTTCCTATGTCTGGGAACATTCTTCGGTGCTGTTTAATTTTCTGGAGAGAGGTTTATGCATGCGTATAATTTTTATGATCAATCAATCTGTGTTTTTAAGAGAGACTGGACTTGCACATAACATTTACATTGAAATTCCGAATATGTTTTGTGTTCCAGTGTGGACTATTTAAATTGTTTACTATTTTTTCCTAGGCTAAGGTTTTCTGGAAGTCCAAGTGTAGGGGCCTTTGTTAGGAGAAGAACCATATCATATTAATGCCATGCATTTTTTGGAGGAGAGTTTATAGTGCTGATTGTTGAATGGACATGCACACTGGGATGGCTCTTCCTTTTTCCTAATAAAGCTAGCTTAAGGAGAAGCACAGGTTCAGATGGCTGTGTCTATTTGCCCACACTACACTGGCTTACATTACTAATAAGATAGTTTGGATGACGATTTGCTTTAGACAAGAAGCAGAAATAAGTACCATTAAGAACTAAACTTCTCTGACAAAAACAGGTAGAACTTTGAGGAAAGCTGAAGGCAAACTGGTGTGAATCTTCAACCAAAATAGGCATTTTATCCATTAGGTTCACAGCTTTTCCACAGGAATGTACATATGTTAAAGTAGTCTCAGGAAGGCTCCTCTATTATTCCTTGCTAGAAGCAAAATAATGCCATGAATTACAAGTAAAAACATAATTAAAATGGAATATGAAGCTGCATGGTTCACGTAGGGCTGCATATAATGGCAAACATTACCTGTGCACACCTAGAAAATGTCAAGTGAATCTAACTATTAAAAGACAGATAGAAATGAAAACAAGCCTTATGGATATACCTAGGAGTTATTTTAAATAGATCATCTACTTGCATATATAAATATATTTTTAATTGCAGTTTTTTCTACAAAAGAAATTGTACAGTTAAGCTACTTGCTTGCTCTTGACTGGATGAAGATACGGTTCACTCATCCTCCACCAGTTTCAACACCACGGACAAAAAGAAAATCTCATTTCTTGCCTTTAAGTCACTAACTGGGGGCAATGAAGTATTCTTCTTTATCACAAGAACATTGAAGTTATCCTTGCTATTATTCAGGATGTTATGGGAAGGAGAAAAATGTTTCTGTCTATAGCATGAACTAAAATGTGTTGGCAATTATATCCCGACCTCCCCCAAGTCCATGGCAAAATGCCCATTAGCTTCACTAGGGTCAATACACCAACCAGGAGCTCATTTGGAAAACATTGCAGGAACTTCCATTGAAATGATTCAATATCTGGTTTGATTCCCTCCTGCTGCACCCACCATCTTATCTTGGGGTAGAACTTGATAGAGAGGATCACAACAATGCAGTTCATTTTAATCAAAATAAATAGACCTGTGTTGCCAGAGGAACCATATCATTCAGCATTCTGAATAGCTACCACTTTTCTAGCCTAGATTTATAATTGCAGGGTTCAGAAGCCTAAATAACACTAGGTGATCATTCTTTAAAAAAAAAAGAACGAAAGAAAATGAAATAAAAAAGAAAGTCTTTTGGGAATTTGTATTAAAGTCACACCTATATGGATGGATTCAGACATGTCCAAATGCTCTGCCTTGGACATATACGGACAAGTTTCTGTCTGGTAACCAAGTAATCCCTTCAGGCTGGTGAAGACATACACCCTGTCTATTTTAGTCTGAGGCTGCCTAAGAAGAGTAGTCCTCTGTGGTCGGTGACACACCTCTAAGGCACGCAGGGAGGATGAGAGGGAAATAAAGTCTTCTGTTTGATGGCTTAAATTCCCCAAAGTGCTCCGACATTCAAGAGTCTGCGAGGTGGAAAACCACCAGGCTGGGTTTTCTGAGCAGTGCGTGTGAGCTCCTTCTTCATCCCGTTTCCATGAGTTTGGCAACAGCTACCTGGGAGCTGCTGAGGGCTCTCCAGGGTCTCGTTGCATTCTGGCTGTGCTGAATGCTGTTTGTGGGGACTCGCTCAGAGGTGCACTTAATCCATCCTCTGCCATGGCCTTACCAGTCCACAAAACTCAAGCGAGGTAACATAATGGAGGAATATTAAAAAACCTGTTTCACAGAGAGGAAGCTCTAGGGAGAAATGGCATATTGCAGTAGGGTTGGTGATAGCCATTAGCACAGCTATGTGTAATAAAGTGGTAGTTTTGGCCACAGAGAGTTAATAGTCTGCATCCAAATACTTAAGCAGAATTAGTCTCACTGGCAAATTTTGAGCACGTGTGTAACTGTTGGCAGGAGCAAAGCCTAGACTAGGAAAAAGGCATGATTTCACTGATCTCACTGTGGCTGCATATAGTGTAATGACAAAAATAATTTAGCCTGGGGAAGCTAAGGGCTTTATTGACTAGATAGATCATGCTGTACTGCTCCCATGTGATGTTAGAAGCACACCATCAGCCAGCTAACCCAGACAGCAGCAAGTGCAACTTGGAATGGATTTAATGAGATATATTTAAAGTACATTCATGACCAGGTCCAACTCCCAGGATTTTTGTTTTCCTCAGGCTTCTGACAAAGCCTGTGACCAGCTGTGAGAGTTAATTGTATATTATGCTGAAACTGGCTGAGAATCCCTAACCTAGGGTATAGTTTTGTCCCTTGGCAGTAACACAGAAGGAGTGAAGGCTGAATTTCATGTCCCTTTGGTTTGATATATCACTTGGATGCCAATGTGTTGGAACATGTTTTATGTTGCAATGAGTTGCATTTGTGCTCCTCTACATTTTGTCAGTTTGCTTCTATGAATGGGAACACAAATTCTTTTTGGTTCATTTTCTTATGCTTGCCTAGTTCGCCAGTCCAGTAAATGCTGAACAAAATATTCTACACACATTTTTTTTTCTTTCTATCTGTCCTGAAACTCTATCACTAGCTGTTCTTTACAAAGTGCTACTTTTTCCCATCCAGTATATCACTTTTTTTCACTTTTGTTACTTGATTTTTAACATCAAGTAGCCTGTCTCTGCACATCTACTTACCCCTTTACTAATACCACTGTGATACCAATATTCATCTACTGCAGTTAAGTTGCAGCAGTATTTGTGCTCTAAACCATCCTACCTGGCATTTAACAGCTCAACTTTTTGAAATAACAGTGGACATTTTGAGTGTTCTTCTCCAAAGCATTTATTACAATAAAATGATTTATTACGATGAGATGATTATAGAGTAGTCTTTTCCCCAAACACGTGTGTAGCCCATTTCCTGGGAACCACACAATGCCACCAAAATCAGAGGAGCAGTTCCTCCGGAAAGTTACACTGAGTGTATGTTTAGGCATTCCTTATTTATTCATTCATTCATTCATTCATTCATTCTTCATTCATCCAAGCTGGTAGATTGGTGTGTCTTCCTACAATAGACGGAAACAAATGGATTAGGTGGAATGGGCATGTTGCAAATATTCATTTCCTTTTGTAGCCTACACATGTTCTTCAGAGGCATTTATTTTATTTGTTCCACAAATTGATATTTTATCATCAAGCAGCAGAAAGACACAGATGATAGTCTTCCTTTTCCCCCTCCTGACACTGGAAATAAATCCAATTTTGCTGATCGAAAATTAAATGTTTACAAAGTCTTAATTGCAATAGCGTGATATGAACACTGCAAACTAATTGAATTGAATGCCAGAAAGTGAGGAGTTTTAAGATATTTCACTGCAAGTGTCTTATTTTTAAATTAAATTTAACCTGCCTCCTATCGATTTAGATTAGTAAGATATCAGCTGAGGCTCTTTACAAACAGTATGCTAGAAATGATCAAAGGCAGAATAAAGTCAGGCAAAAACCCCACAGTCACCTGATTTAAGCCTTAAAGACACCCTGGGCCTTTTGATTGCATTTTGAACCTAAGCTGTGTGGTCATCAGTTCAATCTAAAGGGGATCCTATTAGGCTGATTGGGGATTTGCCTGTCTGCTTCTGTGTGTCCTCTTGGGCTGCACAAGCCCGTCTGAGTGTCTTCTTACCTCACTGAGCTGAATTGCTATGAACTCTGTTCAGGCTGAGGAAAGGGGTTCAACACAGAGGATACCAGTCCTTGATAAAATTTGGTTTTTAATTTCATGAAGTTGCTGCAGTTTTAGGAATAGCAATAATAAAAGAGCAAAGCAGGGAACACCAAGAGCTGCCTCTGGAGCTGAGACGAGTGGCGGCCTAAACCCAAGGGGCCTGTGCAGAATGGAAACCAGCACGTGGGGCTGGCTTTGCCGAGAGCCCCCTGGTCCAGCTCCTGCAGGTCGCTCTGCCCAGACACGAGGCTGGAGGATGGGGGCTCTGGGGGCTCCGGGGGAGCCTGGGCATGGAGAGCACGAGCAGCAAGGCCCATGGGAGAAGGCCGTGGGGTTTGCAGCAAAGCTGTGTTTTCAGCACACCCAGTCGGGAGAGCAGTTCAGCCTCCGCCGCAGATGAGGTTAATAAAAGCGGTCTCATAAGGGCGAGAAATTAGTCAGTAAACAGTTGCACTGATAGTCTGGTCCCAATAAAACTCCAGCAATTCTCATCCATGGTGATGCTGATACTTTTACATAAGAGGCTGATGTAATGTTAATGCTGTTTCTGGGGAAATTATCCTCTCACTGCAACTGAAATGCAACACTTCACCATGGATACCTTTCGGTGTTTTAGTATGAGAAATATTCCTGGACTAGCTCTTCCCTGTGGGTGATTTCACTGCTACCCATTTGCGGGCCTTCATTCTTCCCGTAGCACATCCATATCTACATCTTAATCTGTGCACTACTTAGCATATTTGCCCTTGATCTGTTTTTTGGGGCGCAAGTGTATTTTCTTTTTTATGTTTTGTTTTGTTTTTCCCTGTTCTCAAGTTCATAATTTCTCAAATTTCCCTTCTCAGACCTCATTGCCACCAGCCCCTGATGTTTCCTCGTAGCAAAGGCTGGCTCGGTCTGTTCTGCCTCCTTCACACCTGCTGTGGAAATGCAAATTTTTCCTGGGTGCTGGTGAAGACTGGATCAAAAGGGCATTATTGCCCCCAGGACAGGATCAACCAACTTACAGAACTGCCTCTCCTCAATGCCCACCTAGAAGCTTTGACCAATACAGGACATGCTCGAAATCTCCAAGATCCAGCAAAGTCAAGCTTGAGCTGGCTTTGGACATAATTGAGATCTACTTTTAACCATTAGCTTTGATTGCCTCAGCTTCTTAATTACGAAGTAGAAATGCCACACTTTCAGCTCAGCTAGGGTAAATTTGTTTAAAACAGTGTTCTGACATTAAAAGTTAAGTAATTTACATAGCTGTGGAAGCTTTTTAAGGCTGCTCTATCAACTTTGACATAAGTAAAAACTGGAAAATGAAGAAGCTTGTTGAGTGTTTCTGTTGCTTAAACTCTGTGAAATATAGCAACAAGCACCATCAAGGACTTACAGAATTGCTGTTGTTTAATATAATAAAGCTATCACTATAGTTATGATAGGCTAACCTATCCATAGAATAAACTGCGAAGTGGTCTTAAAAATAAAACAGCAGGGAAAGTGAAAATTTGCCGAATTATTTCCTAATAAGCTCTCCCAAGGAGAACCCTACAAAGACTTAACTAAGTGAGTAATCTGCACAAAGTCATTGTACATGCAATATCCTCAGTACTATATAAGTATTATAAATGAGCTAATTATATGGTATATGCCATAAAAAATCCATTTTCTTCCGTGTGTTTTCTATTACATCTTGCTACAAATTTTCAAGTTCCAGAATCAAAGGTCAAATGGAATAAAATAAATATATTGTTAAATATTCAAAAGCAAATTCAGTTATAGCTTCAGGGATGGCTTCTTATAAATTCTATAAATGGAATGATTTTTATTTTCATTCTCAATTTCATACATAAAAGAGAGAAGAAAGAGTCACCATAACAACTGTTTCACCACTAAGAAAAGCAGTGTTTTCTTAAAGCAATACATCTATCAGGCATGCTAAATATATATTTGGGCTTTACTGTCAAAGACTGATGAGAATTACACTAGTGTTGCCACAGTAAAAGCAAACAAAGAAGCAGTCCAACATCTTTCGAACTGTCTCAACCCCCGCCCTAGGCCCACAGCACTTCTTTTTCTTTCCTTTCCTTACCTTATTCACGGTTATTCTGATTCAGGTATATTCAACAATGTTTCTATGTAGCATCACATAGAATTTTTTTTCCATCATAAAGCAAACAACATTTGTTATAAATAAGAAAGCAATAACATCACAGCTGGGTTATTCCCTGGTTTATTCTGAAGTTTAACTTGGATGGAATAATTACAACACATCAGTGTTGGTAAACCAAACTCATTTACAGAACCTGACTCACTCTGCATATCCAAAGAGCTGTCTTAATCCCTTGCGATATTTTCAGTCACAAGACTGTGCATGTAATAACAATAGACCTTTTTATCCCTCAAGTCTTCCATTTAGCCTCCAGAGGCAGATAATATCTCTTAGCGTGTCGGTGTGACAAGGAAAATGCTCTAATCAAATACTCCTGGGGGCCATTATAGTGCATAATAACAGGGGCTTTTGATGGCTTTATCAGATGTGCGTCAGAACGCTCACTTTCAAAAGAGGAACAAATTATTTCCTTCTAATGCCAAGATTTGGGATATATGGCAGAATGGCTGGAAATCAGCAGACAAGATGGAGGGGAAAAAAAATATTATGTCTCCAGTGAACACATAATAATGTGTTTTATAATATACGCTGTTTAAATCGAAATACTTTCCTCACCAATTACTAGGGTTTTCAACATGATTTCCAGAACATAAACTAGGAACTTGTTGTACAGCTGCAAATCCTACTGCATCACTCAAAGTTCAAAAGTTACACTACTTCAGGCTGTGATTTTGCCAGGATTTGTAAGGAAAAAAGAAAAAAAAATCAGGATGAGGAATTCAGGGTATCAGCTTCTTCGAAGAAAAGCCTGGGATACCACACAGAGAAGTGGGGTCTGTTTTGAGGGGTAGGTATTAGGCAGATTCTCCAGCTATCTGTCTGTAGGTCTAAAGATGGTCTTGTCAGACCCCACAGGTACTGAACGTCTACCATAGACACGAGTATGTGCAAACTTATGTTCATCATTTACACATGCATAATTTTACATGTTGTAATTTTACTTACTAGGTAAATATACTGAGGGCAGAATATGTTGTGCCTATGCCCACATATATGGAAGAGCACAAGTAATTTCATGGAGTAGTGGAATTTTGTCAGGCTGAAGCATGAACTGATGAATGAATCAATGACAGGCTGCTACATCTTGGGGAGAGACTCTCCTTAATACCGTAAAAGACTTTTTAAAATGTGGGTATCTTCTCAGTCTCTTTAATTCAGTCTCTTTTCAGAGAAGGAGACTCCACAACCTCTTCGGGCAGCCTGTTCCAGGGCTCTTGTCACCTTCACAGGAAAGAAGCTCTTCCTCACACGGAAATGGAACTTCCTGTGTTTTAGTTTACACCTCTTAGACCTTGTCCTGTCACTGGCCATCATGCAGAAGAATCTGGCCCCATCCTCTTTACATTCTTCTCTCAGGTACTTGTACATATTGATCAGATCACCCCCTCAGTCTTCTCCAGGCTAAACAGGCCCAGCTCACTTAGTCTTTCCTCATAATATAGATGCTCCAGTCCCTTAATCATCTCTGTTGCTCTCTGCTGCACCCTTTCTAGAAGCTCAATGTCCTTCTTGTACTGGGGAGCCCAGAACTGCACCGAATGCTCCATGTGCGGCCTCACCAGAGCTGAGCAGAGGGGCAGGATCCCCTCCCTCACCCTGCTGCCAACTCTCCTCCTCATGCAGGCCAGGATCCCATTGGCCTTCTTGGCCATGAGGGCACATTGCTGACTCATGGTTAACCTGTTGTCAACCAGGACTCCCAAATCCCTCTCCACAGAGCTGCTTTCCAGCAGGTCAACCCCTAATCTGTGCTGGTGCCTGAGGTTATTCCTCCCCAGGTGCGGAACCCTGCACTTGTCCTTGCTGAACCTCATATGGTTCCTCTCTGTCCAACTCTTCATCCTGTCTAGGTCCCTCGGGAGTGTCAGCCGCTCCTCCCAGTTTGGTATCACCTGCAAACTTTGTCTCCTCATCCAAATCATTGATGGACAAGTTGAACAGCACCGGGTCCAGTACTGACCTTTGGGGGACATCACTGGCCACAGGTCTCCAGTTAGACTCAGGTCTTCAATTCTGTTCTGTAATGTATTTAAGGAAAATCAGTACACTCTGTTTTTTAAGTACCTGTTTGTTTTCTTCTGGAAGAGCTTGGCTATGTACATGCAACACATGCTGTTTTGCCTTCATGCATACAAGAGTAGTTTTTGCTACATATAACACTCCCAAGTGTTGATTTTTTTAAAAAAAAACATACATAAAAATATCATACAAATCCACTGTTTCCACTTCAACAGTATGTTTGCATGAAGAACTGGAGACAAGCACTTGCCTTAGAAACACTAGGAATAGGCTTTCTCATCGCTTTTGGAGGGCTTGCCAGCCAACAAGCAGGAGTGCCACTGAAGAAGCTAAAGAGCAATAGTGGACACATTAGTGACTCTTATGAGAATGGCCTGGCCTGAGAATTTAGCTGTAAGTGCAGGGAGAGCAGGACTTCACCACATGTCCCAGGAGACCCAGCAGATGCTGCTGAAGATTGGTGGACCTGCTTTGAACTTTTCAAGGCAAGATCTAAATGGCACTGATACGTGATGAGTGTAACATGGAAATGGTTTTGATAAATCCTTTGCAGGCAACTTAGACAAGTTTTATGAAATTCATTCCGTGGCATCCTCATAAATAATTTCCACACATTGTACAGCATCTTCACACACTCCATGCCATCTGAGCGGAGAGCAGAATCCTGGGGTTGCGCCAACCAGCTGGCGCAGCTGTGGAGATGATGACAAGAATGATATCTCAGAAACAATGCCAGCCTGTACATTTAGTTAGCACTCCCAGCAGGTGGATTAATTCGCAATAAGGCAACCAGCTCTAAATAATTTACTTGCCTTTTCCTCTGACCTGTGATGCAGCCTTGATAATCCATAAAGCAAAGCGATGGCTTCAACAAGTAGAAAAGCAGATCTTGAGCTGCTAAATCAGATGGGGAAGATGTTATTCATTCCAGCTCCATGAGGCTATATTCACACTATAATGAAAGCAATAATAATAAGCCATTGTAGCCAAGAGGACAAGCTAGTCAAGAAAATACGCTCTTTCTATCACATTTTGACACTTTTGGAAACATAAATTGGTTATGATTAACTCTAGAAGCATTGCCTTGTCTTTTCCAAAACAGATGAGTGGATTTAGGAATTTACCCAGCAGAAAAGCAGCCAAGGGCTTTACTTCTGCCAGTAAATCCTCCACAAGTTTCTCCACATTGCTCTTACACTTGACCTCACTTCTGGTTGTTGTTGTTGTCGTTGTTGTTTCGTTTTTTTTTTTTTTTTTTTTTTTCCTTGCCAAATACTCTCTAAGTCTGTTAGAATCTGTTTGTTTGTTTCTGGAATATTAACAAGTGTCACCTGGGGAGGACATTATGGCCACCACAGTGAGTTCAGCCGTGATGTGAAGCAAGGATGTGCCTTGCCTCCAAATCCGGCAGGCGAGCACGGGTTTGCTGAGGCAGGCTGCAGCAAGACCTGCTCTGTGCACCAGAATCTGGGCCCACAACTTGGCGCTATTGTAGGATCAAACCCCCTAGCCAGGGCTCCTGACACCAAGCAAAGCTCCAAAGAAGCCAGAAGTGCTCCTCAGAGGGAACTCACTAACTACCTTTTTATCTATTTTATTTTATTTTTTCCTGATTAAGTCTAAGCAACTAACAGTACAATTGAACTAGCAGGAAAAAAAAAAAAAGCTCTTATTTCTTTAATCATAATTTGGCAGGACATGAAGAAAAATCCTCCTTCAGGCTCACTCTCAGATTTTTCTCTCTTAAACTTTCTAAATCTTGTACCAGCTTTAAACGCAGTCAATACTGCTTTGGAAATATCCCTTCTCCAAGAAGATATCATCTTCAATTCTTGTTGCTTAGATCTCCTGCCACCCCTGCTGCCCATCTTCACATTTTTCCTGTTTCCTTTATTTACATCTGGCACAACTAAACACACTTGAAGTTTTTATTCCATGACTATTAACTACTCTAACATATAACGCAAGTTCTAGATCCTAGCATTTCCTTTGTACTGAATAAGCAGTGAAAGTTATTCACAGTTCATCTTTGATAATGTCTCCTTTGCTATGGGAATCAAAGCTCTGAAGAGTCCTGAGAGCTACTGCTTCATTTTTTTCTCAGCTGAAATTGGCCTGCTTCAAGTCTATCAATAACATTTTCTCCAAAGTACTGCTTTTGATACACCATCTCGTTTTTCCTGACAACTTGTGCTTCTATCTATACGCCACAGGTCATCTTTTTGCTCATAATAATGTGGACTTTGGGCATTTTCACTATGAACTTTTAACAACTTTGCAAGTTAGGGGGAGTTTTAAAACAGTAAAATGATTCTTTTAAAAATTTCTAAGAATGAAAGAAATCTGATGTTACCAGTTTTTGCTTTTGCAGTGTTTGTCAGCATTCATGTTTCCCATGGAAACACTGCTGTTTTAAGTGCAGAGTTGATAATTTTCTGAAATCTCTGTGTCAAAAAAAGACAACTGATGCTTAAGGAATGCCTATTACCTTAAATTAGCTATTTTTGTCCTGAAATAGAGTGTGCAACCAGTAAAACTTTATGGTTTCCACTCATGAATTTACTTTTCACCTTTAGAGGGGCAACAAGTAGAGCCTTATTACCAAGAGGAGCAGCCTTTTCTTGGTGTGACTGATAAAGAATTTAATCGTTTGCCTTGAGGCTTTTTCAAACATTTCTTACTGCTGTGTTGACCATGAAATGTCAAAAAGGTCCTCAGAGCACCGACTTTGTTTTTCTCACTTGTTTGGATTGCTAAACAAAGACAATAGAAATAGCTATTTTTTAAACAAACATCAAGCATCAACAAACAACAAGCATCCACGAAAGCAAATAAATTACTGCTAGACTGTGAACAGAGTAATTTTTCCAGAGAGCCCATAGGTCAATACAGAAGGGGAGACAGGGAATAGGCTTGAAAGCAAAAGGTCCTGCTAAACTTGCTCTCATTTCTGATAGAAGAGGACCAGCCCAAGCATCTTTACCCCATAATTTGTTTGCTATTGAGAAATACTCTCGCTCCTCTCAGCTGAAGCAGGTATGTTTGTGAGTTTGGATCTTTCCTCAGCAGTGATTCCTAATCTTTGCTATCCACTGCTCTTTCCACTTCTGTTATGACTCATCAATCAGTATAGATAAAAAATTATAAAATATTTCTGGGTTAATGTCATGCAAGTCATGTATTTTGATACCCAGGAGAATGCCCCTAACTTGCTGTTTACAACATTGAATGCCCCACTAACTTGCTGAGGTTTACACTGAATAAATGATAATTTTCAGAATCCAAATGATCAGATATCCTCTTTCCAGCCATAGGATACCTTTTTTCCCTTCCCTTTCCTCCTCTGGTGTTTGGAAGGAAAGTGAGTTTTGCCAGCCTTTCATGTGCATGAATATTTTACCACCTGTGTATTTCAAACTTTTGCATCTGGAAGCTGAAGTTCACAAATATTGAGCCTTTTTTCAGTCCGAGTTGAGTTTCCTATTTGAAGTACGTTTCACATGGTTCTGTCTCAGGTCGTTTGGGATGAAAGGCTTCATTTGGAGGCAGAACAGTTTCAAAAGGCCCAAGGAAGTGCTGTGGGAAGTATTGCTATTCTTGCCTTGTTTTTGCTTCCTCCTAAGCCAACTGCTACTGGCCAGTGTGAGAAACAGGACATTGGGCTACATGGAGCTTTGGTCTCCATAAGTTTAGGTTAAGTGCCAGTCCAAGGCACTTAAATGGAAAAGCACCATTTAATATATAAATGCCTTGCAAAAAACGTCAAGAGTATAGTGAAGGCAGTATAGCAGGGACAATTCTGCAAGCTCTACAATATTATTTTTCACTACTTCTATGGGGCTTAGGGGAAATCCGAATTCTCGGAGAGTTGTATCTCTGCCAGCTCTTCTGTTTGGCCTCCTTCCCATGAGAAGAGGGGATATGGTGCACTCCAGTTATCCATAACTTCACTAAGGTCTGGTGGGAGCCCTGGCCAGCTAATATAAGGAAAGGGTTGGCAGGCTAGGTCTGTGCTGCCTATGGCCCTCAGAGTGATCACACAAAACTGAGGAATTCTCCTCCCAAGAAAAAGATAGAATCCATTTTCACACACTCCACTTTTCCCAAGGAACTACAAAAACTGTTTTCTTGCCATAGTGAATTATTACTCCATGAGGACTTGTGCAGGTGGTCAGACCTCTGTTAATCAAAGCACACTTGGAGTCTGCAAGTGACAGTAACTGCTCTTTTCTTCTCATTTCAAAAGGACAAAATTCTATTCAGTAGATGGTAGGAGTGTCCATACCCCAGTGCTCCATAAGCCACTCACCAAAGAAGATCTTGGCATTAAAGAATCACTAAAACTACAGCCAGGATGACAATGTCCAGCTGCCCTTTTGCAAATAACATCTTAAGACAGAAGGAGAGCTTCAAAAATCCAGGCATTGCTTAACGGCTGTTACAGGGGTGCTTTCTGCATTGTGAACATGGTGATACAAACTATGAGTCTAAAGCTGAAGATTTGTCTTTTTCTAAATAACAAAAAACTCTTTTGATAATAAGTAGTGTAACACTTTTATAGATTCAGGTATATTCCTGCATAGAGTCAGATTTTGTTGTCGTTGTTGAAGCTGGAAACAGAAATGAAAAAAAAAACACTTAACAATCTTAAAATCTCTCTCTTTTTTTTTCTGCTTTTTTGTCAATCTGATGCAAATCACTGTTAGTTTTTCCACTAACATTAGCCAGTGCTCAATTAGCTCTTCACTGGCAACATGGGTGTCTGTTTTAGCTAAGCCAGCACTTATTTATCGGCACCAGGTTTGAGCAAGGGTTGAACAACCCTCACACCACCTCCACACGCAGGGACTTCCCCAGCGCCCCGCATCAGCCCTGGCTCTGCCACGGGGACCGAACAGAGGGCCAGGTTCCTGCTCACCACCTTGGTGAGCTGAGTTAGCCATGGCCCTTCCCCAAGCAGCTTGAGGTCTACAGATGAGGGGCGTTGTACAAGAGGAAGGGGGTGCATCTCTACTATGCACATTACTTTATATTCCTAGCTACCACTGCTTTGAAATCTAGGGAAATGCTTCTCTTAATGAAGAGTGAAACATTGCGTGTATCTCGGCACGGGAAAATACAAAGTTCCAGAAGAGTTATCCCTATCAGACTCCTTTTCCAAGATTACCACTGAGAAAGCAGAAGTGATTTGTAAACAGGCATTAGTCAAAATAACAGATTTCTCTTAGCGAGGGTAATTAGCTACTCTGCCAGCTTGCGGGCTGTCTGCAGCGGTGATTGGCTGCTAGAAAATTTTCTGTGGCAGACATATGAATGTACATACCCGCACACAGACCCTGACCAGATTATAAATGAGTTTCCCCATGGAAGTTTGCATACATAAAGGCTGCTTTTAGAAAGGGAAGAGCTCTGTGTGAAAGCACTTAGTATGATGCCCTAGTTCCATGGATGGCAATGGGAAGTTTTCTGCTTATTTCTATAGAGCTGGGATTTTACCCTCACTTTTACTCACATATTTATCTCTTCCCAAGCCTGATCTTCAAGGGATTTTGAATGTCTGTCAGATTGGAGTGGGAGAAGAAGGCAGGATGTTTTTTACTCAAATAACATATTTTCAACAGAATCCACTAAGACCTGAATAAACCTGAAAGCAGATATACTTGTGTATCCACAGCTGGAACTAGGGCTAAATCTAATTTTTAAGTCCATCTGCTACTAATCTTCATGGGAATACCCTTCCCTCACACATCGAGTTACTTGTAAATGCCTTTACTGGACAAGGACCTCAGCTTATTTCATCATAAAGAATAACCTTATGCTTAACCACAACAGCAGAATGCATTTGTTGCAGTTGATCCACAGTCTGAAATGAAAGAACTATGTGAGCATTAAGAAGCAGAAAGAGAACAGAAATAGAAATACTTGTTTGCTGTAGGGCATGTTCACAAATGCTAATATTTCTGAAAAGCAAGTAATAATTCTGAATGCTCAGTTTTAAAGTCCAGTAAAGAAATCACATTTCTAGAGATCCTTTTTCTTATGCTGAGAGCACTGTCAGACTCTTTGGGAATCCTTAAATTGGCATCTGAAAAGTGAGGAATTCAAGGCCACTAGTCAGCCAGCAGAAATGCTGGCCAATATTTATATATTTGATTTAGGTCCTATCTCTCAAAGCTCCAGCTGGCTATATTTTTAGAACTGTTTCAATTTCAGTCCACATTTTCCTCTCCTAATTTCTTGCTCTCCTGCTCTCTTGATCTTATTTTACTATTAAAGGATAGATTAACACAGATATAGGTGTATTTTTCATATCACATGCAAGCAAATGCAGATTGCTGACAGAGTCTTCAGTCACTTTTGCATGTGTCTCTCTTGCTTTTTCTACTGTGCTTGTTTAAATGCTGGCATGAGCAATGCAAGTAGTTGGAAGAGGAGGTACCTAAAAACACACTCCATGTCTCCAATGGTTGTGTAAGATTACAAGGATGACACATAATGTGTGGAGGTAGATCCTTTTGCAGAGTGAGGATAATTTGCAAAATGCTGTTATTCCCTGCTGATGATATTTTAAAGTGATTACAAGTAAATGACTCAAAATCTCCACTTGAATATAGAGCCCTTGGTCCTTCTTCCTTGCTTGTAATCAGTGTTTCAGCAGTATGTGAATCAGACAGTGGAGTTAAGCTCTAAGAGCTCAGTCCTTCAAAATAAAGCTATTCAGGGATATTAAATCTTTGCAAGATTGAAACTTGACTTGAAAATAGGATGGAGTCTGTTAGCCAGTAATTTCTGCTGGACAGATTTGAAATAGATCACACTAGAGGAAATAATCTATGTTAGCATTTTATATAAACTATGAGGTGCTTAAGTTTTCAATTAAGTGGAATAGAGGAAGAGTCAAAATAAGTAGAAATGCTATTAAATTCATTAACATTTTTCTTTAGTGTAAATACATACATATTTTGTATGTTATGTTTACAACAGAAAATATTGTAATGAAAAACTCTAGAGTTATGCCCCTACAAAAATAAAATGTGGCATACATCTTCAGTGTCTCTAACGCTTGCTAACAGAGGGATTTAAGTGATTGTGCTTATTGCTACAGATAGATACAGCAAACTTCTTTTTCTGAGTCAGTATATACACCCCCTATAAGAGAAGTAATCCTGGGCAGAAGAGCAGGTTTCTGGGGATAGACTGGAACCACTTGAAGGAGCAGCTGCTCTCACACTGGCGATGAGGATTTGCGGCACCATGTTGCTTTGGGAGAGATGCCCAGTCTAGCTCTGCCTGAGCCCGTTAGGTACCAGCCGCACACAGCAGCATCAGCTGCCTTCATTCATTTTTGAACTGTCCTTCCCTGGATCTTTGAATATCCTTCACTTTCTGCATGGTAGCACAACTTAAACGGAGGATCAGAGCATGTCTTGCTTTTTCTCCATCTCATCTTCCCTACAGAATAAAGAGTGGGGCATTCACACTGGATTGATGCATGTATGCTTGGACCTTCTCAGTCTGGGAAGAACCCCAAATCCTGGTTTCCTGCTTCTACCAGCCATAGGGCTGTCCTATGCAAGTGCTACTATCGCTTCTGTTGTATTTGCAAGAAAGTGACTTTGTTTCCCACAGAATGGTTTTTAGTACTACGTTTGGAGATGAACGGCATTTCAGGTGGAGGTCAGGTTAATATTGTCGATACAAAATCCAGAAGCAGGATCAATATCTTTTATTAGATCACCTCATAGAATTGAAATATATATATATATATATAGTTGAAAATAATAAAGTTAGCAGCCTTTCTGTTCAACCTAGGCAGTATTTGGATCAGTGTGAGATGCCAGTACAGAGTGTGCACTTGCTAGCTATGGGCTTTGATGTTCTTCCTGGGTGCATATCTGTTATCTTAAAGGTAGGTATATTTATGTGTCTACAAAAATACCTTTATGTACATACAAAGTGCAGGTAGGCACATAAACTTGCTCACATGGACCAGAAAATCTTAGGAAGAGAGAGGAAAAATCGTGGGAACAGCTATCACTCTGGCCTATAAACATCTTGTGTGGGAACAGATAAAACTGTATTTTATTAGGAAGTAATAAAGGAGGGATAAACCTCTGGAGTTTTTCTACTGCTGGCTACAGCACTGCTGATAACGAGTCACATCTGCTGATCACACTGCTCAGAGCGTCCCCTCCTTCTCTGCTTGCTCTCCCACACCCCAGGTGTGGGCATCTGCAGTTAGCTGTGGCCTACAGCAGTGCTCAGTCTCATGGCCTCCTGTCTTACGAGGGCTTTCAATGAGAGCAAAGCAGCTCCCATGCGTGTGCACAGCCCCACATGGACACCCTTTAGAGGCAGGGACACCCCCATAACTGCCCTGCAGGGGCTGCCTTTTGCTGTAGGCCGTGGGGACACCTGGGTGACATTGCTGCTGCCCTATGGCTTTATGGCCTCTGGAGACCTAAAGGACACAGCCCCAGCCTGCACAGGGGCCTGTTGTTAATACATCTACTTAGTGAAGAATAAGCTACTTCCAGAGCAAGACAGGAGGAATGACAGGAAGGGATGAAGTGCAGAAACCCCCGGCCTAGCTGGGCAGATGAAGCTGCTGCCTCTTGCTGTACTGGGACACATCTGTGCAAAGGGGTGACCTGAGCTCTGGTGACTCCAAGAGCGGCTGGTGGAGTCTCTTTGGTATTTAGTGGTATTTTGGTATTTATTCCCATTTTAACTGGGTGTTGTGGCAGATAGACTGAGATGTCCGTAAGAGCCCTGGCCTCTCGTACAGAGCAGATGCCTGGGGGTGCAGTGGGAGTCATGCTCGGGGCCACCCGGGCACCTTTTGTGCCAAAGCAGAGGTGTTGGGATACACTCCTAACACTGACTCCACAGTTTTGACTCAACATTCCCAAAGCAGCTTCATGCAAAGAAATGTGGTGATGGTAACAGGAAAATGGAACTGTATTTCTCCTGAGGCCTCACTCTCTCCTCTAAGAGGGAAGACAGCTTGAAATTACCATTAAGTCCTGCAACTGGCTAAAGTCTAAATGTTAGTGCTCAGCGTTATCATGCCTGTATTTATCAGCAGTCGGGTGCTTGTAGAAGTGACAACAGTTCCAGCTTCTTGGATGTGAGACAAGCACTGATGTCTTAGGAGAGAGGTTTGCATTTTTTCAATCAGAAAAATAAATAAGTAAAGGAGACTGCATGTTAGAAGGGCATTAGCAGAGCTTTCCGACCCGAGACTCACCGAAAGCTCAGAGAACATGAAGGACAGCACAACGCAAACATCTGTTGAAATAAAGGAGTTAGAGAACTGCCTTTTGCTGTATTAAATGATATTCCACCTTTAAAAATTAACTGTTCTGTTTCTCTCTGCATTTCATATCCTTTTCAGTTCTCTTTAGGATAACGTTTCCTGGAAAGTTTTGCTTGTGTCATTTCTCTTTATAGCAAGCTAATTATGGTTGCTTGTAGCCTAATCACATTTTTGTCAGTCTTTTATTGATAATACAGGCCTGGGACTAATAAAAAGCTCTCCTTTAAAAGAATAGCATACTTTCTTACCACAAGCTGACGCACAAAGCTTTGCAAGCCTGGGGCTCGGGCAATCCCAAACCTGCTTCTTTAAGGGAATGATATTTTTAACGATAGATCTGTGGAAATGACGGGGCCTCCCCTGGCAGGACTTGAGTATGCAAGACAGTCGATCACGTCCTGGAAATGTCCCAGTGCCAGCTATTTTGCTTCACATTATTTGCAACTGGCTTTTCAAAACCATTTTTATTTGGAACCAGGGAAAGCCAGGATAGGAGGATAAAAAAACACCATTTGTTCAGGAGAGGAAAAAATCAGCATATCAAAGCCTGAACAGTAGTGCCCTGTTTTCTGAATTGCTGGCTTAGACTTCCCTATTTGAACGAAACCCACAACCATAACGTAATCATGGTTACATTTTTCCTGCTTTCCTCATAGCCTGGTTACAGTTCCTGCTTACAAATGAACAGAGCAGCAAACATCTGCTCAATGCTTGTGAAGGGAATTCCTTCCAAAATATCAAAAAACTGAGGCCATTTTCTAGGGTCGTTTGAACTAGGCAGTCTTCTGTGTATCTGTATAAACTAGTCTGAAGACAGAGAAACAAGATGTCTTAAGTGGTTTACACATGGGCTGCATGCACATTTTCAATTACATACACTCATAAATACACAGGAACCAAAAGGCTGTGCATAGAAAAAACCCGACTCCTGGCAAGATATCCCGATTACCAACTCTGGTGCCTGCTGCTCCCCTGTTCGGTGGTTCCTCATGTCACACATAGCAGCAATTTGAACCCAACACCTGTAGGAGAAGGGATCTTCTTGTTCTTCCTTCTGTACAGAGCAGAGCTAACCAATGATTGCTACAAAAGCAATTGTTCATCCTCCTTGCTTGGACACTTCCCAGAAATTGTAGTCATTCAATCTTTTTCTTTAAGTCATATCTGAATACAGCTTTAGAAATTGGTGGGAGGGGGCTACTCTGTCTGCCAAAATCTCAAAAATTGCCTGCCCATTAGGCAAGTGATGGATTACCAAAGGCAGTTACATTCCTGGTGGAATAAGTAATCTAGCCATGAATCACCTTTTCTTCATTGCAACATATTCAAACAAAATTCTTTTCTATCTGATATCTGTGATTTCTGAAACAACCAGAGGAAAAAAAAAAAAAAGAGAAAAAAATAAGTCACATGAGAAGAGAAGGAAATTTTAAGAGCTTTCCTTGGATTTTTAGTTGCCAGGGTAACCATTTTACTTGCTAATCAATGTATTTGGCATATTTCTGTTGCTTTGTGATTACTCCTACAGGCAACATTGAAAGGTGTTTGGGGAAAAAGCTGGAGGTGAATAAAATTATAAACTTTGAAAAAGAATATCTTCAAATATGAAAGAAAATGAAATAACATATCCCTCAAATAATTTAAGGCAGTACCAGACTTTTTCACAAGTACGGGGGTAATTTTCTGTAATAGGCTCACAGGATTTGAGGATCCTCTGGACTCGGACTATATGAGTTTTAGTACAATGGCTGCCAAGCTGAACAAAAACTAGAATTTAGTTATTTCCCATATTAAAAGGGAAATAGCATTGGGCTAGTTATTTTGTGACAGGGAATGAAGCACTACCTTTAAGTGAGGAACTCCTATGTTTAAAAAGAACATACCAACCCTACTCCCTAGGCTATTTTAGCAAAATATCTGAGCAATGCTTTATATTCAGTTTATTTGTAATAAACCACTGCAAATTCATACCATACAAATTATAAGAGATTTAAGAATACTCTATATGTTACTCATACTGTGTTTGCTATCCAAGTCTTTCAGAGTGTTTTTGTAAATACAGGTAAGCATTATTCACTTTGCTCTAAAGACTGGCAAAAAGACAACAATATTAGCTTAGAGAAGTAACAATATTTACTTAAAGCTTTCACAGCAAAGAAGGACAAGACTTGTTGCTACTCCTATGACTTACTGTTTTGTTGGCATTGTCATCACTCATAAGGGTCTGCAGACACAAGGAAATGTCTGAGCTTGCATGAAACAGAAGCTTTTGACTCAGTCTCTCTTTCTCACCTCCTCCTGCCTCCCTGCTGCATCCCATGGATAACATCAGATGCCCATGATAAAGCTGGCCTAGGTTGAGGAGGTTACATTATGCAAAGCCCAGCACTTCTGAAGGAGAACAGTGAGGGAGCTTTAATAAGCTTGTCGTTTTTGAGAAATTCTTCCTTCTCTCATGTTCTAAACATTTTTTTATAACTGTGAGACATCAAAATGTTAGAGGAACTATTTATTCAGTGCAGCCTATTTTTTTTCCTACAGCCTTTTTCAAACACAAGATCTTCAAAAACTTCACAGCATGAGATAAAATTAGAAGCTGCTTTAAAGAACTGGATGCAAGGATGGCAAGATTACAGCAGAAGAGGCATAAGGGGATACATCAGAATAGAAAAGGAGGGAGTTCTTATTAAAATAAATGTCTGTAGGGGTGGGCATTTCTCATAGCCACAGGGCAAGGACAAAAAGGAAAAGTGTGAAAATATTGTTAGTAAATGTCCTGGGCTATTTATTTTATCTCTCTTCATTTATTCACTTCATAAAACATTATTCCATTTGTTTCTGGATAGTTTTGTGCAGATTTTGTCATCTAGCATGTCTAGAAATACCCCACATGAAAAAATTATCTGTAAAATCATCTCTTATTGTATTGATCTACATTTTCTCTCTCTGAAAAATAATCAAAGGCCTCAGTTGTGAATTTTATGCGGTTGAAAAGTGATGGATGCTGAAGGCCTCTGTCATTGATCATGCTCCTGGTAATCAATGATGTGGTGAAGGTTATTTCCCTCCTGGCAAGGTAAATCTGAGATCCCCATGCAGGTATTTGCATCATTCATGGCAATTGTCCTCTGCATCTTCCATTCTCTGCAAGTAATTATGACTCCTGCTGTTGTTTCGTTATTGTAATTAATGTCACTTTATGTGGTCATGCCTGTGGGATCAGCAGTTCAGGTACCACCTGCCTGAGGCAAAACAACCTGTGGAGCTCAAGGGTTTAATGTCCATGCCTGTTGCCTGTGTTGGAGAACAGGCAAACTTTGCATTTTTAGATACGACTGTAAAAGCTTTCCACTGCTGCAGGGAAAAGGGGATACAGCCCCTGGGGCTTCTCCTACCCAGAGATCACCCAAGTGGCCGCTCTTAGAGGGAAAAGGGAATGTGGACAGGGAGAGTCTCCTGATGCCTAATTTCTCTCCTGTACAATACACTTGCCTATGTACTATATATTAATTATTTAAAATATGCATTAAAATAGAGTTAGGATTGAGAATATATACCAGCAAATTAAGGTAATAAAGCCTGGCAGGAATATTATAATTGTCCCATAAAAAACGTGACAAATCTGGTGAATAGAGATGAAACATAAAAGAAATTAAAATAGGTTAGAGATAGGGGAAAAGTTTCCATATAGACTTTACAGGACTCACTTGTGAGATTGTGAGAATTCAAAAAGAAAAATAAATAAATAAATATCTTATTCATAATCAGCTATTGCTTCATGTTTCTGTATTACTGACCTGCAGTATACTTGAACCAGGCTAGATGCTAGTGGTCTGATTAGTCGTTTGATTAGAGCAGCTGTTTGCAAGGTCAGCTATGTCATGGTTTATGGCACTCTTCAGAGCCAAGTTTCACCACCCTGGGAGCTGCAGTGAAGGTATAAGCGTGGCCTTTGGCTGGGCACAGCTTTTGCAGGCTCCTTCTGCATGTGCTTTCCTTCTCTCCTCTCTTGGAAGAAATGTCATTGCTCACACTTGACAGTGCTCCGTTGTCTGCACATGTTTCTTAGTTGGTTTCAGTTTCAGTGATGCCCATATGATACCTACAAAATGAAAAAAATTAAGTGAAATTTGATTAAATGTAATGGAAAGAAAGTTAAGCATGAAACTGAAAGACTTCTTGAGAAAAGCAGAGAAAATAACTGTCACAGTGGGATGTAAGAGGGCAAGACTATTATAATACACTTTCATTTCCATATTGCACTTAAATTCAGTGGTATTATGATACACTGACTGTAAAGCTGAGAAAATAACGATATCAAACTCAGTCAGACTTCATGGGTTCCAACCTTTTCAAAGCAGCTTGCAACTGTGAGATGATCCAGTTATCCATGCAACTGTGAAGCATCCTGGACATATCCAGAAGTGTAGGTAAATGTCACCAAACACTTGTGGGGATTGCTCTTGCCTTGGAATTACAGCCTGTGTGGGGTGGTAGCATTGCGCAGAAGAACCGCTAGCAGGATAAGTAAGAAAGCAGGCAACTAGATCAAAATAAATCATTCCTCTGTGCATGTGTATGTGTGCTTGTGTAAACGTACATGTGTGCCTGAAGGAAGGAGCAGCGAACTGCCTGGATAAGGAGGAATAGGCTAATGCCAACCAGCTTTGGACATCACATTTGGATAGCTCTTAGGCCAGGTTTAGTGGAGCTCAGAAACCAACACATTTGTAGTCACAGTTCAGTGTCCCAAGTGATTTTATGTTAATTCTCTCTTGTTTATTGATTGCTATCCATTCTCTCCCATATTTCTGCCTCTGGTAAGTTTATATCCAGCATTTTATATTACTTGATGCATTACTAATAATTTTCAAGATTGGTGTCTTCACAAGACAAGCAGTCCAGTTCTCACCCTGCTCTTTGCAAATGCTCTGCTTGTGCTCCGTTACTGCACATATAGGCATCTAAGCATAATTTTATTCACTCTTCAATTATTTTTTATTTTCAGAATGAGGTACCCAGTAGACCTGCCCCCATCTTATGTGATATACTGCATTATACTATAATACTTTGTATGGTATTGTATGACACGGTGGTTTACAGCATAAGGGGCCTGGTCTTGATTACCCTTCCTATATTGAGTTTCTGGGTTGTTTTGTCTTCCCTGATCAACTGAGCAATGTGACAAAGGAATTATGGCTTTTACTTGTTTGTTCACCATTTATGTTGAGAGTACAACATGTTTTGCAATGAGATTTGCCTGGATTGCTTCAGTCACGCTGGGCAGAGCCCTTGATGATGAGGGATGGCTTCTTCCTTCGCTCCGCAGCAGATGAAGCTTGCGAAGTCTAAGCTGGGTTGATCAGCAGCAGGGAGTCTGTGATAGCAGCGGAGGCTCCTGAGAAGAGCAAGGCAAGCAGAGATGCAGCTAGATCCCACAGGTGAAGGGAGGAATGAAGTTGTCCCTGGCAGAGCCCCTGTGCAAAGTTAATTGCTATTAGGAAGCCATTAAAGTTGTCTGGTGAGCAGAACTGAAGGCCAGGACTTACCCTGTCGAAAAGGGGGTTGGGGATGTGGGGAGGAAAAGATTTGTTTAGAAGCCTTTTTGTTTTAATCTGAGTCAGATGCAGTTGGTTTGGCTTTCCTCTGCTGCAACAGCAACTTGCCTGTCTTTTAATGCAACATTGCTGCAGAGAGACAGACAGTTCTCGTGCCCATCAGGAGAAGGTGCGAATAGATCTGCCTCAAAGCTCTGCCTCTTACAGTGTCATGTCACATTAATTTGAGTAGAAGTCCTTTCTTCTTTCTTTTTTTTCCCCTTTCCAAACCTTATTCAAAGCCCTTCTACTATGCTCTGTTTGAACTCAGCAGATGAAATCCAGCCAGGCTCTCACCACAAAAACAGCACTTTGTTCCAGAAAACAGCATCAGTCCTGGCACTGTTTTTCTGCCTTTCTTGGTGGTTTGTGCATACATCTAAATTCTTAAGCCATCCTCAACTCCCTGCTGAGGACCCTCAGATAGAGAGAAATTCACAGCAAGAATGAAGTTATGTTATTTATTCTGATGTAGACACTGTCTAGGATTCTCTAGATGTCCAGTATTTCTAATGCAATGTGTCATACAGATCTAGGGATACTATCAAGCAGATTAAATTTCTTTGGTTATTCATTGACTGGTAAACTTCTTTTTGCTTAGCTCACAGGTAGCTCTCAGCCCATATGATCCAGCTATTTTTTCTTCCTTTCTCTTGGAGGCTGCAAACCCATTTATTTTCATACAGTTCAAGTTTTCCTTTGTGCTTTCCTGCTCCTGCCTGACATGAGTTTCAATTTGCTTAGTAAAATCCATACTACTCCTTCCTGATTTTCAGTCGCAGAGACTACAGATTCTCAGTAGCCAGTTCTCCCAGTTACTTTAGTAATCATTATCTATAGTGGGAGCTACATATTATTATTGTGCTGCTCCTACCTTGTTGTCACATAAAAACATTTATGCTATTTCAGAAATTCTGTTTTTTTCTTTTTACTACTCTTTCCTTGATTTAATTTTTGATTCATCTAAGCCTATCCAGACTTTCTGCACTGCATTTATAGCCCCTTCCTTCAGTAGGCTGCCGGCTGGTCCTCCGAGTTCTGGTGAAATCTCTGTTTCAGACTACAACCATTCTTCTTTGTACACCTTCCAATGTGAGGTTTTTAGAGCCATCAATCAAAATACATATTAAATAAAAAACGTCACACTCCCTAGAGCTAAATATGGTGTGGTTGTTTCTTCTATTTCCACCTTCTACTCTCACTTCAGCCAATTCCATGCACTTGTTTTTCCTGTTTGTGTGATTCTCCTTCTGTTCGGGCGGTGCGTCATAGCGATGCACTAATGAGCTTGCAGCTCAAACAATGTCACATATGTTGCTAATATAAATGCTAAATACATACGTTTGCATGTGAAGTATGTTAGAAAAATGGGCTGGTTTGTGTGAGCAGAATCAGGAATGTGCAGATGGGCCATCCCCAGGCTCTCTCTTTGCTAGGGGACCCCTGCTCCGTTGTACCACAGCCCGTTATCCCAGCTCACAATGCTGATACACTCAAAGCTGTTTCATGCATATGTGCCATTTTTTTTCTCTGAGTGCATATCCTTGGCTTCTTGGTTTCAGAGGTCACAGTTGCTCAGATAACATGATCTTAATTTATAGAATGAAATTTGGCAAACGCTTACACAACATTAGAATCTCATTACTTTTTAGATATTTTCTGTATACTGTTTTATAGACTGCCAACTCACCAGCCTTGGAATGTAGTTAATGCATGTCCACAGGACACAGTACACTTCAGATTCCCCAGACTTTTCTTATTAATACCAGCATGCATTTTCAAGACAAACCAATTCATTCTTCATTACAGCTGTAAAGCAGAAGGGTTTTGAGTTTCTGATCTGACCCAATTTACAAGTTAGAACAGTGGACTTATTTCTGATTTCCCACCTGTCTTCTCATTCTCTTGCAGTTATTTCACCTGGTCTTTCTTGCTCACATGTTAGTCTCCAGTTATAGGTTGGTAATATGAACAGGGTAAAAGTGCCCTCTTCCACCCTTCTAACTTAAATATTGTGGCTATCTATCACTGGCTGGGTGCTTATTTTCCCTCAAGCTCTTAGATTATTTAGGACTTCCTTTTCCATTACTTTCCATTTTTTCCACATAACTCTCGCCTCATGTGTCTGCTCGGATGCTAAATCTGCCTTCTCTTACTTGCTGCATATCATCTTGTGTGAGACGCTACCTCAGCTTCCTCTGTCAAAATCCATTTTTCTTCTCATCTTGACAAATGCACTCTCTGAAGCTCTGCGCCCTCATTCCCTTCAAAGTCCTGCTTCTTCAGTCAGAGCTGGAGACAGGAGAGAGGCACCTCCTGCCTCTGGCATTGCCGTCTGTCTCCTGTCACTTGCAGGACCCAGAAAAACCACCGCTGTGGCACAGAACTTCACACTCTTCCCTGAGCCGCCTTGCCCTGCTCCAACCTCCTGATGTCATCTCATAAAAGTCTGTTTTTCACACTCACTGCCCACCTGCACTATAGGTCTTCCCTCTCCTGTTTTCGTGATGAACTGAAAATCTTCACCATTTTCTACCCGAAGGTACAAAGGTGCTTATTTACCAGGCCAATACTGCTGAAAGAACCAGGAGAGTGTGCCAGATCTAATTTAATCTAGTTTTGTGCATAGTCACTGCAATAAGGAGATGGCAGATACAGGAGTTCTAACCATCAGAGGATATGAAAATTTTATTTCCATATTTTCCCAAAATGAAATATCTTTCCAATTCCATTTTATTTTTTTTTAGCTGTAGAATGGCCTGGATGAAAATCATTTTTATAATCTACTTTCAATTACTTAAATTGCACAAGGATAAAAACTCTACTAAGATTTTTTTTTAAAAAAAAGCAGAAAAGTATCATAGAGCCTCAGAAATGAACTCCTAAATTGCTGTGTTGCATTCATTGCCTAGCTCAGTAGGCTCTCAATGCTTTATTACCATTTTAAATTCAATAAAGGCTGCATCCCTCAAAGGGCAGAAAATTTTCATTTTTTTAATGTTTATAAAGTTAATACAAAATCATTTTATAAGGAATACATTTTCAGTTCTCATTTTTTTTCTATTTGTAGAGTAGTTTTCTGGGAAAATAAATGATAGCAAAACTGAAAATTTATGCCCTTTGATCATTTAATTTCTTGTTATTATTGTCTGGTTGTTTTCTTTCTCTAATAAGACAAAGACCTGTAGAAATACTGCAATTGTAAGTACATTTAATTTAAGCATTCCTAACACCAATTCTGTATGCACTAATTTTAAATGATTACTGCAAAGATGGTGTTTAGTTTGCTGTGTTGTTAAAATTGTCCCTCTGTGGAATATTTCTTGGTTTCTGAAATGAAAGTTTATTTCACTGAGGAATAAAGAAAGAGCTCATTCTGAGCTTTATTCAAATTGTTGTTGTTTTTTTCTTTATTTCCTTACCAATTTCATTTCTGTTTTATACTGTAAAATCAATAAAATTACATTTTAACACTATTTTTAGAGAAAATCTGTGGCAAAATAGTGGCTATATTCTCATTTCAAAGGTACAAATGCAGTTCAGTGAGCCTAATGTATACAAGATGTATTTATAGGTATTTGGCACATATATAAACTTGATGCCAAGTATAACTTGTGCCAGGGATAGCTCTGTGCTGATCCCACTGATTACAGAGTAGAGCTGTTTAGACTTTGCTAATTGCACTGCAAAATTTCCTACCCAAGTTACAAGAATCAAATTCATTTGATGCAGTCTGAAATCACTATTTCCTGAGAGATATCTCTTGGTCTGTGGAGAATGGGTTGGTCTGGTTGGCAGGGGAAGATGCACGGAATCACAGAATCACAGAATGGTTGAGGTTGGGAGGGACCTCTAGAGATCATCTAGTCCAACCCCCCTGCTCCAGCAGGGTCACCTAGAGCACATGGCACAGGGTGGCATCCAGGCGGGTTTTGAAGATCTCCAGAGAAGGAGACTCCACAACCTCTCTGGGCAGCTTGTTCCAGGGCTCTGTCACCCTCACAGGAAAGAAGTTCTCCCTCATATGGGGATGGTTGTTCCACTTGGTCCCCATTCCCCCTCGCCCTGCCACTGGCCACCACTGAGAAGATCTTGGCCCCATCCTCCCTACCTTCACCCCTAATGTACTTGTACATGTTGATCAGAACCCCTCTCAATCTTCTCTTCTCGAGACTAAACAGGCCCAGCTCACTTACTTAGTCTTTCCCCATATGATAGATGCTCCAGTCCCTTAATCATCTTTGTGGCTCTTCGCTCGACCCTCTTTACAAGCTCCACGTCCCTCTTATGCTGGGGAGCCCAGAACTGCACCCAATACTCCAGGTTTCGGCCTCACCAGAGCGGAGCAGAGGGGCAGGATCCCCTCCCTCAACCTGCTGGCAACGCTCCTCCTGATGCAAGCCAGGATCCCATTGGCCTTCCTGGCCACAAGGGCACATTGCTGCCTCATGGTTAACTTGTTGTCAACCAGGACTCCCAAATCCCCCCCTGCGGAGCTGCTTTCCAGCAGGTCAGCCCCTAGTCTGTACCGATGCCTGGGGTTATTCCTCCGCAGGTGCAGGACCCTGCACTTGTCCTTGTTGAACCTCATGAAGTTACTCTCTGCCCAACTCACTGCACATTCATGCAATTCATGCACATTCGCAGATTGAGGGGGCTCCACATTTTGGGCAAGTTCAGGCTGACCATACAGATAGGGCCATCTGCCACTGATAGAACATCCAGCTTACCTCCAGGGTCTGTTCTGGCTTGGGAGAAAGGGCACAACAGATAGAGAACTTTTCCATCAAAAGTATAGATTCCCCCAAAACAAAATTCGGCAGATAAATGGCCTGTGAGTACATCAAAAAAAAAAATGTGTGGGCTAATAGAAGAAAATATCCTTTAGTAAAAGAGATAGCAAGGACAGATGTACAAAAATATGCTTGCTCTGCTTTTATAAGGGGTAGAAATAATTTCCCAACAACACTGCAGTGGGGCTGGCCAGCTCTCTCCGCTCGGGGAACTCTCCACTGTTTGGTCAGGACCTTTTGATCTTTTACATTCACATTGCAGCGTCTGAGGTGATTATGTTGGACTCATCCACTGTGTGTCCAATGGATCTGGGGCCTCATCACAACTGCTTGGTGTTAGTGTAGTAATAACAAATATCACTGAGCTTTGAAAAGACACATATTATGCATTAGCAGTAACGCAGTATGTGTGCTCACAGGGAGACTATAGCATTTTTTGAAGTTAGTCCTCCATGGGAAATGCAAAATAATAGAGAAGAAACTTCACTCAATCAATCAGCACAAACACAAGTCTGCAAAAACTCACAGTTCTTGCTAATTGTGAGTAGCTTTGAAAGCCTACAAGACCATTAGATGTTTTGCCAATATATTGAGAAGCTTGCCATTACAATTACAAGTATAGCTCTTTTGCACCTGCAAGCTTGCTTTCCTTGTTTGCAAAAAGAGAAAAAGAGGTTATGTAAGGTGTAGGAGAAGGAGAAGCTAGGAATGTTGGTTTTTTTGTTTGTTTGTTTGTTTTCAAAAAAAAGAGTTTTGAAAACTGTAGAAAGCTAAAAGCTTTGCCCTTCTCTTTACAGGAGAGGACTAAAGAGTATATGAGGAGAAAATACACAGTGAAGGGCAGTTTTACATGTTTGCTGTGTTAGCTGGACAAAATAGAACCTCATCTTTAGAGAAAGATTTATTTTTTAAGCTGGAAAGCCTGCGCTTTTCCTGCCTTGCTGCATATGTCTTGGCCCTAGCCCAACACTTCAGCTTCCTCTTGTAATACAATTATCAGAGAGGAAATCAAGTTATCAGTAATTGGTGGTAAAGAAAGTCAGATCCAGGTACCTGAGAAAGCTTTTGCCCTGTTTCTATTTTACTCCTTATTACAGACTGCTCTTTACTGTATACTGCTTCATTCCCAGCAGCTAAGAAGTGACCCATTTGGAAGATCTGCATCACGAAACCAGTAAAGAAGCAGAAAAATTTCAGGATGGTTAGATGTCAGATAAAACAAATACCACAAGTTGCTTTCAAATTAAATCCTTCCATTGCGAAAGGTCAGCTCAATCCCTGTTTTGGGCTGGCACGCACAGATTTGCCTCTCGAAGGAAGAAGTGTATAACTGACAGATAACACTATGTTTTGATTTATGTTATCCTGGTAAAAAGAAAAGTTCAGTCCAAATCCTAAAATGGCAAGGTGGTATAACAATGTGGCAGAGTTTTGCAGGACTATCTGAAGAGGTTTGCCTAAGGCAAATTAGGATTATCTAAGGCACACACAGGCAATATTTATGGGCAAGTGTCTCAAAAGAGATCTGATGAATGAAGGATGTGTGCACACGTGCTTGTGTGTCCTCACTGGGAGAGGCTGTTATCCCATTTCTTGACCATACCAGCTGGCAACACCTTAGGCTGATGGATGTCTCTGCAAATGCCGTACTTGTCTCTGCACTGATGTGGGAAATAGCCTGTTTGTGTAGGATTAGGAACTGTAGCATCCTTTCCGTAACGGATAACGAGAGTACAAGCTCCTAGAAATAGCAGGATTTACAAGGTGACTTGCGAGGGGAGAGGGCAGTCAGCCACCCTGTGATATTCCTGCCTTCAGAATGCTGAATGTTACTATGAAAGACAATCTCATTTACCTATGGGCAGGACTTGCGTATTTCTGCAAGTTGTGTGTCCAGAATCCTGATGCAAAAAAAGCAGTGCAAAAAGCAGTTTTTCAGCTCTCAGATGTTCTCTTTTCCCTCTCATGGCATAGCTGTTTGTCCTTGCTCCCCATATTTCCTCACGCCCCACTTTTGCTCATCGCAGAGGTTGGACCTCGGTGTGTCTGCAAATTAAATATAAAGTCTTCATTCGTTAATGAGATGAGCTGTTTTTCCCTCTATGAACACGTGGTGTTTCTGCGCAAGAACCTTGAACAGCTTCAACATTCTTAAGCTGCGCAGCCGTATTGATTTCTCCAGTTTCTGCTGTGAGGGATTCTTGACTAAAAAGCAGCAGCTCATCTGGCATGCTTTGTGGTCTTTTTTTACTGCTTACTCCTGCTGCTGAGGTTAAAAAAAACAGTTTTTTTTTTTTTAATTTGTTTGAAGTAATGTGCAAGTAGCAGCAAGGTTCTCCAGTAACTTTGTAAAAATTATTGCAAATAGTCCCAGTGGCAGGCCTGATTCCGGATGGTAGGTCTGTGTGCTTCTGCAGCAGGCGAAGGAGAGAGATGGACATCAGGCCAACCTTGCTTTGAGCAGAGAGCTCTGCACACTGCAGGTGACAACAGCCCTGTGCCAT
>NW_010589697.1:107116-119833 GCF_000705375.1 Tinamus guttatus
CCACCTGCTGAAAAAATTGAACCACTCGCCCAATGAGCAGGAGGGGTCTTGTGCTGGTGGTCTTAAGGCTCTTGATCTCTACCTGAGGCTGTCTGCCTTGCTTATGTGATTTATT
This sequence comes from Tinamus guttatus, assembly GCF_000705375.1. The sequence goes on from NW_010589697.1 coordinate 107,232, forward strand.
GAAGCTGATCAAAATTCTTAATGCCACCTCACAGGAAATCTGGACACGCTTCCATCCCAGGACAGGAAAATCTCAGCCTTCTCTGAAGTTTTCCCCAAAGAAGAAATTCAAATGAACAAAACAAAACCACAGAAGTTCTGTCCTAGGAGGTGAAGTGGAAATTGTTTTTATTCTTCTGAAAGATAAATCAAATATTTCTGCCTTATTATTGTAAAGCAAAACTCCTAGAGTCTTTCAGATTCCCACAGAAACACACAAACAGGGCCATGTTGGTTGGACAAAACATTCGGAGGTCTCTAGTCGAATCCCTCTAAAAAGCAGGGTTATCACCAATGCCAGATGAGGTCATTCATGGCTTTGTCTGAAATATTGAAAATATTAAAAACTTTCAGGGATGGATTTTTTAAAACCTCTCCGGACAATGTGCCTTGGTGATGCACTATCACTATCACCCTGGTAAAGAAATTCCTAAAGTCCCTTCTGGACCTCCCAAGCCACAGTTTGTGGTCACTCTCCCTTGTCGTATTTTCTGAAACTACCAAGAAAAATTTGACTTCACCGTCTTTGTAACTGCCTCTGAGTAGCTGTGGGCTACTCTGCTTCTTATCCTCCTCTTTGCTGGACTACAGAAATCCAACCTTTCTTTTCAAGACATGTCTTCCAGTCCTTCTGATATTCTCCTGATAACCTTCCACTGGATCCTCTCCCTTTTCTCCACACATCACACACATGAAACCAAGTTGAAAAGCCTGAGACCCTTCCCAGTAGCGCAAACCTGGGATTTTTGAGTGTCTCCTGGGTATGAAGCTAAAGCTCTCAGGGCACTTGGGCTCCCCACCACAGGGAGGACATTGCCCTTTGAGATTACAGGGGATTCCACACCTCTAGCCTCCAGAGGTCTTTCTGGGATTCAGGAATCTGTGGCAGGTAGCCAGTTGTCCTGGTAGGTAAGTAGGTAAATGCACATAGAAAGCAACATAGGTGCATTGAAACAAAATAATTTTTTCACAGGGTCTTCCTATCTTGACAGCTTGACATTTTTTCTGTCTCCGTAAAACTTCTCAGATCATTTGGGTTACTTCAGGTGAAGAACGCTGGCTGCAGAAAGAACTGCTTTGAAGCACTTAACCCATGAATGCACTCTGAATTTCTCAATAGCATGGCTCTACAAAGAAGCGATGGAGAAAAGGAGAGAACAGGCTGACCTGAATTTAAAGAGCCTGACAGAAAGGCTCCCATATAGAGAGCTCACAGTGGAATGTCTGAAGCAAGAAGACTGCGGATCTTGAGAAGGGAGCATGGGCATTCACTATCTGCAGAAATCTCACAGGTATTGCCAGATTTTTTTTGTGTTGGTGAGACCTTGAACTGCAAAAAGGTATGAAAAATGTTTTCAATAGTATTTAATAATGGCAAATAATGTCAAGAAAAATTCTCACAACCCTCTGAATCCTAGGAAAACTGTTGTGGGGAAGCAGCAGAACTGCTCTATTTCAAGATCTGTCTCCCTGGATTTATGCTTTCAGTGGCCTTGGCAGAGGTACAGAAGAAACCCTTTACTATAGCAATGGATTGTTTTTCATTTCTTTCAAGATTAAGCACATAAATACTTTCCTTCATCAGATACACAGATTTTGAATTTCCACTTTTTTTCTCCCCTTCAATAATAAGATTTTCAAGTATAGAGAACAAACACATACTCCAGCTGTCCAGTTTTTGCATTAGCCCTCCTACAACAGCCCATGAAGGTAGATAAAAAGCTGCTGTTTTGAATCCTCTTTTCCTAGTTCAGTATACAAATGGCAATGTGAGGTGGCTATCTACACTGGCAATTTCAGCTCTCTAGTGACTGAAACTGATTCTTCTTAGCTAGAAATGCAATGATGCAGTACGTTTTTCTTCACCTGAGAGTCTAGAGGGATGGTGGTCGGAAGCAGATGATGGGAATTGGAAGATCCCCAATTTAAACAGGGGATTTCTGTACTGGATCAAATAGATTTCCTATCCCACCCCTCCACTCTCCGATCAGGACTGCTGCATTTGGTAATGGCAATGATTCATGAGGGAAATGATAAAAACTACCAGCAGCTGATGCTCTGTGCCAACAGCACAATATTGTAGGTGGAAAGAAGGCGTTTTTCTTCTGACCTTGAAAAAGAACAGCTGAAACAATGAAGTTGTCATTATGCAGCCAACAGATGCTGTTGTTGATTTCTAAAATCCATGCCTTCTCATGGGAAAAAGAAGATAAGACTGCACATGAAGGTTCTAGTACTCTTAAGAAACATAGGAGAGTGGTATTATTTATAGTCAACCAGATTTTGTTAATTAGGTGTATGTGCCTATATCTTGTCAAAGCTTGTGTTAGAAAACTCAAATCTTTGTTTCAAAGTGGCTCAAACACCATTGTAGTCTGATGCCTCCACACATTTGTGGTTAGAGTTGTTCCTGGTTTTTGGCAAGCTGCCTGTGGGATATGGCAAGTCGCACAGTGGAATTACTCTAAAAATCCTTGCAGAATTATCCTATAGTTAGGAAAAAAGAAGGAGCATTGCACACTTTTTCAAAAGAAGTGTCATGTAACTTGCTCTTATCACAATGTTAATGAAAGCAAGCAGATTACAACACCTATCTGAACTTTGCACAGACTGTTATTCATACACAATGAATGGGAAAATATCTGTATTTTAGATAAGTGAGTTCATTCGGTCCCTTATCCCCAGCGCTTTGCTTTTAGTAGGTGGTAACTTTTGGATTAGAAGTTAAGTGGCTTCACCTAGTGTTCTGATCTATTCTTATTGTTCTGAAAATGTCTTAATTTTTCCTAGTAAATCCCCAAAGTATAACTACTGCATGAACAAGTTCACCAGATGTTAAATAAAATTTTGACATTATCCATTTTAGCAACGTCAATTTTTATTCCTCACCCAGATGAACGGCCATTAATGCAGAGCAGCATCAGCCCACACTCTAAGAAGCATCAATTACAAAACACTCATCTTAAGCCATTTATTCTCCCACTTCCAAAAGATCTCCTCATTCATTTTTTTGCTAGGCAGTGCCAGGGCGATTTCCACTAGCCCCTCTTGAAGGGCTAATCAGCACAATTTACCTGTGCACACATCACTGGGCAGGACTTACCAGTAGGTTATTGACATCAAAGAGATGCCGCAGGTAGCGGTACAGCACAACCTATTTGCAAGCCAGATGTGATCTAATACACAAGAGAGACAAAGCTTTCCAGGCTATGTTAGCTCTCCTGGTTGATTCGCTCACCAGCGTTGCTTAGGAAGGGATTGCTTTTCCCTGTAAACCACACAGTCCAGGCACAGCTCACCACATTACTTAAGGGTGTACCGAGGGGCAAGGTTAATCCCAGAGAGTGTTTGCAGAGAGCAGCCCAGCAGTCTTTGTGTTCCCATGTAATCCAAATGCCGACAAGGAATGCACGGCCGGCAGGGCTTCACCCGTGCACCTGCCTTTGCATCAAGCATCACGTTTTCTTTCCTAGGAAGCCTGGGCAGTATTGGACGAGGCCGGGCAGAGCCTGCACAGCTGGGGGAGACAGCACTGCTTGTCCTGGCACATTGATCTCTGAGACTGCAGATGTCAGAACACATAGAAAGAGAGAAAAGTGTCAGTTATAGAGACTGCTGGCTTTAATGGGAGGAAGGGGTCTTTTGGCTTCCACCAACTTTCCCTGGGAAACTAGTTCACAGGCACCTATATATTTATAGTTTCCTCTCTTTCATAGCCCTTGAAATAAGTAAATACCAGATAGATAAATAAATAGATAGATATTTTGCCTGGCAGGCTTTCACTTTACAAGTTGTATATTGGACTAAGGCAGCCGCTATTAAGTTTCAGCTCGGGATCCAACAACACAACTATTTTTGAATCCTAACCTATGATGTCCCCAGATCAAAGTCTTTCCTCCGGCCACCACTGTGGTTCAGGGGGAGAGTGCTCAAAAGCTGTGTCCCAGCCCAGCTGTGGGGCGAGTGCCAGGCCATTCGGCTGAGCACAGCAGCTAGGACTCAGTAAGAATTCCTGTAGCCAGTGAACATAATCCTCTCCTGGAACTCGGTACAACTGGAGTAAAACACACTGTTCTCTGCACTCTCTGCTGCTGAAGAATAAAGGACCCAGAGGCCAAACCCATTAAAAACTCAGCGAACAACAAAGACCAAAGGAAATCTCTTTGCATTAATACTAAATATGATCAAGGATTCTCGAATTTTATACATGCTGAAGAAACTTCACAGATGTTGTTTGCCCCTGCTGCAGAAAGCACAATTTAAAAATATAATCTAGAGTTTTAAAAAACTCACTTTGCATTTTATTCATGTCATGTTAGTACTAGGTGTTGACTGACTGAGGCTCTCTTTTAATGAGCTTTCTATGGCTTTTACCCTTTTTAGCTGTTTTCTACAGCAGATCAGAGAATTTCTACGAACATATTTGACTAGCTGCATAATGCTCTTTCTTAAAAACAGAAACTTTTCACAGCGGGCTGCTGGTTCTGTGTAAAGGCTTTCAAGATAGTTCGCAGCTCTGCCATGGCACTTCTGCCATGAGTGATTTACCCCAGGTAACCCAGCCTTGTGTTACAGCAGTAACCTGTGTTTGATGCCTCTACTCAAGGCTGTTCTCTCTGATTTTAAGCAGGAGCCGCATGTATCTATCTCCAATGGGCTTGATGAGGCTCCATAGCCAATGGATATTGGGTATCTCAGACTCAGATGTTACTTTCTGTGACTGTCTCAAACAGGGTGCCAAAATCGTTTTTGGAATGAGGGACCCATCTGACCTGAGTTTTTCTGGGACTCCTGAGGGAGCTGTGGTGCTGCCACCGCTACCATGCTGCTGCAGCTGCTACATTTCAGCTGCTGTGTTGGCGGTGGTTTTCCCAGCTTGTTTCCTTTTCCTCCAGCCCTTTTCCTGCCCAGGAAATCTTAACAGTTTGATTGGGGCCAGGTTAGAAGTGAGAAGTGGGTGAGGGACCTGGAGGAGGACGGAGCTGGTCGGCATCCTGAGCAGGGAGTGTGAGGGTTGGTCAACCCCCCATCTCCCCGTCACAGTGGGTGTCAGACACTTTCCTGGAGGAGGTAGGAAATTTTCTGTAGGAGAAAGAAATGAAAATATTTAGAACTTTGACTTCAGCTGGATGTACTTTCTTTCTCTTTCCTTCCTGCTTTTTTTTTTCTAATGGAGTCTGTTGCTTAAATATTTCTTTGCCTTTGTCTTCTGTTCTGTTCTTACTTGGAGAGAGAAATTTTGCTCAAGAGATTTATGGCAATGGAAAACAGAAGACAAAAGTCTCATTGATGATTTAGACAACAAAGGAAAAAAACTGAACAAGAAGGTAATTAAAGTAAAATCCTGAAAGCTCTTCATTCTACAAGGTAAAACAGTGTCTCTAAATCCCAATTTAATTTTTCTTGTCATGTTGACTATCCAGCTCCAATGAATAGACAAAATGTTCTACTGTATCTCCCTTTGTGTACATATTTTTTATTCTTTTTCCTGCACTTATATTACAACAGGTTGAGAATTTGCAAGCAGCTTCATGCACCAAGGAAGCTTATTTGCTGTGCAGTCTGATGTCTATTGGGCTTTAAACCTATTTGAAATAATGAATCATGATCTATTGTAATTAAATATAAAACAGTAATTAACTGAGTGTTATTAACAAAGCTAACCAAGAACAGTTTGTAAAGTTCACGTTTCCTTTTGCAGAAATTTCCTTGCATATGAAAGGACTGTCTTCCAACCTTTAGCTGAAAATCCAAGCCAATCACAAAAGGCATTTTTCAGTTTTGGATGTGAGAATTGCATTGCTTTATGCAATACAATATTATTTGAAGTGTACAATTATTGTATGAATAGCTTATACAAGAATTCTGCCAGTAAAAAACCATACTCCCTTCATTGCAGATATTTTTCTATTCATCAATGCCAGCGATAAGATACAGTGAATGGTATTCAATTAACTTGAGTATATGGAACATCTCTTGATAGTCTCTGGAGTGCTTTTTCAGACTTAGGTTATCTAAAGCATCCTGTCTCATAGCAAAATTTCCAGCTAGGAGAAAATAGTCAATTCTATTAAATGTTGTCCAGTTTTCTTTCCTAGCAGTTAATTGCTCATCTCCCGCGTCGGTCTCTGAAGGGCAGTTGATGAAACTTGCCTTGGGCAAGAGCTGCTTGTCTCTGGGAGACCTTAAAGGCTTTTTCAGATTGCAGAAGCACAACAGCCTCCACGATGGTTATTCTAGTAGATGACTGCCAAGGCTAAGACAGGTCTTTGGCCACGTGCCCTTACACAGTGGCTAGTGCCTTCTGTGAATACCCGCCGCTGCATGGAACATGTTTATTAATACACCGTTGAGTTACAGGATTTGCTAGCCAGGATTCAGCATCCAAGAGCACAAACCCAGGTACTATTTCTCATTCCTATTGCACTCACACTAAGTGCAGCCAATTTCCCAGTGCCTCCCAGCAAATACAATTATCTCGGAAAACTGAGTAACTGCTGGGCTCTGTAAGGCAAAAAAAAAACCCTGAAAGAAAAGTGTTTTCTTCTAGCTTGGAGGGAACAGAAAATGAGCAATCGCTCCACCAGCCAGGGAGCACTCGCAGCAGCCTCCGAATACCACAATCTCACCAGCAGTGCAGAGACCTTGTGCACCTTGTGCCAGGCCAGACAGGCCAGGTGGGTGTTTGCATTAGGACCCCATGCAAATGCGTGACTCTAGGAGCAGGATTTCGCTGTGTCGTACCCAGAATTTTGCTATTTTCCCCAAGAAGGGCAGTCCCAGGCTTTACTCTCTGCCAGTTCTGCTGAGTGGCTCTGGAGGAGGGTGGGAGTCCAGCCGTTCCTCTGGCCTCCAGAGCCTCCGGGAGAGGCCGAGAGATTCAGCTTCATGTCTTTAGCTTCTTTCTCCTCCTACGTGTCTGTTTGTGCTGGTTTTGTGTGGCTTTCCTTAATCAAACCGCAGTGTTCAATCTGGCTGATCCTCATCATGTTTGCACGCGCACATAACCCAAACCACCTTGCCCAATGCTCTGATGTTTCCCTTTGCTTGCCCAACCCGTGCAAGGTCTGCAGGGTGCAGCCCGGTCCCTCAGGGAGGTGCCAAAACCGCAGCAAATTGGGTTCTGTTGTTTCCCAAAGTTTAGTTGTCATTAGGATGTAAATGTCACAATATTATGAGACTGGTGCATCAGGACAGAGCACATCTTCTGCTTTGACAGTGTTTCTTTCTATGGAATGTGACATTTGGGTAACATTTGGGGGAAAACTTTTTTTTTTTTTTTTTTGTGGGAATGCTCTTTCTCAGCTTTTCTGGCCCACTAGTTCTGCCTGCTAAACATCATCTAAAATAAACTAGTTCACAGAGTCGTTTTATTTTTTTTAAACTGGGTCCAGGAACCACCTTGTTATTTTATCTAATCTGCTTCTCAAGGCAAGAGAAAAAAAAGGGTTTATTTCGAGTTGAGAAATGTCAAGAAGCATGTCTTATAAGGTGTTTATATATATTCTCAAGTTCCTAAGAGTTTGCCTGATGGAGAGCATGGGAAGAGAGGATCCACATGAAAGAAAAACAAAAACCCAGGAATATAAAAATCTGATAAAACAATTATTCATTTGAATAACAAAAAAGATATATTTTAAATTCATTCCTGTGAATCCTGTAAGCTACAAAAATGACAGTCCAGTAAAATTAGTCTGTTTGTCCAAGGACCCAAACATCTGGTGATCCTGAAAAAGTATAATTTCTTGGGCTTTGCTTCTGAAATCAGTCCCAAATTGTACCAGAAGTCACTTTTGCCATTTAAAGGTCCTCTTTGAACAAATTGCTTGGCATATACAAATATTGATATGAAGCTGATATAGAAAATGCAGTGTCACAGAAACCAGCAACCAGCAATCGGAACTATCACCGAGCAGCTTTTTACCAAAGCTGCAATGCCCAGCGTGCGTTCTCCAGGCTTTCTCCAACATTCTCCTTGTATTATCCAAGCCCACCAGGGCAAGGTAGTTCAGCTGAGGTATTTCAGGGGCCTGCATAAGATTATTTTCTCTACTTACAATATCACCGTAATTTCGCGGGAATTCTTTTCCAGAAATGGCTTTAATACATTCTCTTTTTTTTCTGACTTGCTTTTCAGTTTAGAGATTTTTTTATATAAACCATAGAGCAGAAATGGGAAAGTTTCTTTGAAAACCTCCCCTCTTCCTTCCTTCCTTCCTCCCTCCCTCCCTTCCTCCCTTCCTCCCTCCCTCCCTTCCTCCCTTCCTCCCTCCCTCCCTTCCTCCCTTCCTCCCTCCCTCCCTTCCTCCCTTCCTCCCTCCCTCCCTTCCTCCCTTCCTCCCTCCCTCCCTTCCTCCCTTCCTCCCTCCCTCCCTTCCTCCCTTCCTCCCTCCCTCCCTTCCTCCCTTCGTCCCTTCCTTTTTTTTTGTGGTTTTCACTCATCTACTTGCCTTGTGTTTCCAAAAACACCACAAATGAAAAACATCTCTGAAGTCCAAACCAAGTATGTTTGCAAACTACCACTACCCTGAGTCTGATGCAGGTCTCACTTGCAGGAAATAGGCATGGCCAGTCTAAAATTCTCATAGGAAAAAGCTCAACAAAACATAAAAATCCAAGGGAATAAATGAAAAGAGCCAAAAATAAAAAGAAGATTTTATGAAAATATTACAGAGAAGAGGAAGAAGGACAAAAGTTCAATAGATTGATTCTCTCTCTCCCTGTTTGAGACAAGGAGAGGAAACTGCTTTTGCAAGGTGCAGATATCTCCTCTAGTGCGAGATGGGGTATGTGTTATCAGCTCATGCTTGTTCTTTTCTACCCCAGTAAGTCAATTAAACTAACAGGATTGAGATTTCCAAGGACGTGCTGCATTAACCATTGGCTGTAGGAATCATGCAGGGATGATATGAGGAAGGCCTGGGACAAAGTACTATTTAAACCAACAAGCAAGAAAGCCATGCGCACATCAAACCAGTATAATAAATGATTACTTGAACTAGGCAGTTTGGATTGAGGCAAGTATTTATTCAACTCAAGAGGCCTGTAAAGGAAAATGTTAGTACTTTTCAAAAAAAAATTATCTGAGTATTTGAAAAAAAAAATGTTGATTATTTTAAGTGAATTTGCTTCTACATGCATCATACATAAATGCAAAGGCAAAGATGGGGAAGAAAAATGCAGGAAATAACCTTAGGTGTCAGGAATTTCTGGATCATGGTCTTTTCACTATAAACATTAGAAAAAAATGTATTTTAAATTATATCTCTTTGCATATCAAAATTTACAAGTCTGCTGAGCCCTGGCATGGGGTTTTCAATGGAGTTATCTCTGCATGGTCCTGATTCAGGACTATACTCCCAAAAAGCAATAATATTTTTAATATTGCTGCCTGGAGGGCCTTGTGATACACTGGAGTTATGAAAATGAAGTATCGAAAGCTGATAGAAACTGGCAGACCACAGGTGAACAATCATCTGATGCCAAAGAAGGGTAAGCTTGAAAGCTGAAGAGGTGCTTGCAGGTGAGCTGCTCGTGTCCTTGATGCCATGTGCAGTACCCACGTGTGATGCTGCTGTAGCCCTGTTAGCCTAGGGATGTAAGTGAGACCATGCTTATAGAGACTGGCAATGATATCTTCTACTTGGTCCGCATCAGTATCTTAGCATCTTGTCATATATCATGGATCTTAATGTGTGTTCTTTCTCCAGTTGTGTCACCTGATTTAATAAAATTTACCTTACTCCAATATTCATTGTCCTGCATCAACATAAGGTTTAGGCAATTTCTTTTCCTCCTAATTTGTCATTCAGAGATGTAAGCGTAGAGTTTCTCAGCATTTGAGCTTAGTAAATAATCTAAGAAAGAGTTTTGGGCATATTATTCCAAACAGGCACTTTCTAGACAAGCATGAAGACGTGACTGCAGCCACCCAAATGAGCAGTGTGAGGATATATGAGAGAGGGGAATGGTGGTAAGGACACAAGTCACAGAGCTTGGTGTAGAAACCAACAATATTGACAGCAAAAAGCACTGCCTTGGCTCAAAGATCTTTGTGAATTTAAAAATGGCAGAGAAACTGACTTCGGAAGAGCCAGAACTTCCCCTGGGATGAGTCCAGACTATATTTTTGCACACTTTGTGTGCAAATTTTAAGAAATACTTGTAATTAGATAAGGTTTTTGTGCATACATTATAATACAGCCAAAATTATACCTTGCAACAACTGTGATAATGTTTGCTAAGCAAACAAATATTCAAGTGCTATTTGTACTTGTCTTGTTTTTTAATACTTTATTTAAAAATTATTTTTCAGATCCTATTCATATTTCCAAAGTTTTCTTTACTATGCAGATAAACACTATCTAATTACCCCATCATATCATCGTTGCTATCTAGTAGGCAACTTGAGTTGCCAAGTTTCCAACGTCTGTTATTACAAACCCGCTCTGTACTAATATCACTACAGAGTAGGTATGGAGAGGTAGCAATATTGCCAATCATTGCAATGCTGAAAACCTGACAGATAAAAAGAGGTTAATTAACTGTGATTTATATTGATCTATACAATCATAAAATCACCAGAGTTTGGAACAACTTAATTTGTTTTTAATGGTTCTGCCTGAAAGACTGGCAATTATAGTCATAGACCAATTACTGAATGAAAGAGTAGTTAAAGACAAAGCGCTCACAGAATATTTCACTGGGAAGGACACTAAGTCAAAACAAGGGTGAGTTTGTATTTGCGTGACAATGAAACCTCAATAGTAACCAGGACATGAATTTTCAAGCTTCTTCCAACTTTAAACTCACGTTCACACTCTTTTAAGTGAAATAAACTTCATATTATAAAGAAAATAAGATTTGCTTTCACAAATGCATCCTGAGAAGACACAAAAGTCGGCACATTTGAAGTCCACATGTAAGTGCCAGAAAGCTCTGCAGAACAGGTTTGTGGGAAGATTTCCTTGGCAAAGCCAACAACGTTTGACAGATATAGTAGCTAAACAGGCCAGGACAAAAAGTCTAATTTACTTTGTTCAAGCAATTTCTCTGTGAATTTCGTTCAAACAGAGATGAGCAGGAAGAACAGGACCTGCAGAGGTCAGAACAGGTAAGAGATGGAGGGAGCCCTTATCAGCATTAAGTGTGTACATTTATGCTTCCATTATGCTGAAAATAACTTTTTTCTTACCATCTTCCTATTGGAACCTCAGAGGAAGTTTGAATGTGATGGCAAAAACATGCCCTAGATACTTTAGTACTGACTGACAATTTCTGCTCTCAGTGATACTTTGTGAAGCTTTCCATAGCAAGTGGTTACTAAAGCAGGCCTAACCTCTCCTGAAATGTTGTGCGCCAGGAACCATGACATAAGAGTTACCTTCCTGAAGAAATTCAGAGAAAACTGTATATATGAGAAAGTAACTATAATGAGAAAATAACACTTGCTATGACTGAATGGGGACTGAAAAAACACTGTAGCTTTCTTTAAGAGATCTCTGAGGATGACATTGAAGGTCCCCAGAACTGTACCACTAGGGTCTCCTGCAATAATTTAACATGGACTTATAAAATAATTCATTTAAGAGAAACTTGTAGAAGCTTAATAGTAATAAATGGTCAATTTTATGTGCGGCAATCACTTAAGAACTTCAAGAGCTCTCTTTTTTTTTTTTTCCTTTTTTTTTGACTAAAAGAGCTAGCAAAATTGGAAGCTGTGGCAAAGTGATTTTAGTTCTTCCAGAGATGGTAAAGAGCATGAAAAATGCCGCAGACTCTAAGGAAACAAGAGTGTGGGCAGAGTGGTTGGAATGATGTCCAGTGAGGTTGGCTGTCGGCAATTCCAAGATAATGTCCATTTCATAGAATCATAGAATCATAGAATGCTTAAGGTTGGAAGGGACCTCTAGAGGTCATCTAGTCCAACCCCCCTGCACACTCAGGGTCACCTAAAGCACGTGGCACAGGACTGCACCTATATCTGTGTTAATCTATCCTTTAATAGTAAAATAAGATCAAGAGAGCAGAAGAGCAAGAAATTAGGAGAGGAAAATGTGGACTGAAATTGAAACAGTTCTAAAAATATAGCCAGCTGGAGCTTTGAGAGATAGGACCTAAATCAAATATATAAATATTGGCCAGCATTTCTGCTGGCTGACTAGTGGCCTTGAATTCCTCACTTTTCAGATGCCAATTTAAGGATTCCCAAAGAGTCTGACAGTGCTCTCAGCATAAGAAAAAGGATCTCTAGAAATGTGATTTCATAGAATCATAGAATCATAGAATGCTTAGGGTTGGAAGGGACCTCTAGAGATCATCTAGTCCAACCCCCTGCACACGCAGGGTCACCTAGAGCACGTGGCACAGGACTGTGTCCAAGCGGGTTTGGAAGATCTCCAGAGAAGGAGACTCCACAACCTCTCTGGGCAGCCTGTTCCAGTGCTCTGTCACCCTCACTGTTAAGAAATTTTTCCTTAAGTTCCTGTGGAACTTTTGGTGCTTCAGTTTCCGGCCATTTCCTCTAGTCCTATCAGTGGCCACCACTGAAAAGAGACCAGCACC
>NW_010589697.1:119911-175549 GCF_000705375.1 Tinamus guttatus
GGCCTCACCAGGGCTGAGTAGAGGGGCAGGATCACCTCCCTCGACCTGCTGGAGATGCTCTTCTTAATGCACCGGAGGATCCCATTGGCCTTCTTGGCCACGAGGGCACACTGCTGCCTCATGGTCAACTTGTCCACCAGGACACCCAGGTCCTTCTCTGCAGAGCTGCTCTCCAGAAGGTCAGTCCCCAGCCTGTACTGGTGTCTGGGGTTATTCCTCCCCAGGTAAGGGGGAGGAATTTCAAGGCCTTTGAGGAAGGCCTTGAATAACATGCACTTGTATTTGGTATTTTTCTGAATCAGTTATTCAGGAAAAAAAAATAATAAAGTTCCTAGTCAGGACTAGAAGGAGTGGAAACGCTTGTTCAGCACGTGGCCTTGCACAGAGCAGGGAGAAGGTTTGGCTGAGCTCAGGTACTCTCGCCTGGCTGCAGCTGACCCAGTATAACTGCACAAATCCTCCCTTTCTAGCCCCATTCTGTCACCAGCATCTAGGTTAGCCCAGACACTTTCAATAAGGTGTTGCTGTCTTTTTGGTTGGATGGTTTGTTTTGACCTGGATCACAGTGACTGAAGTGGGTTAGGGGGAGGTCACTTGTGGTTGAATGCAGCCCTGCCCCCAAAACAGCAGGAAGAGGCACGATGATGAAATCTGTTTAGATTGCCCAAGAAAAGGCTAAGGAAAGAGAAAATTATAGTCTCTGCACGTACACAGGGAGAGATACTTCACTAATGGACTTCTCAGCCTTGTATGGCAGTAACACTGGGCTGCTATTTGAAGCTGGACAAATTCAGACCGAAGAGGAGATTACAGTTTTTCTAAGCATGAGTTATAAACCACTCAAAAGATTTAGTAAATGCCGTTGTGGGTTCTCCATCACTCTCTTCGTTTAAATCAAAATAGGATTTTTTTGACTGAAACAGTCTACAATTCAAAGAGGAATTAATTCGTATCTGGTTATAATTGGCATTGTGGAGAAAGTCAGACAAAACAATTGCTGTGTGTCTGGCTTAAAAATCAATTAATTTATTAAAAAAAAAAGATAAAAAAAAGTCACTCAGGAGGAATGAATTTCTGGAGATCACATTTCACTGTGGCATGTTGCTTTCCATGAGTGCAAGACCATATTTGCATCAATAGTGCTGAATTTGTTAAAAACACCATATAAGGTGGCAAATTACTTTTCAAAGAAAATAACTGCTGTAACTCTTGGACAAAATCATGGCCTCAGTGGCAGAAATGGCAGGAGTTCCCTTTCTATAATGGGTCAGGACTTTCCATGTGTTTCCCTCCTTGAGAACTGCAAGTGTTTCTCATTCTGCAGCATTTTACAGAGGATAGCTGGGATTTTCATTGTGCAAATTGTGGTATTTCTTTTGTTAATGAAATAAACAATATGCACTGGCTATGTGGTTCACTTTGCTCTGATGATGTGTTGAAGCCAGGGATCAAACAAATGGAGATTGTCACATAATTTTTCAGCTACATCAGCAGGGTAGAGTCAACAACAAAGAATTTTTTTAATATATTGGTTTGACGATGCAGTCAATCAAAGACCACCCCTCTGTGGTTCCTTGGGGTGCCCACACATAGCTTCACAAGCCAGCTGCTCTGTACTCCAAAAACTAGTTTTTAGAAAGGAAAATCAGGAGTTTCCTTTTATGTAGAGTGGTTTGCATGCATCAAAAATGCACATTTTACAAATATTTTCTGTTGTGTGAGCATTCCTAGCAAGCCAAAGGTGATGGCCGATAGCCACACTTCCTAATTATTGACCAGAGCCGTCATTCTTATTTTTTTCTATGGAGAGCAAATGTCTAGATTTTGGGGATTCCTCTTGGAATGATTGTAGAAAGGGGAAGCTGTGAATGCCTGCCTGAGTTTACAGGTTAACCTGAAACAACAGCTGGCAGCTGTGCCAGCAAAAACAGAAAAGTTCTCAGAAGGTACCAGAAAAGGTCTCAGACAAGTTCTCGTCCAATAAAGACTGACATCTCAAAAATCAGTTTTTAAAGAAGTTGGAACGAGCCCATCCGTGACCATCATCACTGTCCATCGCAGGCTGCAGACAGCTCATGAAGAAGCACCCCCGTATTCGCGAAGCGCCCGCTCACACGGGTGACGTGAGTGACTTGTCGTGGGCAGGAGCTGTCGAGGTGGAATTGAGTCTGCACCAACGTGGGCCTCAAGGGACGGCTGCGCGCGGCTGCCATTGCGCTGGGCCTCTGAAGGAGGCTCCTCTATGGGGAGCAGGACACAGAGAGCTCGTAAAGCAGCACATGACAAAATACCTATTTCAAAATACCTTTATTTCAAAGACAGAGCTTCGCTCTTCCCAAGCAGCAAAGACTTTGTGGTGGCTGCGGTAACAGGGCTGGACCCTCGTGCAGGCAGGACCTTCAGCTCCATGTTCCTTGGGAACAGCAAATCCCTGGAAGCACAGACCGATCCTGCCTCGTGACTCACTTAGTCAAACTCTCTGCCAAAAATAACACAGAAATGTTTAAGGGAATTATTCCATTTGGAGGCCCTCTAACTCGAAAGCAGCCTTTCTCTCCCTACCCCGCACAAAGTTTTCTCAGCATCAACACTATTTTGCACTTTTGAAAAATAAACAGGGCTCAACATGATTCACTTCTTATGGGAGAATAATGTATTCTGTTGGGAATGCATTACATGTTGCATTACTAATCAGCATCTTCTGATAACTTTTACTCTGCATTGCAAATGCAGGCAGCCTGTGTAACATCTGCAGTGCTCAGATAGCCTGGAAGTGCTCCAAAAGTGCTTCTCAAAAGTCTATTACTAAAATTTCTCATTTATTTACTATTTCTCAATCTTGGTCTCTAGTGACCATTTAGCCAATGGACTAACTACATGTGTATCAATAGTTTAGTGGAGTTACTTATGCCATAGTGTTAGCATATAATCAACAAATTTTCAAGTGACATGGAAACAGTCGTCTAGAACATAAATGCTTCAACCTGAGGGAATTCAAAGACTAAAACTTTCAAGAAACAGAGACAAATGGCCTCAGCTTAAGTTAGTATCATCAACAAGAATCCCCAAATGTTGACGATATCCTTATGAAACAGTTTTATAGGCATTGCCAGAAATAAAGTGGGGACCCAGGATGTTGTCAGAAAAATTTCAAGGATGAGACAATCCGAGAAAGCGCAGCAGTTCTAATATAATATCTATTTTCATGTGCAGCATGGGACTGATGAGGTCCAGGGGAAAGGATGTTCCACCCCTGAGCACCCGACATGAAAACACAAGGCTCTGCAAAAGCCCTAGCAAGGCAGAGGGGCAACACAGAGCAAGGAGCCTCCTTCTGTGGAAAGGCACCTTCCAAATCGCTATGGAAATTCTGCTTATTTGTGGCAATAGCTACACTGGAAGTGCCGTGCAGGGCAGGGCTGAAGAAAGCGGCAATTTGATCTTAGCAGGAGCCCAGCGGGAGCCAGGGATTACTATGGCTTTCAGAGGGGCTGGGAACTCCTTTCCAAAACGTTTGACGGATGCAGCTCCTGCCTCCGCTGTCGCGCATTGGTGCCTCGGGATCCCTGCTCTGAAACTGGCTCACGCAAACGCAGGGACTGGCGCTGCCCCCCAGGCTGCTCCTCAGGACGACCTCGTGGCCGGGCTGCCGCGGCTGAGGTTATTTTCAGATCACTTTTCTGCTTCCGCTTGTGTCCACGTGCTGCTACAGCAGCAACTTCTCCCCCTGCTCTTCCCCCAGCACCACACGGGACACGGGCAGGATCATCAAGGTCACTCTAACAATTCCTGGTCTGTCTCCTGCTTCCTTGCTTTAATGGTTTTGTGGAGCTGTTGAGAGAGACACATATGCAAACGTAAGCATTGCTTAGGGAAAGTTTCAGTATGCCTTCTTTTAATAAAAAAATAATAACAATAAAAAATATTTTCTGAAAAAGTTCAACTTTTCCACAGCCCAGTTAACATCTTCATACTACCTAAATGCTCTGGTAGCATGTGGCATGGTCAAAAAAACAGTAGATGGTTTTAAAATCTGCCAGAACTATTTCTTTGACGTAAAATTATCAAAGAAGTTAAAACAACAAAGCCCTTCCGCTCACCTTCCCTCCCTCCCTTCCAAGCAAATGGATTAGCTTTTCCCGCATGTAACAGCGCGGCTAGAAAAGGTTCTTAAAAATGCCAAATTAAAATGTATTACATTCCTGCCTACAGGCATCCTTTGCAGTTAGCCCGTTCCCGTGTGCCAGGCTTCCCAAACGTGCTGTATCCCAGAAAGGGCTGGCACTGCTCTAGGACTTTATTATTCTTTCACTTACCCAGGCCATCTCCCTCAATCAGCCAGAGTGCTGACTTTTGCCTGATAGCAACTGCATCCAAGTGCTCTGTCATAGTTAGTTTAAACCACGTGAAATGCCATTTTTTATTCACGGAAACACGGTCGGGAAGCCCCTTTCCACATGCTTTCAGCACACTCCTCAGTTTCGTGGCATCCTACATCTGTTTACTCTGCAGACCAGGGAAAACTCTTCACGTCCCTAACATCAGCTCTTTACGGTCCTTGAGGGGTGACTAGCCCATTAGAGAAAGCTCTAGCTCCGTGCCACAACTGCCTTTCACATTAAATCACACTAGAGAGAAGGCTGAAGCACACATGCTGGTCTGCTGCACTTGCTGCCAGCAACGTGTCCTCAATTGCAGTGGCATCAGGGCAAGCCCGGACCGGTCTCGGCCCCGAGCACTGCAGAAACGACCCCTGGAGTGAATGAACCCCAGGAGATCTTTGATGCCACAGCTGACTGGTGCTGACCACAGCTCGTGGAGGAGTCAACTAGGCTATTTAGTGTCAAAATAATGTCAGTGGAAATGTTTGTGGGTTCGCCCCAGGTAAGAGCCTGCAGCTTTGTCTGAAGACGGCAGCAGCCAGATATTGCTACTAAAACACCTCCTTGGTATCTGGAAGTGAGCAAGAAGAGCAGCCCCGAGGCTTAATGCAAATGTTCATGCTGGCTCGTTAGTTTGGGATTTCTCCAGACGCCAGGCATCAGCACCCAGCAAAACCCCAGAGAAGAGGTTGTGTCCTGCTGCGCACAGGAGAGGCCCCCGTGCCGGCAGCCGGGTCCCGGCCTGGCCCCGCGTTAACCCAGTGTCCTGCCAAGCTGCACTTCACCCAAGCTCTCCTCTGCCTCGCCTCGCAGATCTGCAGCCTGCAGAGAATTTATTTTTCGTTAGAACAGTTGAGTGCAGAACACTATAAAGTTCTTCTGGCAGTAAATACAGCAGAAGCAATTGAAAAATAAAGTGACTTGGGGATATAGACCCATTATCCATCCCTTCTGCCTCTCGAACGTGGGAAGGGAGAGAGAGGCTCGTACTAGCTTTACATCCAGTTTTATTGGCAGGGTTTGGACTTTTTTCATCTTTCCATTAAGCATTTACCGAGCTTTTTTTGTTTCTCCTTTTGTTTTCCTCACAGGTCGTACAGCCACGGCCGGTGGCAATTTTATTTGTAAGGAGAATCTGCCGTTATGAGTTAATAATTTCTTTGTCAGACTGAAACATGAAGCTTTGATCACTGCCTTGTTTTCCTGATAATCCACTTGACAAGTGACTTCTCTGAATTAGAGGGTGCCACAAACCGTACCGAATTAAGTGACACTTTTCTGTCAGTCTCTCTGTGTTTTTTATTATTATTATTCTCTTTATTTATATTAAACTTGCTTGCCTTGCTCTGCAGTTCTCTGAAAATGTGCAAGGCTCTTGGTTTGCTCCAGACTTTGTGTTTGTGTGGGGAAAAGTGCACCTCCCCCAGGCACTGCAGCTTCTAGGAGACAGTCTAGATGGGCTAGATAGCCTTAAAATATTGGCCCTAAAACAAAACAAAAAAAAAGTGCTTACAGCTGTAAAAGGAATAGCTTAGGATTATGTTGCAGAGACAATGTTGCTGACCCCAGTCAAAGATGAGTTGATAGGTCTTTGCCCTCTGTCTTTCAAATGGGATGGATTTAGAGGAAATTATTCCTTAAACTTGAGCAAGCAGAGTCACCTTAGGCCTTTGAGGGCAATAGAAGAGGGTACCCGGCAGACAGCGGCTCTTGGGTGCGTTAGGAGGCGCTCACGGAGAGGGCCCGGGGCTGCGTCCCCGGAGCTGCCCGTGCCCTGGGGGACAGGACCGGCCCCCACGGAAGGGGAACGAGAGCATCTGCCTCCTGACACTGCCCTGGGGCCTGCTGCCTGAGGAGACAGAGACAGAACAGGTGAGAAAACGGCACAACACTGACAGGTGAGAAAACCCAACCAACCCACCCATCCACCCCAAAATATTCCGTTCTGACACTGGCTGGAATCCTGCTCTCCTTTCCCCACTGTCTCCCTTATATTCAGCGGTAAAATTCCCATTGACTTCAATGGACTAGACATTTGACACTTCTTTTTTTCCATGGTTTTCAAAATTTAGCACCTAGTTGTAACGTTTCTTCACGCTACAATGGAGAAAACCTGTAAGGTGATATTAGCTTGACAGGCTCTGTCTCACTGTGCAGCATTTGGGAAAAAGAAATCCTGAAATTTTATGAGGAAATAGCAACATCAAAAAAAAATCATTTTATAGTTTGTCTTCTTGCCCGCTTTCTGCCTCCTGAATTCAATACTAGAGCAAATATTTATACAAAGCTCCTATTTCACTCAGTTCACAGAGTTGGGTTTGAAAGGCATCATTTGTTAAACACGCTAGAAACAAAGTCATGGGAAATTCGGAGCATTAGGACAGCTCTTTGTTCAGAGTCCTTTAACACAAAAGAAAATTCAGCAGATGGACTCAAATCCATAAGCTCACAGAAAGGGCTTTCACAGGGATGAGTTCGCTTTGTGCCAGATACTTGTAAGCCGATATGCTCCAAGATATGCAAAAAATGGATAAGATCAAGATCGAATACTGTAATTTTCGTGCAGCCAGACGCACTAGCTAAACCTGTGCTTCCAAGTCTCACTTGCAGGTCGAAATTAATGAAGATGACAATGTTAATTTTCTGGTCCAAATAAAAAAGTCAATTTTAACTAAAGAACAAACCTAGACTCCTTCAAAATTATTTAGCAAAATAAAGTTGATATTCAGCTAAGTATCCTTTTATCCTACTACTTAAGCCACTCCAAATCACTGTCAATATATTTCTAAACTCTCTGTGCTGACATTAGCAAAGCTTTTACAGTTCAGAATGCCAAGGCTGACTTCATGGAAGATTAATGTATTTGAGAAGCAGGTCATTTATTAAAACAACTTTTAAAAACTTAATTTCTTAAAAAGCAAAATCGTTTCCCTCATCTCTTTAGAAGGCATTTGCATGCATAGCTGATAACCAATTTTCAACTCTTGCTTTTAACAGTTCTTCAGCTTACTTTAAAGGCACGTATTTATTGAAAGAGCAGAAATTTATCGAAACACTGGTGTGCTTAAACTTGCACCTTCTGCTTGCATACATTGATTTAACCTGGATTTCTGATCAATACCGAAATCCCCTTTCTCTGTGGGATTAAGGTGGTGGACACTGAATCCAGGACCTTGCAGGGGGCTCTGCGCTGGGCATCCTAGTTTGCAAACCTGCTCTTTTCTTACTGCTGCTGGAAGTTGTCTGCGATGGCTGGGTGAGGAATGATTCATCTCTCTCCTGGATTTTTCTATCTATCTATTTAGGACACAGCAGCTCAAAATCAGCTGCAGAGCTACTGTCTTGGAAACAGGCTGACATGAGTTTGGGGTTGCACAAGGCTGGCAGGGCAGTTGTGGGAAGGTTGCTGTGGGATTGGTGCAACTGAGGGACGAGGTTGCTCGAGAAAAGAGGGTGAATGGAGAGGACATTAGCCACACACCTCAGGTAGCAGAATATGAAAAAGACCAGCAAGATAAGGAAGGAATGAGCAGAACGGAAGAACAGGAGCTGGGAAAATACCCCAAAAAGCAAGATAATCAAGAAGGTGGAGAAGACATACAGTGCCAGAAGCAGGAAGCAATAACAACACAGATGATAGATATTAGCACCTTCTGACTCGCCATAAGACTACTAAGAAAGGTATTTTAAGTTTAGCAGAATGACACTTAGGAGAATACAGTTTTCATTACAGAAATGATTATTTGTCATGAAAAGGAAGGAGAAAAACCCCTCTAATTATGACCTAGTTCTGATGGGCAGGAACAAACAAATTCTTAAGTGACAAACACATACATATAAATACTTGAAGGCTTACCAGAGCAAGACAGATGGCAGGGTATGGGTGCCACTCCACTTTAGCAAGCTCTGCCCCTCGAAACGGATAAAGTGACTGATCCCTCCTTGGACTGCCAGGCAGAAAAATGCAAGATGTTCATGGGTTAACACTGCTGATTGCAGTTTGCTTATTTGGAGCTTCGCAGAGTTAACAGATGCCCTCATCAGGAGATAAGTCCTTACTCCAACCTGACAATTCCAGCAGCTTTTCCCATTAAGCTAGGAGTGATACATCTCGCAGGACAGATTACTGGAGTCTTTCTGCTGACAGCAAGGAACGCCAGATAAACTCAGAACACCAGTGAGCAGCTAAGCCCTGCTAACAAGGATTCTAACACAGAGTTATATCACAGTTCAGGACGAGACACCTTCGCCAATTTACTCTCTGCATGGCGCAGAGACCGCACGAGACATCTGCATTTATGCTCCCTGCCAAAACAGGCAAGGGACCCTTACTGTTCTTAGGAACAAAGCTCCAGATGCTCCTATATCCTAAGCTTAGTTTGTTTGGCTACTGGTGCAGGACCATTAATCACATAAAATATGAGTTTTATAGCCTTGGAAAACTGACACTTCCTAAATATATTGGCTTGACTACTCTGCCTAATAAAAGTTTCTCATGAGCAAGTGTTCTGAATATAGCCCACTGGACATTATCTTCCTATAATCAATAGGAACTAGGAACACTCTTTGTCAGGCTTAGATACCTGATCCTTTCCTCTTCTCTTGCAGACAAAAATTATTCAGCTCTGCTGCAGAGCTCCATTAAGCACTTTGTTTCTCACTGAATGCCTTGAATTGAATGCGTATGGCCTCCACAGATGGATAAACTGCTGTAAAAAGAGATAAGTCAGCAATAGTGATTGGCTCTGTTGTCTGAACATGTCTTTTGATTGCTGAACTTCTGCCAAAAGCATCATCATTCGGTATTTACCCTTCAAGGTCACTCCGACGGTGCACACGCTTGCAGCACCCTCCCTTGCAGAAACAGAAGCCATAAATTAGTGCTTCACAACTCAAATTCATTGGAAGCAAACCTGTAGCACAGATCCTGTAGGTCTAATCTTCCATGGCATTATTAACTGTGAAGTAATTAAAAGACAAGTTCTACTTTGCTGTCTATCTTCTGCACACAGAGGAAAGGCTTTTCCTTGTGCAAAACCATGCATGGGTTTCAAAGAGTACTTTGCTACAGTATTTTTCTCCCTTTCCCTCCTCACAAAGCAAACTGGCAGAACCCCCATAAAGCTCTGTCTTCTTTTGCACGGGCACACGCAGAGGAGGATTTACACCAGCTCCTGCAAATCCAAGGTGTTCTTCCTTGCTTCCGAGGCCAGGACTCAGTGTTGACCTTCAAGAACACCACGGACTTGCATCTCCCACAGGAGCTGCGAGGACCTTGGTTAGCTATACCTGCTTGCTGTGCATTTTGCACTTGAGCAACTGAAGTTGCCCACTGAAGTTAACAGGAACTTGACTGGGTTTCAGATGAGGCGTCTGAATCTGACACAGCTGCCTGCAAATTCAACACTGAAGTCCGGAATGTCCAAAGACACAGAGGAGATAATGGGCACATCAGAAATGCCTGTTTGCAAGGCAAAAGGGTTATTCCCATTTGAAAACAAAAGCGGATCAACCACCAATGATGTTTCTTCTATACTAACATAGTGGTAACAGAAAGACATATTATCTGCTTAAATACTAATAAAGGGGCAAACGAAAGTGACTGTTATCTGCTTGCCCAAAGCTTTGTGGACTTTTTTTGCAACAAATGACCTTTCCTGTAATTTCTCTTCGATTACTACAGCCTCACAAGGGATGCAAGTACAGCTGACTCTGAACATCTGGGTCCTGTGTAATCCTACCTCCACACACACTGCAACACGCAGGGAGAGTGCCGCAAGATCCTCGCTGTGCTCTGGCAAAGGGTGCAAAGAGCTTGGACAAGGAAACTCTCTTACCAACAGCTCTCAAGCCTAAGCCCCTTGTGGCATTAAAAGGAAATGAGTTTGATTTCTCAGAGCCTCTGGCTTCAGAACGAGCCCTGGGAAGCACATTCGGATCACTAGGACATGCTCTGTTTTATCTGCTGCTCATAAAGGCTTCTTTATTAATGTTTTTCGCTCACAACAGTTAGAAGTAGCACAGGTATCATTCTTAAAAAGCTTAAGAGAGAAAAATGGAAGTGCATTTTTATTTTGGTTGTAATCTCTTTATTTCATTGCTGTACAGCTGCGTTACACTTGGCTTTAATCCCTTAAAGCACTACTTTCACTGGCAAACTACTCACTGAGCAGAGCAGAACTCACTATTGGAAAAATATACTTGAAAAACCAGCATGATGTCAATGCCAACCCATATCCATGGAGCTTAAAATGTCACAAATGTGCCTGTAGCTTTAATACATACATCTTCACTTTTTTGATCAAGTTAAATGCTGTAGTTTTAGGTCATGAGGCCACCTGTAGAAGGCAGAGTATTCTCCTGAAACTGATTTTTTTTTCATACAAAATCATTTGGAAAACAATTACATAAAAGTTAATGCAGGGTAATTCCACAGTCAGTAATGAGTGCATGGCTCTGCAGGGCTGCCAGCCTTTCCTGCATCAGTCAGGGCTATTGGTAAAAAGATGGCCTACAGGCTTGTTAAAGATAAACCTGACTTTGTACAACATCTTTAATATTCAAAAATATAAATAAGCACTACTGAAGAATAATTCAGCAGACTGCAGTGATTCATTATGAACAGATGCTATAAACGGGAACAGTAACATTGCTAGGTAAGGGAGAAGCAAGCTATTTTGGGAGTCCTGAAAATCTCTTCTTGTTCTTCTGACAGATCCTGCTGCTACAGTTCCTTTTAAAAAATTATGTTCTGAAAAAAGCACTTTTAGGAAGAAACTTTTTACTGGAACTATTATTTAACCAAGGCTTTCTACAGCACTAAAACACCCTGCAATTGAGTTCCCAACGTAGTTTAAGAGTGAGAGGAGTAAAAAAATGAGCAAAGAAAAAAACACCATACCTGCACCAGGAGCTATTTATTAGCATAACACTCTTCCTTTTAAAGATTTGGTAACAACTGAAGTATATACAAAGTCTTACAGCATTTACACAATAAAAAAGTTTCCTATTAGCTGATGAAGTATAAGGTAGTGCTGCAGTTTACTTCAAAGCATGTGTACAATAAGAATGAAGCAGACCACTGTACTTCCAACTTCTCCGTTACCACACCACAACTGCCAGCTGAAGTGACAGTTAATTAAACCACTGGGAAGACACAGATTGTCAAAAGATTTATAACAGGTTGACCTGCAGCACTAACCACGGTAAGGAGAGGAAAGAGAGAGAAAAAAAAAAAAAAGAAAAAGCTACATATTGTCATGTTTCTACACTTTTCTAGAGCTGTAACAAACTTTCACAGCCGTAGATATAACATATGCAAGACAACATAATCACAATTTCTCAGATATAGGTCAGCTACTGAGTGTATTTACTTCTGAATAGGAGGCATTATATTGATATGGCTGTGTATTTCCATTTTTTGTTCATGAATAGGTCTACAAATAGGTCTACAAAAATTAAAAGACAGCATGGAGTTGGTAGTCATGATGTGTTTGACTAATAAAGGCATTCAATATCAGCTATAGGATCTAATCATTCCTGTCAAAAGTTTAAGACCAGGAATCTTTGAGTAAAAACGAGACCCACAAAATCCCACACCCAAGACATTTTCCTCTATTGACTCTGACCTTCTTCAAGCCTTTCCAACAGGGTAATATAAAACCATTAAAATGCTTACCCCCAAACAAAATACAAGACTCATTTAGTTTATAAGATGTTAAGCAGATTCACTAGGCTATTTCTGCTGTAAAACTGAGGGAGCGTAATTACCTAGAAAATGAAAACTCTTACCGAACAGTCCCTTACTACAAGTAGGGATACATATTTTAACAAAAATGCAGCATTCTTTGCCTTTTAAAAACAGTTTTACATGTGCCAGTAACCCACTTTCTGCAAGAGATCGGGCTGCTCTGCCTATTGTTCTACGTCCAAATCTCTTATTTTGGCCAATATTACTTTTATTTGCCCAAAGGGATTCTGAATCAATTTAGAAACTAGTAACATCTGTTGACAATATCTGAATTAAGACAAAAAGTGACATATAAAAATCCACAAGGAACTACATAAATATCAAAGAAGTCATATAACCTTTCCATGTAAACACTTTTGATTATGCTGAAGCCCTAATTAGATTCTTGTCTTAAACTTTTGGCAGATAATGTGTACGCTCAGCCAGGCTTTGTAGTTAGTTATTGTTCAAGTGGAAGCCAGGTCAGTTCACATGTTGACAGGCATGCAACTTGAAAACATTGCACAACAAGCAACACAAAAGAGATTTGAGAAGTGTACAAGACTTCAAGTAGACTTCACAACCCTTCACAACTGAATATTCACAGACAAAGATACGGTCCTTGCTTTTCCTCCTGTGGATTTCCTCTCACACGTGGGACACTTTCTGTGACTCTCTAGCTTGCTTGATGCTATACAACCACTTGATGATTCTGGCATTCCTTTCAATCGCAGAAATGCCATATGGCACACGGTCATTGGCACTGTCATCGTTTCTAAGGTCACTGTTGCTGTCCTGAGACTGTTCACAGTCCGAACTAATCATGCTTGCGCTGCGAAAGTTGAGGGATATAATATCAGAGTTAGCCCTTGCAAAGTTTTCCATCCCGAGGTTTTCAAGCTCTTCAGGATCCAGTCCACAGTAGTTAAAGAATCGTTCAACATCTGCATCGACACGAAAGTATCTGTCGCTTAAGTCAGATTTCGATCGCTGTAGGGAGGGTCTTCTACTAACTCCACATCCGGGCTCGACTGCCTCGATCTCTGGGGATTTCAGGGTGGCAATGGCAGCGATTTTGGGTTTGGGAGGCAGAGGCGGGGCTGAACTACTGCAGGGTATTGCTTTTAAGGGCTTTGCACTAGTTACTTTCCTAATGTCTGAGGAGCTGTGAGAGACGTGCAAGAAAGTCTCTGTGGACTGGTCCAGAAGCCTTCTGCTCACGTTGGAGCTGCTCTCCTGAGGGCTGCTGCGGCCCTGCGTGGGGTAAACCTTTAAGGATTCGGCGAACGAGTGGCGGTTTAGCTCCGTCGAGTCGGCCCTGTGAGGCGGCCAGTTTCGCGAGCTGTGTTTATGACCCGACCCCGAGCTGGAGCCTTCGGAGCTGTTGATGATGTTTTTCAAAATCTCCAGTTTCAGATTTTCTCTCTGGACGCCGCTCTCAGTCTTTGCGTTGTTGCCGAACACCTTCAGCGTGGGGCTGCCCAGAGCTCGCTTGGTGGCGGGACACACCGGCGGCTTCGCCAGCACCGCGGGCTTCACGGGCTCCTGCTTGGCGTTGATGACCTCTTGGCTCTTGACATATTTTGCCTTGTCGGCCTCTAGTCTCTCCACCGCACTCAGCCGCTTCGGGTTCGGCTCTGCCTGCCTGCGGAAGTAGTCGGGTCCTTTGTTGAGGATGCGGAGAGGAACAGCGGACGTGAAGGTGACGGCGGGACTGACGGGCTTCACCATGCTACCTGTCGGTAGTGTTTCTGTAGGCATGTTTGGTGGTCTTTCCCCCGCAGCCGTTTTGGATTCTTCTCTGGGATCTTCTAAACGCACGGTGTAGAAACATGTACATCAAGCGCGACGCGGAGCAGATGAATCCTGGAATCGGAGTGCTAGCAGCAGCGCCTCATCGCACAGCTCATTAAATAGCACTGCGTTTCTCTTTTGAAGGCAGCCTTTGTGCAGAAAGGCCACCAGACACAAGTCCGTGTTAGTCTGCTCCGCCGCTCCCTTTCTCCCCGCTGAAGGACGTGGGAGTCTCGCCGCTTCCTTTGTGCTCCGCGGCAGGCAGGGATCTGAAACGCAAAACAACCAACCACACGTTAGCGAGGGGTGAAAGCAGAGCGTCGCGTGGTATTTATGATCCCATTCCGGATTTAGCAAAATTACACTCAAAGAGAGGTAAAAAAGTCATCGGGATGCAGTCGTACCTTTCTGGAGGCGGACAGGGAAAAGGAAGCAAAATGTATAGGTCCAGAGGATTAGAGCCATCTATTTCTTCAAGATCAGTGCAAAAGCATTTTCAAACTGGTTTCTACGGCTTTGACTGGTAGATTTTTTGTACGTGCTTTACCTCTAAACCCATAACATTTTATTCCTTATGCCCCGCTATTCTAAGAATGCAAGAGCATTTTCCTTTATTAAATGTTCCAGAAAATGAACAGGTCTAAAAAGCAGAGCACAATCTGAGACATCAAGCACTTCAAGTGCAATGCATGCACTTCATGATTACTCTAAAATAAATCCACCACTAAAAGGACTTGCTAAAGCCACACATTCTAGCTTGAAGTCTGAAACATCAGTCACAGGAGCGCTGGTGCTCTAGCAGTAAAGCAAGGATCAAATTGACCACCAGAACTTGGAAAACACTTAGCAGGAAGAAAAAAAAGTTTTCATTTTTGATGCAAGACTTTGGGAGCCCATGAAACATGCTGATGAAGCTTGGAGTAAAAAAGCTTGTGTTTACACTTGCATATAATTGTTCAAGTTTTCTACCAAGCACTAAGTCTGAATGAAGTTTAACTTTATCTAAGTTATCTTAGATTTTCCTCACTTCAGATTGTCACAACAGTCTAAAATCTAGTGCTGTGAATGATACAAGTGCTTTAACAATTTTCTTCCACATGAGGCACTGAAGGGCACTTACCAAAGAATCTACTTTTCAAGCTGTGATTTAGCTAATGGATCTCATTTACTTTATTACTGCCCCATTAATCTATGTTGCCCTTTTTAATATCCCATTTTCTGCTATCACTGAATTCTTCAGGGAGAGAAAGAAAAGCTGCTGCTACTTCTTCCCTCGTGCTAAGGAACAGGGAGCAGCATCCCTCCTGGTGATGAGCTGCTTTAGCATATCTTTCAGTGCTGTGTGTGCTCCTCCATCAATATCCACCTCACTAATGTAGGGTATGCCAATCAGCATATTGCTTGGACCAATTACCTTTAAAAAAATCCAAATAAAAGTACACCTAACCCATAAAGGCAAACAGCTTCAAGTACTTATTCCCAGAAACAAATGATTTATACACTGAATACACCTCCAATTCATTCAAGGTCAAAGCAAGCAAATAAAATCTATAAATGCTATAATGAGATTATAGGAAAAAGCTGAGCTTTCTCCTGAAGGCTTACTGAGACAAGTATGCTTCAAATATAAACTAACATATTTGGGTGGGTGATAAACCAGACACGCATTCAGTGCAATTGAAAGGGTAGTGAAATGTTAATTAAGCTTCCCTTTCAATGTTGCTTTATAAATCCTAGTGCTAACTCCTCAGTAGTTTGACTTCCTGAATTTTAACTAAGTCTTTCTGAAAGAGAAAAAGCTCTTTTTCCTCATTAGAATCAACATATTTATTGGTAGTACTCTTTCAAGGTTGGGGTATCAAACATCCAAACGTACTGAAGGCAGTTCTGACGTGCATCTGCACATGCACATTTCTATTCTCCACACGCACATTTCTCTTCTGCACACCCAAATCAAACTTTTCCATATTGCCGGGTCAGAGCTTAACTGCCAAAGTGCTTACAAAAATACCTGCCCATCGTGTATGTTTTGTATTAATGTGCATAAATCAAATATACAAATGTACGATGTTACTGCCACTTGAACAAGGAACAACTCTCCGTTTCCTTCTTTGCTGTTGTCACCAGATGTTCCCAAGTTCCTGCCGCAGGAGACTGCTGGCAACCCCACTCTCCTCTCGCAGGAGCGCAGGACCGCAGGCAGCAACTGTGGGAACCGAAGCATCAGCCTCAGCAACTGCTTTGGGAAGTCTCTACCCACCACTTAAGGGCAGCCTCGCTCAGGACAGCTCTCGTCGATTCAAGTCAAGCTCCATGCAGCTATGGAGATGGATGAATGATAGATCTGTCTGCTGTTCAAACTGCCCTACATTCTGATTTCACAAGGAAGTTTATTCAACACTCCCTCTCAGAGAACTAAAAAGTATTAAAGCAGATGCCATTAGGTAAGAAAGTGGGATGAAAAAGAGGAGGAGGTGTGTAATGTGTCAATGAAACAGCTCCTGTGCTGGTGCTGATGATGACTGTAGCTTAATTCTGCTGTTGCTAGCGTGGAAAGTCACCGTAACTCCTGTCAGCTCCTCTGCTGCTGCCCACGGGCACCTGAAATGCAGCCCAGCAACTACAAGAACCTTCTCCTCCCTGATTTCATGGCTAATGCAAAAGGAAGCAGCAGCAGCGCAGTGCAGTCCCAGGACCGCAGACTGTGCCAGCTGTGAAAACCTTCATGGCCCCTTCTACCAGGGGTAGAAATGGCTTTTTGTGGGGGCCTTAAATTACAAAGCAACTCAAGGTTTTCTTACCTGTAGTTTCCATGGGGGACAGCTCAAGTACCATTTTTTCACTATAAAGACGCAATGACAAATACAGAAATTCAATGGTTTTCTCCAGCCACTCCAGGAAATGTATAAAACATACTTAGGGACAAAAAAACGTTCCTTATAGTCTGATAATTTCCTTTACATCTAAATGCCTATTCCGTACGTTTAATTCTGCCATAGACTCGGCTGCATTTTACAAGATTCTCTGGGGATTTCTATTATAGCTCTTCCTTACAATAATCACTAGACTTAAGATATATATTATTTAAAATAAAATCAAATTAGAAATGAACACACATGCAACTATAGTTCATTTTAACACTATACATCTATTAATAAAACCTTTCTTAAAGTTAATATCAACTGAGCTCTGTAACATCCAGGGATTGTTACAGAGCTGATGAGCAGAATACAAAAATATAAAAAGGCAGAGAGCTTTTCTTTTTCTCTCCTTTTTCTTTCTTTTTTTTTCTTTTAAAGCTGTATTTTCATCCAGACACATTGATTCAGGATTCATTTGTCATAGAGGCAGAGATCCAAAGCACTTATTCATCGTAGGCATCACACTCTAGTCACTGCTAGGTCGGCAGTATGTTTGTCAGATATTCACATTTAATAACAGTCTCACTATCTGCATGACTTAGGGGAATGAAATACAGCCTCCAGCAGCAGTGGTTACATAACTAACAAATTACAAATAAATTCTGTATAAAACTTTCTTTTCTTAAAGGCAACACAGTAGAAAGACACAAACTATGCCAAAACTTTGGCATTCCAGCTCTGTATAGTCTAAATACACAGGTTTTTGAAATTAAAAAAAGAGTTTATAAACTGGCCACACTAGCAAGTATTTATTTCTGGAACTATTATTAATACAATATTATTGTAATACTCAAGTTTATTTTTTTCTCTCATGTCTAAAACTGCATTCTAAACACAAACTGAATAATGTTGACAGTACTGAATGCATTTCCCTCCCCATTTGTCTTGGACGTCCTGCACCTTGGCTGAGTTTCAGCTAGCATTTCCTAAAAGTATCACAAGGGCACTATGTGTTTCAATAATATTAATGCTACAGCATAGCAGCAACAAACAACAGTGAAAATCTTGCTCAAATAAGGGGAATTTTTGCTGTTGACTTCAATGGGACAGGTTCAGCCAGCAAGTCTAAGCTGAAGCTGATGCTCTGAATTCACTCCTCTGAGACAGAGGATGAAACGTGGACAGGAGGTGGGATGAAGCACAGCGGTAAATGTAATGAGGGCTAACAGCCTTTACTCTGCTTTCCTTAGTATTTAAAGGCCTGTGTCAACTTTATTTTCCAGATGGTAAAATATAACCACCACGACCTCAAGACGCACCATAAACATCACATAAATTCAGGCTCAAACCATCAACAAGTGATCTCAAAAGGACTCAAAAGAAAAAAAAAACACAATGAAATCGGCATAAGAACACGGTACACGGATGAAAAATATCTGGATTTATGAACGACTGGCTACACTTAGGAGCTGAAGGCACCATCATGATGACGCCTTGTTAATTGTGGCAATAAAGCCTCTAAAAGAGGACTTCATACGCAATGAGTTCTACAGCTCTATGCACTAAGATAGATAAATGTGTATGATTAAAAAACCTTACAGAATAAACCAGTGAGCAATAAATGAACAGTAAACATTTATTCATGTGGAAGTTTAGGTCTTCAGAAGATCACTGAAAATGTGCTACTGTGACCCAAAAGCAGAAGAGGCAGAACTGGGTGTAACTGGGAAGTTTTAATCGAGCAGGAAGGTTGCAGCTCTGGTAAAGGCTGCCACTTGGCACTCCTGATGTATTATAACAAAAAACTTCAATGCAACTAGTTTTACCTTTGTAGAGGGTTGTGAAGATGAATTGTGCCCTGGCCCCATATCAGACATCTGCCACCTCTGCTCTGTTCCCACACTGCTCTTAAAGACACCCATAAATCCAGCATGCCAAGTGTCATTGCAAAGTGTGTTAAACTGGTACGTCTGCAAAAGAGAAGCTTCTTGCAAGATAAAACCTTCCTAATCAAAACACTTGCTACCATTTAACTTTTTTTTTTCTATTTCACTGTGCAAATAAATTTGAAATTGAAAACAGGATGACGACCTATGTACAAATACTAAAATACATGGAAGTAGCTTCTGGAAAACCGCGAACACAGAAATGACTAGAAAGCAGCAAAGATCGTAGCAGAGAGACTTCCATCTCTGCAGCGTGCGTGTGTGCACCCAGAGCTGCACAGAGACATCTCTCAAAAGGAAAGTCTGCAGAAAGAATTCTGTTCCCTTTTAGTTATGAAATCCTCCCCTGTTGGCGTTTCTACCCAATAACCACAATCCCCTCTCAGTTACACCTGTTTCTGGGTAAATACCATCCTATAGGTACATCTATGGTAAATACCATCCTACAGATGGCACAGGAAAGCTGTGATTTCTTTAAAGAGTTAAGAGATCTGCACAAGTACTCAAGAAAGATATAAATTAAATTTTCTTTTCTTCCAACTAGACAGTACAGAAAATTTACAGGCCTTCGTATTATTTGGAGAGCTGTGCCATGCTGTGCTTGTAAAGGCAGTAATGAAAACCAAGTCTGTTTTCTCCAGATCCCTGTGTTTCTTACAACATACTGGGGAATAACTTCACTCTGTCCTTTAAAACCAAGTCAGGAAAGGCCCTAAACTAAGGCCACGATGAAACTTTTTGTTAAATTTGTAGCTCTTGCTTTCAGTGACTACTTCTATCTCAGTGTCTATTTTATCAGAATGATAATCTGAGCACTCTACAAAGCTTTGGGAAACATCTTTATCACTTGCATGTCTGCCAGGCTCATGTTTCCATCGTTCCCACGTCAGTGCTCGTTCGACTCCTTTACCCTGTGTTTCTCCATACCCATCACACTTTGGTTTCTATCCCCCTCTCTACGGCAGCGTTGCAGTGGAGCACACAGGAAAAGCAGCCCTCCACGGTGCATGCTCCAAGCACCAGGCAAAAGAGGCATCTAGAGATGCCTGCACTCTTGTCCAAAGGGTTTCACCCTTTAAAAACGTTTGCAAATTTTCTTTAAAATAAGGGAAGCATGAAAAGGCCCTCACAGGGTACTATGTTAGGAACCTGATGCTGCTCAATGTGTTTTGAAGTAATTTCTAGCAAGTAGGACAGTTTCAGTTGAGAAGATTTAGGAAGTGCCACCTAAGAGCACTCAGTGTCCTGCTGACTCGGGCTCTCCCTCCGAAGTGGGAAACAAGTCTCTATTCTGCAGATGAGGGGTCTGATCCAGCCTCTCGTCTCTCAGCCTCTCAAAGTGCAGTAATTTCTGAGCTGGTGGTGGGAAACAGGGAGCTGCTGCCATTGCAACCAGTTCCATTCCCGTGGGAAAGACAAAATCTGCCGGCCTGCCCCTGGTTAAAGCAGATTTACTGAGCAAGTTTTGAGAGAACTGTTTACGATGAGGGATATACTAACGGAACATAATCCCATAGCTATAAACAGATTTTATTTAAGAAATAATAATAAAGCCACAAGGAAAATATCCGCAGCTAGACATTCCCTTGTAGTTACTAATTCTGCAGAACTCCAGAAATGTTCAAGTGCATGAAGACCCAGAGTTAATAAATATAGCCTAAGAAAGGAAAACAAACCCAATTTATGCCATGAAGGGCACAAAACATAGAGAGCTATTATAGATGGAAAAGGTACATCAGACTTGATGTTTCCTTTTCTTTCACAATCAGATTTAATTAGTAGGAGAAACTTTTAAAAATATCCATTTTCAAAATTGTCAAAGCTTACTAGCCTTTTCAAAGTTTCTTATCCTTTGTGAGAATATATTTGAAAGATAGTGCATAAGAACATTGTCTATTTGTTATAAAACAAAGCAATTTTTACAAGTAGCAAGTCAGAAAATTACATAGACTTCTCTTAGTTACTATTATACTGTTATTTTATTGTGATTTTGCTATACGGAAAATGTTTTATTCATAAATTACACAGACTGACGTAGCTCAATACAAATATTAAGATATGGCCAATAAACATAATCTATTGATATTAAGAAACTATAGGAAGACGTTTAATAGATAGTTTAGTAGGCACAATTAAAAACCACACATGCTAAAACTGACAGCAATCTAGAAATAATAATGTCTGCCACAGACTTTTGCATAACACTGCTGATTGCTGTGGGGTGCTGCTTGCCATAGTAACCTCTCTGTACTAGCCATCCTTTTCTGTAACATGAGTAGTTACACCAGTGCTAGCTACTCAAAAATAGCATCTATGCTGTAATTTTTCCAGGCTAACCATTTCTAACCATCCAGACTATGAAAACATGAAATCCTCCACATTTCTGTCTTCCTTAAATAAACACATTGCAAAAGTTTTGACTACCTAAAAGCAGATGAAGTCTAATTTCTTTCTTCTTTTCGTTTTTTTAAAGCACAAATGATTTACAGCAGTATCCCAGGTACTGCAACCTTCAGAGCAACTCAGGGAAACATATCTTTTATTTTTGAACGGCACAGATATGTTTTTCATAGGTAAGAGGACATCTTCCCATATCATATGATAGTTCATTCCATTTTCTCCAGCACCAAGTCTGAGGAATAAGAAGTTAAGAATAAAAACAAAAACAGTGCATATCGCTATGTCTTAAGACATGTCTGCATATTTTTAAAATAAACTTCTTTAAGTATTTAAAAATTCCAGTTCTGGCCCTTGAACACAATGTCAACGTAGCTTAAGCTTTTAGTGTTATTATAAGATGTTGCAATCAATATGATAGGGCCGTATAATCTAAGACAAATAACATTTTATACGTGTGTGGCATAATTACACATTTGTGCGTGCAGCCCCTCAGACTGTACTAGGAGGCTGAACTATTTTGAAGTTATGAGAATATTTCTAGTATGTTTTCTACTTAATCGCTCTACCAGAAACATGTGCCCACAGAGCACACATTAAAAGTACAGATCTTCAAACACTGATAAAGATATGCAGTCAGCTGTTTGTTAGAGAGTACAAAAACTGCTTCCTAAGATCTGGTCTGACATTTAATGTAAGGACCGTTCACTAAAGCTGTGCATTTAAAAGGGCAGGATGTCTGGACTTCTTGTATTACATCATTTTCAAAATATCTGAGGACCTTGATGACGCTGTGATTATGCTGAAAATTCCTCCTACCCACAGTTTTTGGGAAGCCCCTAAGAATGTCACTATCTTACAGCAAATCAAAGCTGTTCTGAGTCACAGCAACAGCACCAGTGTGTTTAAACAAGTGAAGAGGGAGGCAGGGAAGGGAGGGTTGAGGCATTCCAGTGTTAAGAAGGGAAAACAAAACAAAATTGTGAAAAATAGGAATTGGGAGTGTGGGGCTGGTACAAGAAGAGTGAAGAATGGTGAGAAATGGAGAGGCCCAGGAGACACCCAGTCACACGTTAAAAAGCAGAGAGAAAAAGGTATTGGCAATAAAGAAGGGGACACAAAAGAGCAGGAAGCAGAAAAAGCACGAGAAGAAAAAAAAATGAAGAGACTATTGAAATACTCCTACGAATACTCCGCCAGTGAGGGCCTCTGCCTTCAGCCTGGAGGTCCCCTCTGGTGGCCAGCTCCCCTCCAGCTCGTCCTCCCCAGGGCACACACGTCCTGCACTATTAGCTCCAACTAACCATCGATCTTCATCCATTTCTAGATGCACTCTCTGAAAAGGAGTAATTAAGACATGCTGGCTACCCCATGGCAGCCAAGGGTGAATGCTGTCCCCATCTCAAATCGGAGACTCGATTTTTTCTGTTGGTCAAACAAGCAACACCTTGTCCCCCAAATTACACATCTCTCGGGGCATCTGTGCGAACACTAAACGTCGAATCATTTTTCTGAGAAGACAGAAATAAATCCTGTACAGCATGGAAATGTGAGGGTGAAAACACGAAACGTGACTGTGAGATCAGGTGAGTTTCTGACCACAAAAGTTGAGAGCAGATTAATTACCATCAGATTTTTGAATGTTAACTGATGTCTGTGATCGGCACAGCTTTTACGGCTTTGGTGTCTTTCATTTTATACTACAACATATTCAGCATTGAGGTTTGAATTTCCTTAGCTTACAACATTTGGTTCTAAGAAAATTCCAACAATCTGGGAAAGGATTTTTACCCTTAAATTAGCCATGTGTACTCTCAAACTTAATTTTTTTTTCTCTTGAAATAAAACAGCAGTGATAATTGCTAATTTAAGACCCCACACGATGCAAATTTACCTTCTGGAGCCAAATACGGTGATTGGAAACAGACGAACAAGAAATGCCTTCTCCTGAATGGAACCAGAGCCCCCAAACAGTGCTGCATGTGGATGCTCTGATACACAGCGCAGCAGATAGTGATTCCTGACTGTTTTCTTTGACACAAACATGGAAAGTCTTGGAATTTAAAACTGAGTGCGGAAAGCGAATTATGCAAACTCCACTCAACTACTCCCGAACACTCAAGCCTTCTAGTACCATTTTAACATTTATTAACCTACAACCATTGGCACAAAATGTCACACTCATAACTCCTCTCTTCTCCTTTTGCCCACTTGGGTTTCAGCTGTTTTTCTTTACACTCACTGAGGATGAAGCTACTTGACATACCACATTCTTTCAATTATTACCAATATTGGATTTTTCCTCTTTCGTTTAGAAGATTTTAAACTTCACTGCCAGCCACCTGCCCAGACGTTGAAATCAACTTCAGAGCATGCTGTGAACGGACTCAGAGCTGTTGAAACTTTCTTCTGTTTTCGAGACCAACAATAACAAAAAGATAAATAAGAAAAATCCCTGGAGGCCTAAGGATAAAAGTCCTCACTTGGACTGAACTTTTCATTATAAGAAGTTCTCACAGCTTACTGAATTGAAAGATTGCAACTAGACAAAGTACAGACTGGAAATAAAGAAAAACTAACCCTTGAACTAGGGGACTATTTCAAGAGAGGATTCTGCTATGCTGACACAAACATGTCTGTGTGACTGGAGAGAGCAAAAGAAAACCTCCATCTTTCTTAATCACAACGAATACATATTCACAGCCCATCAGCCTGTGATTGAATAAATTAGTAAAGAGCAAGAAAGGGAGATTTATTGTCACATCATACCGCCCAAGCCAGCAGCAGCAGAAATGGAAAAGCCCTTCTGGAATTACCCTGGTTGTTACCACCCCCCGGACAAAGAAACATATGTTAATGCAAAATGGTACCTGTGAAAACGCCGTGTTAAACTCTCATCCAGGCTCTGAACGACAGATTACAGTGCTTCAAGGAATCTGTTTGAAAGAAATAATGGGAAAAAAAGTAAAAAGGCAGAAATATGGCAAGCAGATACATTTCAGCACTGTTGAACAACAGCTCTGCAGTGTTGGGGGACACGGACGCAGCGCCAAGGAGAGTCCGCGCCGCTCCGGGGCAGGACGGAGACGCGGGACGGCCGATATTTCTAACGAAGGAGCAGGACAAGGAAAGCAGCGGGGCTGCCCCTGGAAACGCTGCGTGCGAGCGGGGCCGAGGACGGAACCAAAAGCCCTTTGGGAGCCCCGGAGCAGCCCGCGGGGCCCGCGACCAGGCCGGGCCGCGCGGAGGCCCAAAGCCTCAGCACAAACAGGGCTCCGCGCTGAAGCGAAACGTCTAAGGCATCCACGAAGGGAGAAAAGACGTGCGTTTTAGTCTGTTATTACAGATCATGTAGATAAACACTATCGACTACTTTTGATTTAACCACACCTAGGGAAGAGCAGGGGAAAAAAAAACCCTAAGAAATTATTTCCATGAAATAGGTTTTTGGAGGCTAGGAATCAGTGTCAGCTCCCTCATTCATCAACGTCATAATATTAACATTTAGACGCTAATGCTACTACAGCTCATTTGCTATTCCATCTTGATATAAAAAAAAATCATTGGCAATGGCTGGTTTTTAAATGACCTTCCAAATGTGGGGTTAAGGTCAAAGAATAAAAAGCCTGTGTGCTAGGGAAAACAAAATGAAACACAAAACACTTCCCTGCAGGGCAGCGCAGAGGGCTGCCAGGACATTTTCCACACTAACAACTCTCTCAAAGTTTTTCTGCCTTCTTATGTGGTTATAAGAAATTAGCTATTTACTTTTTAGCATCTATTTGAATGGATTACTCACAGAAGAACTGTAATATTGAAGCAGTGATATAAAATTAAAGGTATATTTTTTGTATGAATTAATAAACATTTTTGTAGTGTGTCACCTATTAAGTTTTGTCAACATCTTCACCATATGAAGAGTAGACTGAAAAATCACTCTTGAATATTTACATGTAATGTGATTCTCTTTCTCTAAATTTAGTAGTCATATACACAACAGTTAAGGAAAGATAAAACAGTATATCCATTCAAGACATCCATCATACAAAAACCCTTAGTTATACATTAAAGTAAATGCTGATACTTTCTTTAGGTTGCATTTTCTCCATCATACAAAAACCCTTAGTTATGCATTAAAGTGCTGATACTTTCTTTAGGTTGCATTTTGCCACTGAGTGTATAATGTTCTACAAACATATTTCAGGTTTCATTTCCATCATGCACTTTTTCTCTCCTTTTGATTTTCAACCATTCAGCAGAAACTTTACAGCTTTGGAAGTATGAGCTACATTTCATTCTTATCCTTCTGGCACGTAAACATGACTTTCCTACAACACTAGTCCCCTCTAAAGATATACCTGCAAATTTGCCCAGCACATATTGGACAGGGAAGAACAGGCACTGGTAGCCAGTAGCCCGGCCAGGACCCTCAAGCACCTCCTCACCCCCTTCCAAGCCCTTCTTCCTCACCATTCTTCCCGCCTCGTCTCTCCTTCAGCATCAGATCTGAAACTGTATTCCTCCCTTCAGCAATTCCACTCCCACGTTTATGTGAAGGAGCACAACACTGCAAACTGTATTTAATTGTAAATTATGCTAAAATATGAGTGGATGGGCTGGGGCTTGTTTAAAACAAAGATTTCTTTGCTTCTCCCTACTCAGACCGTTGTGCTTCCCTGCCAGCGTAGTCGGTATCTCTCCCATCTCATCATCCACTCTCATGTTTGAGCAGTATGTTCTTATT
This sequence comes from Tinamus guttatus, assembly GCF_000705375.1. The sequence goes on from NW_010589697.1 coordinate 145,765, forward strand.
CGTTCTTTTTTTCTCTCCTCCTGTTCAATTCCTCTCAGCTCCATTCGCCTCCTTTCCAACACATTACCTCATCCTCTCTGTTTGCAGCTACACAGACAAATATCTCCAACCACCCCATAAAAAGAGTAGTTGATCAGGCCTTTAACAGTCAGAGGGTCGTATCTCTTAGCCAAAGACTGAAATATAAATAAATAAAAGGTGAGACAGCATCCCGCTGAGAGGCCAGGCCTGTTCCACTGACTTGAACGATCCGAGATTTCTGCTATGGTCTATCCTTTCTTGAACTTGAGGTTGACAGAGGAAGCACAGCAGACATGTCTCCAGCACGTCCAGCACCTGCTGACAACGGTAGATGTATTTTTACATCTGCACAGCTGTTGTAAGGGAGGGACAAAAAATCCAATCCTCTGACCCTGCCATGGGGCTTGTGGACACGCAGTAGGCGGGCAGAAAAGTCAAGCTGGCAGATTCACCAAAGCAGCATCTTTAAGAAGAGCTCCTAACCACAGGCACAGTGCCACAGGTCACTCACCACAAAGCCTCCTTCCCATCATATCATGATATTTACACTATTTTAATTGATATCAATACATAAATTCATAGGCAAACACACATACACATCTACCTATCTATCTATATCTGTCTATATGGCTTACTTAATTCTAGTAATTCAATCAGACTTGAAAACTATTCACAGGATAGTAGCTACACCCCAAAATAAAGCTGGAAGAATAGAAACCTTTCTACCATTTCCTCAAAATGTAACACTTACATTATATCATTATTTCAGCTAGCAACGGGAATCAACACATTTCCGATGTGACTGTCAGTGTGACTAGATAGTGGAAGAAGCCCTCAGTTAGTCAAAAGCAGTGTATACCATTTCAAAAATGTATACATTTTGCCAGTTGCATTGTCTATGACTCTATGATTTAAGTGCTACAGGGAGGCCATGGTAATAAAAAGTGCAAGTATTAATACCAGAGTTAGTTATTCAGTGGGTTGTCACAATTTTCTGATTCCACAATAAATATACTCTGCCAATTCTCAAGGGTGTTTTGAGAGGACAAACATTAAACTGAACTTATTAGGAAGAAACACAACACATGGGCCTCATTAAACTCAGATCTGGACCTAGGATAGCAAGGAAAAAGATAGCTATATATACAAAATCCAAATAATTGATGTTTTGGGGAGCTTTTAGGCACATGACTGGTTTCAGGCGTTCAGGGTATGAAAGAAAAGACCAACAACTCCATTTTGCAGCTGTAAAAGGAATGTGGAGTGACAGACGGTTAATGGATAAGGCAATGGATAAGGAGTGCATATAGGGTCAGATCATCTCAAGAAATACACGTAAAAAGCACACGATTGATCTAAGTTTTTTTTTAATATACAAAACATATTTCTAATAACTTATACACGCACATTAGCTTCATTGTAAATATTCAAGCTGCCCGCACGCAGCGGTGTTGCACTGAGGGCGGTCGTGCGGCTCCCAGTGTCACTCCTCAGAGCAAACCTCAGGCTCACACAAGTTCAAGGATCAGGACAGCAGCGTCCTCCAGCCGGGGACGTGTGTTGGACAGGGCACCAGCGCGATGCAGCTCATGGTGCCACCGACTGTGCCCAGCAGGAAGGAGCGGCCTGGAAATTGCAGCCCAAAGCACTGCCCTTCGGCAGACTTCTTAACCAGGCCAGCACCTCGAAGGTAGGAGCGAGGGAGCAGCTATGCTACCGGGAGCATTTTAAACCTACGAAAGAAAGCGTTGCTGCATGAAAAGCAAGGGAGAGCGCAGAATACAGCCCAAATCTCTGCAGGAAACGTGAATCAGAAACGATCAGAAAACTTGTCGGCACTAACAAAGGTATAAACAACTCCTTTCCCCATTACGCTTTTTTCGTGTGTATAAAAGTATTGTCATATAAATACTACAAGCTCTGATGACTCACACAGATGTAAACCTAACGGCTCCAGAGAAGCTCATCCCTGCCGCACGCGCCATGCCGGATCAATGTCGCGAGGTTCTGGCTGCCCTGCCTATCCATCTGTATCGCCCAGGGCCATACAGAGCTACGCAGAAGGCCCTTAAATAATATATGCTTGTCTTCTCCACGACACGGAAGGAAGGTGGGTGATAAAGAAACAAGCTCCATTTATGTGATTCCACACATTCTGGGAAATTTGTAGTAAAATAGGCAGCCAGCCTTGGTTTCAAAGAGCTCATGTTTGTATCATTACCAGACGACTGGTCTTCAAGAAGGTAGTAGAACTTACTACCGCGGACAATTAATACAGTTAGATTTTAGCTTCCTTTTAATTCTTCGTGGACTTGGAGATCTTGGTTTCATTTTCCTTGCGCATGATGATTCAGATAAAAATGCAACTAGATACACACTGAAAATACGGATTGCATAGTGTGTGCCCTGTCCTTCTACAGGAATGACTTTTGCTGGTCTCTGCAGTATTGTCTTATACAAACAGAAAGCGGTTATCAGGACTTCTCTCAAAAATCAGTAAACTGCGGGATGATATAGTGCAAAAGATAGGGCAGTTGGCATCTCTGCAAAACACGAGATCACGAGATCCTTCTTGTGAGCCATTAGCAATGGGCGCATGGGATATATTTTAACTTTGGCCTCAACATGAATCATTAAAGCAGCTGTCCTTATCTTTCCAATTCTCTTCTAAAAAAATATCTTTTTTGAGACAGGTCAGATCTAAACAGCAGAAGGAAAGCTGATGTCAGACTTATAAAAGACACCAAAATCCACAAAGCTGAGCCATGTGTACAAAGCAATTCACCTCCTGAGCTGCAGCTGGAAGTTTTAGCATCCGATATAAAGGCAGAAATTACATTAAGCCTAGACAGCCAGAGATGAAATTCTTCAACACTTTTCAGTTCAGTCATTCATAAGAGTCTGAACTACAAAATCAGTGCTCTCAGCTAACAATATTCTACACCTTTGTTCTCTAAAAAACATCACAAACTCATTCAAATTTCTCTGTAGGAAAAAAAAATGCAATGCACCTGTAAAAACACTGATCATGGCCAGGCAGCTGGCATACTGCAATTGCTCATTACACTAATTTTAACAGTCTGTCTCATCTGTTAAAATCAAGGGAGCTAAATAAATTCTAAACATTTTTATTATTACATGCAAAAGAACATGTAAACTACTGAGGAAGGGATATTTCCTTTCAAGAATGACGCACTTGAAGAAATCCATATGCAGGCTAGGTGCTAGCAGATTCAAAAATCTCCTTCCATCTGTAAAGTCAGGAAATTTTAGTAATATGCTACTTTTAGAAGACTAATTGAGTAATATGTATCTTTGTAAAATCGGGTTGTAACTTTAGGGCCAAGTATCACTAAAACCCAGAGATTTTCATCTCTTTCTGGGAAGCATCCCTGTTTCTTTCAGCAGGTCAGCCAGATCTCTTCGGGTACCTTATCTTTTGAGGTCAAAGATGTACCCTTTGAATTATCAGGGCATTTTATCTTGCCAATGGTTCCTTTAGCTGGCTGCTTGTCAGCTAAGCATCCTTACACAGGAAAAGTGCTAGGCTGAAAGGCAGATCACCAAAGGACCCAGATCAGGGAGTGCCGATACCACCGATACTGCGTTATCTGAAATTATCCAAACCATAAAGGTACAAATGGCCATTTCCGAAATGGCCAGTGAATGGAGGGGGATCTCAAAGCCGCAGTCCTTTCTTCAGTGAGCAACATGGGCGAACATTTAATAACAGCAGGTTGTTAGAAGGTGCTCTGCACAAGCTAAATGACCTGTAACGGCTTACTTGCAACGTAAGCTTTCCCTAATTGCAAACCAAAATTGGAAATTCGTGTTAAACACTTCCCAATCATCTATGCCAAGATATTCATCTCACTGTTACATTGTAAAAACTATTCTAGCAGGGGAAAATAAAGAGATCCAAGGCAGTTACCGAGGCACAAAAGCTAAATAGAAAAGCATCAGAGACTTTGCATGCATAAAACTTGGCTTGTGTTGGCAACCACGGGGAAAACATCATGCACATAATTCCTAGCTGGTCCACAAACTCTGCCCTTCTGATAGTTTATTCCATCACTTTGCAATGGGGTGCAGAGCATATTGAGCTCCAAAGGATCATCAACGGTGAGCAACATATCTTTACCAACATCAATACTGTGTTGGTATCACTGTATGTTAGAGGAGGGAGGCCGATTTTATTTCTTATTGACTGAAGAAACTAGACCATTTGTTCACAGTATCAATCTATTGTCTCTAACCCCTGGCCAATGGCTCCTTCATGAGTGTGTTTTTCCAGAGGACTTCTCGGAAAAAAAAAAAAAAAAACTATGAAAAGTGCAGGATCATCCAAAGTCTTAAATTCTCTATATAAGAAACTATTCATATATTTGACAATTTTAAAAGGTCTGCACTTCAGAAAATGTTGAGACTTACTGTTCCACATTATGCATTCTGCAAACAATAACTCTGTTAGAATATGTATGCACTATAACTGCATGTGGATTTTCAGCTGGAAGATAATGGAAGATATCGTAAAAAAAAAAAAACCCTCAAATTTATCTGGTGCCTTAGCTCTTGAGTGGCTAACCTGGTTCTTACAATATGCATAATCGTATTTCTCAAGATCTCTATTGGGTATCTTCTTTCAGGCCAGCACTCAAAACGTGATTCACTAAGATTCAGAAATTCTATCTTGAAATGACTCCTCATTTCCTCCCTCAGTGAGATAATTTTGGACATTTCCCCATCTACACCAGTGTTCTGTGCTGCTGAGAAAGAGAAGGGTCTTTGCAGAGGTTAAAAGCAGATTCTGGGCACTGAGCCAGTCTCCAGCTGTGCTTTGCCCTCCTAAACTGCATTTAGATTCCCTGCAAGAGTATGCAGTATCTGTGTAAAGGCTCTTGAAAACCAGGGGTAATCCAAGCTGAAAATAAAAACATGGAAGAAGCAGTAGATACAGTGTTTAAGCACCATTTTTCCACTTCAATCATTAACAGAATATAATTTACATTTGAATCTTGGCTCTTTAGCAGCATCCACCTGTCTTTGTTGGATGTTTGCATTTGATTGACATAGAAATTTTAATTCTATACTATACGATATGTTTTAAGCTCTTAAGGAAGAAAAGTCAGGATCAAGACTTACTGAATAATGACAGATTTAAGAATGGAGGTGAGGAAAGAAAGGAAAAAAAAAGAACTAGGAGATAATGACTGCTTTTTTGCTTTCTCTAGTTATATATAGTATATGGTGTCAAAGACTAGTATGCACAGCTGTCTGAAATGGGTTTCTAGGTCTTCTCATATCGCCCCTGTGAAAATCTCACTTTTTCCGGAGCTGTGGCAGGAAAAAAACTAGCGAAGACTGAGGGCTGAAGAACATCTGATGGTGAAAATGGATCCCAGCACTGGAATATTTCATGGATGCAACACAGCCAGGAGGGAACAGCGTCTCTTAGACATGTTGCTGGGGACCACACCAGGTGCCCAGCCCCGATGCTGACACTCTGGAGCATGTTTTGGGGTTGGAGCACATGACATATGAAGATACTCAGAGAACTGGGCTTGTTCAGCCCTAAAAGAAAGGGCAGAAGGGGAAGCTAATTGCTGCCACCAAACAGGGAGGTACCCAGGCTCTTCTCAAGATGCACCAGGAGGGACAGCATGGGAGGCAACGGCCACTACTTGGGACATGGGAAATTATGTCTCTATATAAAGGGAAAGTCTTTTTACTCTAAGAAAGGTTAAATCCCAGAGGAGGAGCTTGGAGGCGCCCAGACCTTCCCTGCACAGGGCGCCCAGCAGCCTCATCCACCCGGACTCCTCTGGGCCGCAGGACGGAGCCGGGCGCCCGCGGCGGCCCTTGCAGCCGCACGACTCTCCAGTTCTCATCCCGCTGCCTCCGTTCCAGGGACTAGCAGCACTTCTGCCGTAACAGCCAATCTTCCGAAATGGGGGAGGCACAAATAGAGTGTACACATTAAAATTCATCCATTTCATGCTATCACTCTCTTTTTTTCTCTCCATTCTAAGAAATCGCTTCTCAGTACACGCTGTACTCCATGCCCACCAAACCTCTGCCTTTCGTTTCTCTCAATGATTTAGTTGTCCACGGCCTGCAAAACAGGATGGAAACCAAGAGAACACGAAGCAAAGGGGGCTGGCTACCTGGAATAAATGCACGCGCTCTCCTTTGCTTGGAGTGGGCGTCCATAACTTACTCACCAAGGCGCTGAGTTAAAGGCAGCGCTGTGTGGGATCCCCACGGAGGCAGCGGTTAGGAACCAGCTGGGGAAATGGCTGGGAAGGACGAGAAGATGCTGCCGACTGGTGCTGAACTTTGGGCAGAGGCTAAATCGGAGGTGAATGCGCTGCACCGTGTTGCACAAGCCTTGCTGGCTGCTGCAGCACCCAAAATTCAGCAACAGACCCAAATACGGCCTGCGGGGCTGGGGGAAAGCTGAGTGAAGGCACAACCACTCCTGTTATTTAGCGGCAACCCAGGCAAGGGACATTTTCTGATGCCACAGAGACTTACGAGGCAGCGAAATGACGGGGGACCCTGTGCAGGCTCCGTGGTGTGCGTCACACGTCCTGAACACCCAGTTTGATGGTATGGAAAAACAACAGAAAAAGAGGAAAGCACATAGGTACTCCTTAATGAGGCTACATAAGGTTTGCTCTGCTCTCCCCTGGGGCCTCTGCCCGCAGTGACTTTGGGAACACACAATTATCTGCAGGGACACAACCCTGGGGCAGTATTCCCAGGAACCTTGAGCGACAGGGATTACCAGTCACCAGCTCTCACCTTTTCCGTTTAGTGGAAATAAAACATTATTAGAAACTGCCCTATAATAAACTAAAGCAGCTAAGCTGCACAGAAAGTGGCTAACGGAAGAAACTGCATGCTGCCAAGCAAAGCCAGGAGGGTGTAAGGACTCTGGCACATGCAGCTCTGCTCCTGTCATTCCACTTTCCTTGAGGCACCTCTTTCTCTCCAGCATCCCAATCTAACACACACTGTACTTTAAAAACTATCCATCCTATTGAAATGAGCAAGATTTCATAATAAAGCTACTGAAATCAAAGTGCCACCCTTCGTCATGCGGCCACTGGCAAACTCTTATGGCAAGGGTCACTAAAGACCTACCTCTGTTAAGAGCATTCAGTGCAAGCTGCCAGGGTCTGCATTCAGCTAACTCCTCTTCTAGCTACCAGCACAATTTTTTATTTATATATAATAAAAAATACAAAAATTAAGCAAACTTTGCATTTATGACATCCACATGCTGAGTGGATGAGTGTCTAAATAGCTTTATGCAGTGGATGCTGCCCGCAGTGTGTGCAAGGAAGGGTACTACAAGTGTGTTTTAAGGTCATCCAGGCTTCCCAGCAGTATCTCTGTACTGCCAATGACCTCTCTTCTTCCTCCGTTTATTTCCTCGACACGTTTTCTATGCCATAATTATCCAATAGGATTATTAGAACAGCACATAATAACAATAAGAAATACTGTGGAAGGAGTGTTTGTGGAAGAATAGGCTGTTCCTGGATCAAACAATAAGAAATACTTGATGCCCAAGTAACTGTTTTACCTTAATTAATATGAATGAATAATTTTAATTGGGTCACATAAATGCAACTTTGTTTTCAGGTGCCAAGCACAATTACAAAGTCTTTTGATATTTATGCATACGCAATAATTTACCTAAGAGCGACACTACAGACATGATCTGCATCAGTTTTCTAGTGACAAGCGGCAGGATGCTCCGTGCTGCAGGGCAGCCCCCGGCCCCGGCGAAGCTCTCGGTCACTTCAGGGCTCTGGGAACAGATCCCTGCTGTGTAAAACCCGAGTGCCGCTGGGACGTGGCGCTCCCATGAGCAGCGCTGTCTGTGGACAGCGAGACGCCGCGAGCGCGGGCGCTGGGGGACGGCAGCAGGGAACGCGCACGGAGTCACCCTGCGTTCCTTTAACAGCACGACCCTGTGAACATGTGTTCTGCCATCGAGTCCACACGCGGGTGCACACGGACAGGAGCACCCAAGGACACGCTCCGAGGAAGCGCTCTCCTTTTCCACCACGCAAGGGCCAGTCCCGGTGCCGTGCGGCTGCAGCCTGTGCAAACACAAGGCAAAGGGCTCCGTGGCCGGTGCTCCTGGCCTAGCAGGCAGACACAAAAAGCCACCACTGAAGGGCTGGGCCATCAAAAATGCAGGCGTTTTGATGACCTCCGCAACAAAAGCAGAAACTCTAACCAGAAGGTTGTGCTCAGCATCAAGCTGCCGGCACGGAAGTTTAGTGATCCCTTCCTCCTGCTTCAAAGTGGAGTAGGATCTCCTGGTGAGAAAAATCTAAACTAAATAAATCTGCAACATAAATTGGACAAAGTACAATGTAAAAGTTTCAGAAGGTATGCAAAGGTTATAACAAACACACATCTTTCTTTTCCTATGAAGGCTGTGAATATTAGGATCTTTCCCACAGAAAAGCTGTACAACTTGCCTGAAGGCACATTTATATTATACTTCCTAAGAGAAAAACACTTCTACATTTAATGATACCAACACACAAGCAAATATACTTATTATAAAAGTATTTTCCTATTGTGGACGCTCATGATATAGGACAATTGAACAAACTGCCCTGCCTGCTGGAGGATGATTTCAGGACAGCATGGATAAATGCATGAAAACGCAGGCTGACAGAGTACTCATTGCCCTGAAACTTATCTCCAATGAGGAATCTTGTCTTTGTGTGCCCCATGCACACAATTTAGCACGAAGCTTCTTCCAAAAGGAGTGCTGGTGAAGCCAGCCTGAGCTCCTGCACCTGCCTGGCCTCCTAGAGGAACATCTCTCCCTCTCCATGGGCTGATTACACACAAAAACCTAGGGAAATAAATCCCCTGACTGGCTGCAAGTTTTAAGAAGTTAGTTCAAGTTGGACAATGTGGGTACTTCCAAATCCCCTCAGTCACCTGTTTCCTAACACTGCTAAAATCCATGCTCATGCAGCACAGGCCCTCTCCAGCGTAGATTTCACTATCATAAAAGTAATACTGCTAATACTCTTGTTTTTAACACGGAGATCTGAAGAGGATTGATGTTCATGGGCAAATCCCTTTTGCCCTGGAACAAAACTGAATGGGATATTCTTGTGCGGATATGAGCAAAGCTTCTTAAACATCGAGAATGCACCCAGTACCTACAAATGTGAAGAGCCTCTTCTCTTGCCCCCCGAATCCTTACACAGGCTGCTGCGGTTGCTGACACAGGACAACGTGACACAGTGGCTAGTGCTTAAAGCCGCATTTTAGGCAACTTAGGAGCTGATACGAGGAGCTGGCCGTGAGCCCCCTCTTCGGGGATGGAAGTGGCAGAAAACGCTGCTGGAGTTGCTTTTGGCCTCCCTGAATGGGCAGCTTTTCTCCTCGCAGTCGCTGTGCGCACCTGCGCGGTCCCGGCCGGCTCGTCCCCACGGCACCATCCGCGGCACCAACACAAAGTCCCACCGCAGCGCGTGCGGCTCTCCAGGACGCGCGGCAACGCTGGAGCTGCCCGGGAAGCCACGGCGTGCGTGCGAGGGCTGCCCACCCAAGAGGGCCCGTTAGCAGCCCCCTCGGCCTGACCAAGGAGGCCCAGCTGCCTCCAGCCCACAGGAACACCGGAATAGGCCGTGGCGGGGGAAACTCGCAGCTCTCTGCTTGGGGTTGCCCCTGTCCTTGTGTGTTTTTCCTTCTTAACCCGATTTTGAGCCCAAGGGAGTCAGTGCGCAGCAGGGACTGCAAGTCGCAGGCCATCGGGTTGTGGCCACCAAAGCCCGGGGCATCGCGGCCACCTCAAATGAGTCAACGGAGCCAGAAACTGCTGCTCTGATGAGGGGCAAATCTAGCAGAAGTTACAGAGGGAATTACTGTTTAGAAAACCTGTTTAGAGTTTTCTTTCTTCCTAGCCTCTCTCTGATTTCTGTATTTGCTACAGGACTTCTATTCCTTTCTGAAGAAATCCATGTCAGCAAGTATGTGCATCGCCTAAACATACATGCATTTTCATAGTAGCTCTACAGTAGCATAATAAAATGAAACAAGAAGAACAGTAAATCTAGGTGTGCTGCATTTTCCTAGTAAATTTCATACATGCAGTGATTCCATCTTCTTCATGTGACACCATGCACCTGCACTGAAGGGTAAATATGTCCTAGATGGATAGTGAAAATTTCTGTAAAAGTCCTCAATCATTTTTTTTACAGTATGCTACTATTTCTTGTAAAATATCTTTTTTTTTAAAAAAAAAGGGATTTATTTATCTTCTTTAATTTACCATCAGTGGAAAACCAACAGCTGAGATGCCATTACTACCACTAACTTCCATGCAGTCTAAGAAAAGTGATTTAAAAATCAGAAAGGGGTCATTAGAAATAGAGGTTTTGTGATATTCTGTATATATATTATGTGCAGATAGTATTTACTCATATATTTTAACCTGAATGACAGAAAAATTGCTACTTTCCTTCTCAGCATACCTTCTGACACAGGCAAAAGGAGGAGAGGACCTTTGTCTTGATGGAAAGATTGTTTACAACGTGAAATATTTAGAGAGCAAAACGCAACTCACCTCAGGGCAGGAGGAGATAAGAGTAAACGAAATATGTCTATATGTGCCAAAAATACCGGCAAAGATAAAGAGCAAAACCAGGTCATTAAAGAATGCAGTTATTTAGTTCCCAGATTAAGCTAACAAAGAGTAAAAATAAAAGAGGATCAGCACTGCCACAGATTACTAGGATTTGGAGAGAACGCAGTCAAACACTTCTAGACCAACTGTTGTGATTTTTGAAACTACCGTTTCACTGTGAAACGTTGTGGAACTTTTCACGTTCTGCGCAGAGACACGAGCCTCCCTTCCCCCGGCTCTCCGGCCTTCCAGGGCCTCTCCTGGAGCGGCTTCCGCGGAAGAGCCACGCGCTGCAACGTGAGAGGCGCGGGGAGAGAAAACCGCACGCACAACAGGGGTGTCAGGTTGTTTCTTGACATCCCTGATATTGCTAAAAAAAAAAAAAAGTTATTTTTCCTTACAAAAACCTGAATTCTGTCTTTTCCTGTTGGCAGGCGTCATGATTGCTACGTGTGGGGGCTGTTGCCACGTGTCCCTAGGGCTTGCCCTCCTGCACCTCCTGCTTGCCCAGGCTGACGCACACTGCAGAGGCGAGCAGGGGCCACGGCAGTTTGTGCAGACCCAGCAAACTCAGCGTGTGCAGCACCGACATACACAGTCAGAAAGGAGCTCTTTCCAAAAATAAATCATTACAAATCCTTAGAAGTATTTTCCCTTCAGGCAGCTTCCAGTTTCTCCTCCCACCCAAAATCCCATTTTGCAACCCATTCTTATTGCCCGTATACACAAATACGGGGATTTCAAGCACACAAAACAAACTGCACAGCCACACTCCTGTGTATTTTTGAGAGGCGAATGATTGTGTTTTGTTCAAGGAAGTCAAGTATAACTTATCTTTTTCTGCATTTCTTCTTCTTGCTTACTTTGTTCCCTCCAATTTGTTATGGATTTCTAATCCGCAAATTTTAGCAGATTAAAACGACAGATCTGCTCTTCAATGGAAGCATCTCTCGCATTTGCAATTGCAGAATAAAAATAGTCTGGAGCTCAAGGAAACTGGATAAATCATGGAATATGGAACATTTCTAATTTAGGTCACTAGTTTAAGCATGATCCCAGAAATGGTAACTGCTTTTTTTTGTTGTTGTTTTTTGAAATGGTAACTGTTTTTTTTTGTTGTTGTTTTTTGTTTTGTTTTTAAACACTTTGCTATCTTTCTATTGACCTGCACATGAAAAAAAAAGATGAAAATGCCAATGCAATTTGAACAGCGAGTATAGAGGATACTCACAGGAAAATTTCAACAGAGGGCCTAAATGATCATGAATTAACTTGCCCTAGGCCATCAGCTGCTGCCGGAGGTGGAAGGTGAGCTTGCCAACCCCTGAGGAAATATCCAAAACTGCCATGTCTGCACCCCTGGGCAGAGCCCCGGGCGCTGAGCGGGGCCTGGGAATTTCCTCCTCGCGAGGGAACGCGGCGCTCGCCGCAGCGCAGGGATAGGCCTGACCCTTCGGAGAGCCTCCGCGCGGCCCTCACACGCTGCTCGTGGGAGGAGGAAACGCTGCTCTGACACGGCCCTGACACGCTGCTCGTGGGAGGAGGAAACGCTGCTCTGACACGGCCCTCACACGCTGCTCGTGGGAGGAGGCTGGACGCTGCTGAGCACAAATACACTACTGAACGCAGCTCACATCCACGAGCAGGCCCCACCGCATCTAAACGAATAGGATTATTTGAGGAAGTCGCTGCCCGCTGCAAGAGCACAAGGAACTCGGGCAGGCCCTGTACTACACATCGGATGGTTGCTTAGCTCAACATAAATTACCAGGAACATGATACTTGGTGGCACTCCACTGAAACACGCAGTGGCCTTGCTATTGTTTTCAGCAGCAAATGCAGTCCTGACAACAACTCCTACAAGATGCCTTGGTTTAACTCTTAAGAGATGCTCCCCTGGGGATCTGCTTGGCTAGCGGGCTCCCCAAGCACCGCCGGATAAATAGGGGGGTCTATATATATATGGGTAGCGATACACGGTGGTTTAGGTTGTCTGTAATTCCAATCCTCTCAGTTAAAAGGCTTGCAGTTCCTCTATGGGAATCCCGGGGCACGGGTGAAGCTGGCAATCCCAGAGCCGCCATGATCCGAGAGGAGACTTGTGCCCACGGGCTGCAAACCTGGGACCAAAGCACAGCAGAGGGCCCTGGAGAAGCTGCTCCTGCCGAACACTCGCACTGTTACGGGATGTTGAACACGATTCTCTTACAAGAAAAACAACCTGGATGGGTCGCAGTATGACAGAATACTTGGTTTTAAGGAGTTCGACATAAATCCAGAGATGGGTAGACATTTTACCTGGAGGATATCTTACAACAACAACAATAATAAAAAGGTGCATCAGAAGACTGGGAAAAAAGTTAAATTTAAATAAATCAAAACGCTCCCCAAACTTTATGGAAATGGAAAAAATAGGAGAAGGCAGAGAACGAAATTATATGTGGAAAAAGCATCCTCTCCATATCATGATGAGAGAAACTAGAAAATTAGAAAAAATTAGAAATGAGATTTCTACAACTGACTGCATATTCCAGAGAAATACAGAGCTTATTCCAAACACCAGTTGGTATTAACATCATCTTCCAGTCAAATCTCTCAGCATCTGGCCTTTGGAGCAACCACCATCTCCCTGCAGCACGTTTTGCTGTGGATCTTCATCCACCTCATAATTATATGGGTGTTTTTATTTATTTATTTATTTCCTCCATCTATCCCTTTCTCCTCCTGCTTATATCATATTACACACTCTACCTAGCATCACTCCTGAGTTTTTTCCAGCATTAGCCTTTTTTGAAGCCATTCTGTTTGATGCAGTAGTTTTATTTGGGATTACCTTTGATTAAGTTTAATTAAACCGCAGTTTTGCATCTTGTTTCATGTTCCTGACATCTTTAGATTCTTTTAATTTTTAAGTATTTGTCCAGACTTGTGCTTGCAGCTCTTCCTAATTTGAATCTGGTTAGTAAAACAACTGAATCCTCTTCATATAATTAGCTTAGTTTAAAAGGACAAAAATCGAGACTTAAGGAAGAGTGAGCCAGGACACAGCTTTGGAAGAAAGATGTAGCGATTTAAATCCTGTTTAATCTGACCCTGCTTGTCAGATTACCTTTATTGAAGTAATTTTGATTTAAACTCAATTTTGGAAATAAAAATCAAAATGGAATCATATAAACTTGGAATGGCTTCTTCATTAATAAAGCAGTGAGAAACAGCACACTGCAGAAGAGACCACGGGAAAGCTTTAATTGGTAACAGATCCCTGAAGCACTTGTTGCTTTATGCAAGAAATACAGACATTTCAAGAGATGTGAATCTACTGCAAATACTAACACTGGTGTTTAAAATATAAAAGCAGTGGAACAAAATGATCCTTTAGAGAGCACTGCAGTAAGGTTATCTTTAGCTCCTGAGGACTTATTTTTTATTTGCTTATTTCAGAATAACAGGGCATGCAATGTGTCAGGAAAGAAAGCAAAGAAATGATTCGTACTGCAGACCTGACTTTGAAAATAAAAGTTTCTGCTGATTTTTCCACAATAAACAATCGCACAAGACAAGGGTGATGTAGGCACCACATGGTATACTAATTTCAGTCCTGACAACAGCTCTGTTTTCTATTCCCCTGCTAGACTGGGATAAAACATGTAACTTGTGTCACTGACATCGATGGAAAACCCAAGGGACTGAAGACACCTGTGTGGTCTCAGCAGGCCCAACCAGCATCACTGCACGGGTGATACCGGTCTGGAAGCCCGAGAACAACAGCCCGGATCGAGCAGCTGCCAGCGGGGAACGCTGCAGAGCAGGTGAGATATCACAATAACTTACCCGGACGTGTGAGGGGATGCTGGGGTAAAGAAGACACAGCAACACCCTGCTGTAAAGAGGATGACCCTGGTGTAAAGAGGATGGACGTGGTTTTTGCAGAACAATAGACTGCAATAAAATCACCTCAATAAAGTGCTTAAAACGGCAGCCTGAGCCACTATGCTAGAAATGCAGCCGCTCCGCGCAGCACTAGCACATAGAACAAGGCCCAGAACTGAGAATGCCTTAGGGGCCCTGGTGGGAGCACCGCACATCTGCGGGGAGGTAGAGGCCCAGCATCCAAGCGCTGCGGTGCCGAGGTCTCTCCGTGGAGGAGAGGGGGAGCTGGGGTCTATTTGTGTGAAACGCTCCAGGCTGCACGGGACAAACCAGCCCGGGTGCACAGGCCGCCTGGGGCTGCGCCGCCTGGGCAAGCAACATGCAAAAGGAGCTGTTTCTGTGCTTTAACACAGTGTGCGTGTGCACTGTGTGCACCTTTGCAGTACATGGGGGTTAATTGCTCTTGCTAGTATGAAATGAAGAGTTTTGCACCTGAGCAACAGCTTTTGCTACAACTTGACTCTTGCAAGCACTCGCACGGTAGCGTGATGGGCTGGTTTGGCTCTGTACCAACAATTAAAAGTGCAAAACAACCAACCTGAGCGTACGGTGTGGGGTGGGGGCAGGAGGGATTTCTGAGAAAAGGCGGGGTGACTCTTTGTTCATAGCGAACTGCACTGCTTCATATCCGCCACATAACCTTTAATGGGAGAAAAGGGCAGAAGCAGAGGGTTGGGCACAGTAATTTCCCCCCCAGGGGGGCAGCAGGAGGATAGGAAAGAGCTGCCCCTACCTGGCGCTCGCTTCTGCTTCTGGCTGCGGCAGCCTCTGGCTTTTATTATGCCCCTTAGTCTGCTCCATTAACTGGCAGCAAGGCAAATATTACACACAAAAAAAGGAAAGTTGGAAATACGAGGAGGAGGCAGGGCTATAAGTAGCCTTGCAACAACGGACTTCAGGAGGGCCAACTTTAGCCTCTTCAGAGACCTCCTCGGTAGAATCCCATGGGCTAGTGCTCTAGAAGGAAGGGGGGCCCAAGAGAGCTGGTTAGTTTTCAAGCGGCACTTCCTCCACGTCCAGCAACAGTGCATCCCTGTGTGTAGGAAGGGAGGCAGAGGGGGCAGGCGACCTGCGTGGATGAGCCGGGAGCTTGTGGCAATGCTCAAGCAGAAGGCAGCGGTATACAGAATGTGGAAAAAAGGACAGGCCCCCTGGGAGAAATACAGGAACGTAGTCAGGGAGTGCAGAGATGCGACAAGGAAAGCTAAGGCACGTCTGGAAGGCAAGCTGGCAAGGGACGTTAAAAATAACAAAAAAAAATTCTTCAAATACATTAACAGCAAAAGGAAGATATGCAGTCCTGTGCCACGTGCTCTAGGTGACCCTGCGTGTGCAGGGGGGTTGGACTAGATGACCTCTAGAGGTCCCTTCCTACCCTAAGCATTCTATGATTCTATGATTCTATACCAGCGAGATGAGGGTACCTGTTTCCAATACTCCCCTAATGCTATTTTAGGCTAGGAAAACTGTGGGATATTAATCAGCTAATCAGAGAAGGCGGCAGGCTCTTATGCCTCTAAAAAACGTAATTAATATTAAAGTGTCAGGGGAGGGCAGAGGGCTGGAAATCAGGGAAAATTCAGAGAGTGCTGAAGTAGGACAGTTTCTCTAGCTAAAGGACTGTTGTCAGAATACATTTTAATGAGATAAAAATCATGGAAACATACTATACTTTACCTCCAGATAATGCTAAAGTGCCAGCACTGCTATTCCTGAGTTATTGGGAGCTAATTGCTAAGTAAAGCAGTTCAGACCTTACGTATTTATTTACTCTTCTTGCGGGCGGGCGGGCTTGTTGGAAGCAGAGCTGGAATAACTCAGTGGCGAGCGCTCCTAACACTGCTCCGTGACATCCAGCTGGGACTGCCAAGCAGCACAGCAAACCTGGAAAATACCACGGCTCTGGGGGCAGTTGATAAGGGCTTTTCTCTCTGCCAAAGGAGGAGGCTGCCAGCACACACAGTCCGCGTGGCGCGCGCGGCCGCTCCTCTCGCCGCTTCCTGCTGGCTCCATCGCCAGCCCGCGGGGCCGGCTCCATCCCCAGGACACGGCCAAACGCGTCCGCCCCAACCTGACCCCGGGTGCAGTCTGGAGCGCGGCCAGCTCTGCACTGCCTGACTTTGCTGCTTGTACAGCAGTGGCCTTAAATTAGCCTGTTTTGGCTCAAAAGCATGTCACATGCTTCTTTATTCTTTTAAAAATCTTTAATTGTTTTACCTAAATATCAGCCTCCCACATGGCCCCTTCCTCGTGCTGGTTATTTGTACTACCGAATAACTGCACAGCAGCAACCGGCAGGGGAGAGCCGGGAATCCTGCCCCTAACCAGGCCGGGGAGCATCCCATATGGGATCGCACGCTGCAAGTTCAGGCGAGACGATGCCACAACCTTCCAGCACCAGCTGCAATCCGTGTTTCGGGGTCAAGAGCTCATCAGGGCTACGAAGGTGCTCGAAACATCTCGGAGCTTTGGGCTGTTCGCAGTCATGGGAGGATGCGGCAGCCTCAGCTGCACTCTGCGCGCACTCCTAAGGTTAATGCTCACGACAAGAAGAGCTGAAAACGTTCTCCCCCTTCCATCCTTATTATTATTTTAATTAAAAATAAAACCTTCAACCTAACACATGAGTATTTATCAAGGGGCTAATTCCATGGGTGCAAGGAGCGCTTCATGACCTGGGAAAAACCACCCCATTTTTGACCAAGGTGGTATGGACAAACTTGTGATCTAATCCTAGCTGTTCATATCCAGATCTGTCAACTTAGTACCACTTACAGAAAACGATTGATACGAAAACAAAACCTACTACCAGCACAAAAAAAAGGACTCAAGAAATTATCTTAAAACAAGAAGGATGTTAAGTCACTCTAAAGTGGATTTGGGTAAATATACTTCTGCAAAGGAGGTTATTGTTCAGCCAAGTTCATTTCCCTGTATTTCTTGAGATTCCAATTTTCTTGTCACTTCTTTCCTGGCAAATATCTTCTTTAGTTAGACCACAGAATCAACTCAACTCGCATCTAATAAATGCTGCTTATTCCCCATGCTAAGCCTGGCTTAACTTAATCTAAACACATTAAAGAAATGACAAATCCAGTTGTGTGCATCCAAGTTGATATGCAACAGGAAAGCATGCGACTGCTGGAATTTTGTTTTCTATACAGACTGCAGTATGACACTGTCTACCGTGAATGAAACAAATAATGTCAATAAACATGTGAGATTGAGCAGAAAAGGACATAACCTCCCAGGGTACCGTGCATCCCTTGCTGGTCCTACGCAACCGTAATTCTCACAAACCTCAGTAAGAAAATAAGGACTCATGGCAGACTTAGAGGGCATTAAAGAACAGGAGCAAGTAGTTTAGCCCATGACGCACTGCTCTATGGGAAATTACCGACAGTAAGGAGTATTATAGGTGATTTTTAGGGTAAAATAGTGAAAGTGATAGGCATTACAAGGAAGAGTGAGACAGAACCACTTCAGAAACAGAGCTTTGCAGTCCAAGTGAATTTTCATATCTCATCCTCTCTACGGTGAGTAAATTTTAATTCTTAACTAATAAAGCACCAAGAAAAGATACTTATCATGAGACACGAGTTATATAGCATTACAGCGCAACACTGAAGTTGCTAGCATCTTTTTTCTTCGAATATGCAGAGAACAAAGAGTAGTAAAATTCTCAATATTAATGCAGCCAATATTAATGGAAAGGACTCTCATCACACGCAAAACTTGTTAATATACCAGGCACTGACATTGAGTGTGACAGATAACAGTGGAAAACTAAAATGCATTACATTTCATTGCATAAACTAAAACTGCACTCAGAAGATACAGTCTTTGCATTTAGAGCATGAAACAGGTATCAGTAATAACAGCTTCCCATCGGGACTACGCACTTACATCTACAACAGCTTTGATGTAATACTGGAAAATCGGAAAAAAACACAGGTGTCTACATGGTGCATCCACAAGGACCACCATAAACACCTAGGAGCTAGTTCAGCACAGAGCCTTCCCATGTTTCGGTGCACTAGTGCAATGCCAGTGTACTTAGAACCAGCCTGGAGGGTTTCTAAATCAGTCAGCCTATGTTGCCATGGTAACATAATGTACGGCCCAAAAGGACCGTTTTATAAATCCACTGTGATCAACTCCGTGATCAAGGGAGCTGCACACATCGTTGGTGCCTTTTTTTTTTTTTTTTTTTAAGTTTTGGATTTTTGGGGGGGATGGGGGATCTTTCAAATAAGAATAAAAATAAAAACATGATCTCCAAAAGAAAAAAAAGCAGCCTGTAAGGCCTTGTTAATGGTTTGGTAGTTTCAGTTTCTAGAAATACTACGTTTTAAGACCCTCATTTCTAGTTGTACTTTTTGCAGATTAGTCACAAGCAGAAGACAGTCCTTCCCTATTGCAAAAGTGCCAGTTAAACACCCAGTCTAAGAAACGGTGACTCCTCACACTCGGACTTCCTTGCACAGCGCGATCCTACCCACCAGGCTGTCTCAGATACCCTGGTACTCGTTAAATGGCACTAGATGCCCTAAAAGTCAACCTGCCATCCTTGATCAGACGGGCTGCAAGCTGAGAGCCCACAAGTTAAAAAACATCCTGGTATAAAGTTCAATGCTCAAAAGACATCATCTTCACAGACATCACATCCACGCAGACCAAGCGACCTGTCCTATATTCATAGGCTTTAGCTAAAAATACGAGCTTTTTATGTCTTTAAAAGAAAAATCCTCTCCCTGACAGCAGTAACTGCCCGGTACAGCCAGCTCTCACAAGCCAGCTGTGCCGTGTATCTTCACACAAGAGCTACCACAGGATCCTGCGAGGCCAGGGAGCTCCGTCCATCCCAGCAAGTTTTCACAGCAGACTTTGTTCAACCTGTATCAAGTACCTATAGGTAAAATCTTGAAGACTTATAGTTGGCTATTTTATTTCAAAAGATAGTGTTTCCTGCCATATAAATAGTATTTGGCAGAAGCCTGCTGTAACAGCCTCCTTGGGGCATTCTTGTGGTCTCACCGTTCATAAAAGTCCTTTGAAAAATACTGAGATGATAAACGTGAACTTTTTCTGACTCCTGCTGCTGAAGTAAAAGGAAAAAAATCACTGCTTTATGGTTGTGTCAATAAGAGATAGATGCTTTCGTTAAAACTGTTTATGTTATTAAAAAAAAAATCTGTGACCAGAAATAAATTAATATCGACTTAATTTAACACTGACTTATCTTAATGGTTGCACTGTTTTTCTTATTGCTAGCCAATAGCTCAATTGTAAGTGTGTGTCAATGAGTTCAATGGCTTGTGAAATTACAGATTTTTATTATGGAAATTAATAATAATTTCAATCCTTTCTACTAGTGGAAGAATATATATCAGACGTGCAACTTCTCAAATTCTGACTTGGCTAATTAGTTTTTATTCTCTTAGATGATACTATAATTTAGAGTCAGGAAGAAGTGCCAAAGAATTTTAGATAAATTTGCTGAAACAACTGGCTATAACTTATATTCCTTTTAGAAGGCCAGGCCAACAGGAAGAAACTGTGCAAAGACACAGGGCAAATCCCTCCAAAAGGCACTTACAGTAACCAAGGTTGACTTGCTGCCTCCCTTCACCACCCAAAGTGAGACAGATATCTGGGAATGTTGATCCCCCCTTTCCCCCCTGCTTTCAAAAAAATCACCAAAAAAAAAGAGCAATAAGAAAGCATCCACACTGTGAATTATTCTAGATAAGATATAGCTGCACTGATGCATATTTTGACTGATATATTTTCCCAGTTGGATAATCCCTTGAACAGGAGGGTGACATCTCCTTTATATTTTCATTATGAGCTATGAGTGACCTTTTTCTGTATTGTCACTGCCAAGACAGTGACTTATACCAGGGCATTTGGGCTGCCAGGGGAGAAGAGCACATCATATTCTTTCAAAAATTACATATGCATGAAGGGGACAAATTAAAACTGCACATGAAGCTCAAAGCTAGCACCAGTGATCTTCAAATTGCTCGACATCGTAACTTTAAATGGGTCTTTTATAGCACAGTTGTTGAGACTTTTATAACACTGAGCAAGAAAGCTTTAAGACTGACCAACAAGCTCATCTGCTCAACATGAAGTAGAAAAGCCCCACATCTGTGAATGATGCAAACGCCACAGGAAAATCAGGAGGGAGGGCCTGAACCAACATACATTCTCCCATTACAAAACAGGGGCTATGAAAAAATGTTTTAAATTCTCTGAATTATTAATGTTGATCTGATCTCAGTAAAATTTCCATGATTTCCATGATTTATTTATCATTTATCATTTGCATAATAAAACCTGATTATTTTACGTATATTGTAACAGAGCCCCAGGGCGGTGAATTTTTAGTTAAGCATCACTTTGAGGTCTCGCAAAATGTCCTTTTCCTGGATGTTTTGCAGGACACATCCTTGCTTTAGGACTACCCCGCTTATAGCATGGGGCAAAACAGTTCCCCGGGACTCCTATCAGCTGCGTCTTAACTGGAGGGAAAACCTGGTCAGGAGGGGAACCAACAGTTTCAAATGGAAACTAGAGGCTCTGGATCATAAAATTCTGCGCAGATGCATTTCTGCCAAACAATAATACACAAGTTGTAAAATTAAGGTGTTTGGAAATATCAAACACTAAAACTAAATCACTGCCAACAAGGACATCATATTTTAATGATGAAAAGGCATGAACACCAGCCGGTTTCAGGCTGCAATAATTTGAACACAGTCCTGATATGTAAATCATAATATGTGGGAAATAGTAATTTGAGACTCCATGACAGTAGAATTTATATCTTAATAGCTGGCGTGCCAACCGCTAACGTGATTTACACATCTCGCTGGCTTTACACTGTATCAGTAGCTGGACTGGCACAAAAAAAGGAAATTATTTGTACCCAAGCCCACGGGCCTGCAATGGCGAAACTGGCGAAGTGACGACTTTTTGGCAGCTGAGGTCCCTTTGCTGTGTGTTTGACCACTTGTCTTACAAAGAAGGGGAGGTTTTCCTGTAGAACTTCGCTACCTGTCAGAAGAACATTGAGCATACAGCGCCTTCTCCTGCCAAAGGCGATACTTACGCACGTGAAGAACCGGATCTGCCGTGCCCGTGTAACAGGGTTGGGGACTGGCAACCGCAGCGCGCTGCCCGCATGCGGCGGCTCTTCCCCCACCTCGGCGGCGACACGTGGCGCGTGGCTGAAGCGCCGTCCCCAGCGCCGCGGCCTGCGCACCACGGCCTGTCCCTCCGCGCACCAGGGCCGGGCCCCGGCGCTTGGAAGCCGTTTGCGGTCGCTTAGCGACCGTGACACGAGCCCACGGGATCTCCATCCACAAACGGGTACATGAACCTCTGAAAAGGGGAACGGTGGCACGGGAAGCACCACCGCGCCGTTAAACACCTCAGCGCTGGGATCCCCCCGCCCCGGCATCGGCGCCCTCCTCCTTGCCCTCCCACCGTGCTTGCCGCTTGCTCCCCCGGCTCCGCAGAGGAGCCGAGTGACGAGCCCGGCCTTTGGTGGTGAGATTATTTTAACTGAAGAGAGGCCTGATGCACCTTCCCCACGGCTACCACCAAAGCAGCACCGCTTTGAAAAGCAACTGAGACCTAAACTGAGACCTCCCCAAGCTGAACATGTTCATGCGCCATCTTCACACCCAACAATTTCAGCTTTTCAATACCTCCTTTGCACACATAAACACTAAATGTCTTCACACGGAACAAGGATTCCCCCACTGCTCCACCACAAGCTGATTATGCCTCTCATTTAAACTTATTCCGAAAGATTATATATAGAAGGTGTATCTGAAAAGTCTTATCTGTTCTGCAGATGCTTCAGTCCATAGAAGAGTATATACGAAAAAGAGGAAAGAAAAAGAAAATTGCAGCAAGTTTTCAATTCTCTGCAATAAGTAAGACTTCATGCTGGAAACTGGGAGGTTTCTAACCACTATGGCAATTAGATTCAGAAACAGCTTTCCAAGGAGAGCAAACTCCAAGGAGAACTTCCAAGCAGAGCACATTCTTATTAGTCACGCATTCCAAGTGTTTTATGAAGTAAACACTGAAATAAGCTGCTTTATATATACACACATATATATATAAATTTTGTGTTTCGAATAATATGGCAAACGAAACAGGACTCACAGGCACCCACTTAAACAACCATCACCACCACCACAAAAATCGACTTTCCAGACTGGTGTTAAATAAGGGTTATTTAACAAAACCCAGCAATCACAGTCTACGTTCGACCAACATCATTCCTGTTTCATACGTGAAGAAAAGTATGCGGTCATTAGAACAACATGGTAATTGTTATTCTGTGGAGGCTTGTTCAAAGACAATAGTACCTTGTTAGCAGATAGTTAACCACAAGGGTGTCAGTCTTTGCAGCAGATGGGGGACAGAGCCGAGAAAGACGAGGACTGAGGAACACCTCCCCCTGCCTCGTGTGCGACGTGTCTTGCCAGAAGAAAAGAAACAAAGCCAGACAACCGCGCAGGTGGCCAGATGCTGATTGGTTGTGCGCTTTGCAACACTTGTGTTAAGAAAGTATAAAAAGAAGTCGGTTTGGAAATAAAGTTGTCTCACTCTGCACCCCAGACTGAGTCCGTTTCTTCACAAGGTGCAACATTATTCCAATTTCTGGCTCCTGAAGCAAGTCAGCTTTCCTTCTGTTAAGGCACAAGGCTTGCAACGGCAATGCTTCAAGGCTATCTAAACTCCAATAGTCACTGCTGTCACTTAATTGATAAGTTACTAATATCCATTTTGTATAATCAAGTTCAGAGATACAAGGCAAATTAAAAGGCCATGACACAGCAGAGCATTCTGAATGGATTTACCAGTATTAACTTGTTCCAGGTGGAAAGAATGCAAAACAAAGCCCCCCCAAAAAGCTAACTATTTGCAAGCAAAATGACAAGGTGACTTATGGCATTATGAGGACAGGAAATCAAAGTTCTGATAATAAACTAGGGATGACAGGTACTGCTATGATATCATATCAAGAGCTCTAGTACTGGATATAACAAAAAAAGAAGTAACCAACGAAAAGATGCAAAGAGGGATGATATGATCAAAGCCATGGGCCTGGGAAAAATCTTTCAAGCAACATTCAGAATTGATGCAAGTGGGACAAGATTGCTTTCATCCAAGCTAGAAAAACGCAGCGTTTCACTAGTGAGGCGAGATCCACAGATGGAAAATTTCACAAGATGAACAGACTGGGGGGGGATGTATCTTAACAGGCTATGCTAGAAGAATCTTCAAGATACAAACATATAACCTGGTTACAAGGACTTACAGATAAATAAAATAGATATAGGAAGTACTCGTCATTTTTTATTCTATCAATTCTGTCTTTGATAACTCCTATCAAGCCTTTTTTTCCTAATGTATTCATTTTTCATTACCATTTTAAAAGTTTAACTGGCTTAAGGCAGAAAGAGAAATATATTTCCCAATTCAGGTAGGTTGTAGAATTTTTACCACAGGAAAAAATTGCAAAGCTCCAGCATCTCCAATGTAAGAGCTACCTACTTTGCCTGAAAGGATTATAAAGGCTACTTAAGAAATAAGGCTCTCCATAGGCTAACGTAATAGCAGTTGCACTGGCTATATGGGAAGGTGACCTTTATTGATAAGAAGTATTAGGACACTTCAGCAGTTTAAAACACCCTGAAAACAAACAGAAGATTCCAGCTGTTTAGAGGCCAATATGGAAGAGATTTCTTACAGTTAGCCTTGTTTATATATACATAAAATATATACAGTCAAGAATCGGACTTGTACAGAAACAGGCTGCTATCTAACCCTATAGGAGGCAACCTGACCATTTTCAATTGTTATCCAGATTATTTAGGGACTTGTTTTCAAGTGAGAGTAAGTACAAACCACTTCAGGTGACAGCTCATGTGAAACACGGATTTAAAGAAATCTCTTTGGACTCTGCACTTGTGCTAGAATCACAGTAGTTAAAACAGGGACTGAAACAGATTTACACATAGCATCATTTTGCTTTTTGAGAGAGGGAAAAAATATCTTTTTTTTGAGGTATATCAGTTCTGCACTGCTAACTGTGCCATCTGATTTTTCCCGTAAGTGCAATAAAAGGGAAATAAATCAGTGCTAGAAATAACCACAGTAGCCTGTTTCTCAGCATTAGCAACCCATTTTTTAAAGATTATAAATATAACCTCATTCAGAATACAAACCACAGACAGGGAGCCCATAAGGATCACTGCAACTAGATTTCTCTCCTCAGAAAATATATGGAACTTCCCAACTTTTGCATAATAGAGCAAGGCTGCTGATGCAGTGACTCAAGATAAACAGCAGCACTTTGGTCTGCATTTCTGTCCAAAAGAAACTGAGCACTAGGGCTGTTCTAGGGCTTTTGCTGCTTTTGTTGTGTACTAGGAAATTCATATCTCTAGATAAGTGTCTTTCCCAAAGAAGCATCCAGTGCATACCTGCCTTTGTGCTACTTGTGATTATTATTTTAACAATACTCCGCTTGGTCCTGATGGGTTTCAGGCAGAAAACATCCTAAAAGCCAGCAAGTGCTTCCATATATACCATGAAAACATCCCTAGTAGCTCAACCTGAAACCTTTCTGCTACTTTTGTCTCTCCTTTGGAAAAAGAGGAGTTTGGAAACGCAGAACCACACGAGAAAGCGGCTGTCACTCTGGTGACAGCTCAGTGCTGTCACAGCACGTCCCTGAATTGCACAGCTTGATTTGAGAGGAGGTTCCATTTCTTCTGAAGAATTTTCTATCACGTGTTCTCAACATATTTGTAAATATAATGAACAGGAAATGCAAGTTTTACACTTTAAAGTGTGGAACACTACTTTCCTCCTCATACAGACAGTCAAATGGACCTCCAGATTGACATTCACGGCACTTCTGAGCACTGTGGACTTTGGGAACAGAAGCAGCTGGAGCACAGAGGAAAGGATAGTTTTAAAACATACATGCAGGGTAAGATGCACAGAACAGGGCTGTTTTCAAAAAACAACTGAGTGGACCAGAGAAAGTGAACTAAGTAAACGGCCTACCTGCTAACCAAAAACAAAAATCAAGAGGCTCTACCGTGACATAAGGATTTAAGGATTTACCTATCTCTTTTTTTAACTCAATAGAAAAAAGTTCAAGACTTCTTAGTGCCTCTGACTGAGGCTGACGTGTAAAGCATGGAACTAGATAAGTCCTTACAAATAGATAGTGGTTTATTTCATCTACAAAACAATTTTTTTGTAGATTTTTTTCACGTGCCTTCAATGCAAGAAGCACCTTGTCTAAGTAACACTTCTAAGATGTAATGACAGAACCTGCAAACAGGTAGGAAAGGATAAACCCCACACTTTGTTTGCTTACGTGACAAATACACATTTGCTGCCTTGAAACCCTGTGTTCAAATAGTAAATATCAAATGGTCACAAGAACACAAATGATGTTTCCGGAACATCAAATGTAAACCTAAGGTCTGCACACTTTGTCACTTATCTTGGTCACGATGTAGAACAAGACAGCCTCTTCTGTATAATAATGATAATAGGAACAAGGGAAAAAGTAGCCGGATTGGGGACTGACAAGGAAACTGAAACCATGCTGGTGTTATAAGGATTCTATTTTTTTAGGATGAAGAGCTCTGCAAGTATCACCTTTTCCCACAAAATATCCATTTCATGCTACAAAGAATGCTCTTAGACAGCTTCCTCCAGCACTGACCCTGAGGGTCACCTGGTGCTTCACTTTCATATGTCTTAATGACTTTTGACTTAATGGAGCTTCAGTAGTCAGGCTCATTCAGCTTTCCCATTTCCAGCAAGGAACTTTTCAACAAGTCTACACAACTGCTATGCACTGTAGAAACAGGACTGAATACCATTAGAGAGAGCTAATTAACCTTCAAAATGTAGTTGTATAAATACCAAGTTTCTGTAGAGCGCGCTCAGCTTGAGAGCGCTTTTCCATGCTTACTGCTTGCTTTGGAGCTAGGGATTTGAGGTAGGGAGCCTGGCTGAGGGTGCTCCTCGCCTGTCCCTCTTCCTGCACACCCTGTGCTTGCTTAGACTTAGCACGGTCCATTACGACGACATAATTCTGTGCTAAGTGCCAAACAGAAAACATCTAAGAAGAAATGAAGCTTCTGTCAAGCTTTCTTGCAGGGCATTTATGCCTGTGTAGACTTTGTACATTATCTGTATTAATTCCAATAATAAATTAATGACAAGACAATATATTTTTGCTCGGTAGAGGTAGCTGTCCTTCTCACTCAACTCTTTGCGAGGTAACCTGCACATTGGGGCTGCTCTCAGAGGTCCTAAGAGACTTTTAAAGGGAAAATATGGCAGTGGCAGCATTAAGCAAAGAAAACAGGAGTGGCTTGTGTGAAGTGGAACTTGTATATTCAAGCAAAACAAAAGCAATCTCCTCCCTGAACAACTCTTTTCTATCTCAAGTTGCCCCAAAACTAGTTTGTCCTAGTGTAGGTTACATCTATCCAGCAGGCAGAGATATGTATACATACTGATACAGATTGACAGGGATAAGTAAGTGAAAGACCTGCTTGGTCATGATTGTCAAATTTTGAAAAAAGAAGGAAAAAAAATCCTCTATACAGGACCCTAATGCTTTTAGTTTTAGGTTCCACAGAAGTAGCTATAATTGAAGAAAATGTATATATTTCTTGGAAGTGAGGGAAGGACCAACCCAAGTTTAGGAAGCTTGTAGTAGTAGTAATAATAATAACAATAATAATAATAATTCATATGACTAAAAATTTGTAATGCCTTCTAAAAATTGATTTAAGATTTTGCTGCAGTTATGTTTCTGAGGTAAATTTAGGCCTCAGAGTTATTCCTTTGTAGCATAAGGAAATACTCCCAGAAAACTTCTGACTCTTTAGAGTGCTAAATATCGCACATGAGAACAAAGACGCAATCCAGTTTTCTTACATATCCCATAGGAAAGGCTAGTCCCGCTACAGATACAGATCCCAAACTTTTGCATGGAATGGGGCACAACCTGCTTGGCTGTTGCTCTGGGAGGATTTAATGACAGTTCTCTGCAAAACCGCCTCCCAGCACCGAGTCAGAGCTGTCAGCCTCAAGCAGGATCCTTAGGCAACCAGTGCAGCAAATTTGCCAAGCAGCAGGCAGAAGAAGCAAAATTAACAAGACTCTAAGCCAGGATGCACCCACGCAGCTCGGAGCCCCGTAGGCAGCAGCAAAGCTGTCAAGATTCAGGTCAGGATCCTGCCGCTGCAGCCAGAGAACCCCATGGAGAGCAGGAGTAGTAGAAGCATCTACGCAGGTCAAAATTTTACAGAGGCCCTGCTGATCTGGGGTACTCACACGGGGACATTATTAAAAGCAGCCCCGTCTTCAGAATGCAGCCAGAAAAACTCATTAATCACTGTGGAAAGCCTTGATCTCGAGATGACGGGAAGGTGGCAGGAAGATGAACAGAGATGCTTGCCTTCCATACAGAGGTAACGGGGTGAGAGAAGGAAAGCAGATATGTCAGAATCTGAAAGGTCAGGGGTAAGATTTATATTTGCCAGAATGAGCTTCCCAAGCAGCAATCAAGGTCATCATGCTCCAAAATAAGTATCTTTGGTAAGAGACCTAGTTCCTCACCTGCACACCATCCTTGGCCCCTCTGACCAGGGAGGTATCTTGTGATATTTCTCCCTTCACTCCCCGCCAGGGGAGAGGTGGCTGTGAGACGTGGAAGGCACATGGCTGAATGGCAGATATAAGCTGAAAGGCAGGGAGAGACTGACTGGAGAACGTGAATAAGAAGAGACAATAGATTTGAATGGGAAAATGGGGCAGACAGATAAATTTAGAAAGGAGGTGGCAGTAAGGCAGGAAGAAAAGCACTGTGGCAAAAAAAAAAAAGGCACCAAAATACTGAAGGACAATGGTGCTGCCTATGTCAAGGTCCTGCTCCTAACATGCAGGCTCTCCCAGCCTTCACCCAGTCCCTGTGGACTTCTTTCGACATCAGCAGCTTAGGGCCAAAATGACAGACTTTGCACTCCACAACACATCAATGCAAAATACGGCTGGGGTGCAAACAGGGACTGCACTAGGATTATATATATAGAACAGTATACAACAGGAGACAGCGGTACTGCAAGAGGAGAGCCTATCGCTTACCCAGTCCCTCAAGCACCTTTGATTAGACTCGCGCAACGTCACGGCAGAAACAAAACTGCACTCTCATTTCCAGATGACTGCAGTGCCCAAAATACCCACTGCCCATCACAACACCGAAACATCACGCGGGAATCGTCCTTGCCCCAGGAAGTCCCTTCTGCGAGTGCCTGTACGGGCAAGGGCGCTCGTACCCTCTGCCCATCGTCCGTGCTGATGCTTCAGCTCTGCGAGCCCACGGGTGCCCCATCTCTGTGGGCTGTGCTTTCCCCTGTCCCAGCTTGGATGATGCAGGGAAGAAATGTTTGTTGCCATGCCAAGAGAGGTTGTGGAGTCTCCTTCTCTGATCTTCAAACCTCGCTTAGACACAGTCCTGTGCCACGTGCTCTAGGTGACCCTGCATGTGCAGGGGGGTTGGACTAGATGACCCCTAGAGGTTCCTTCCAACCCTAAGCATTCTGTGATTCTGTGATTTTATGTTACGTGTTTCCCTCGCAGGCCAACATGCCTGACCATATTAATAACCCTCCTTTTAAATCAGTGCCAACAAACACAGCTCCAAGGCCTTAATACTGATTATAGCTGTGGACCCTAAACACATACAGGAGCTGCTGAATATTCCCAGGCTCCTGAAAACATTGATACCTGTGCAAATCTGGGTGTCTGAACTTCTCTGCAGTTAAATGGCAGTAATTACCCATACAAATCGCAGGCCACGTTGTAGGACTTCATTACAGAATGAGTTTCAACAGACTTGCTAATCAAGAAGCAGACTGGTCTTGTGTTTGGGCTAGTCTCCTAAATTCCGAAATGATCAAGTTACTTTAAAGCAACAAGAATTTAATACGCTTCTTTGCTGAATGTGCATACATTCATACTTGGAAGGCACGAAGGGATGCAGTAAAACCACCCTACAAAACCCAGTTATACAACCAATGAAATGGATGGCCA
>NW_010589697.1:175564-194732 GCF_000705375.1 Tinamus guttatus
TCAGACACAGCTGCACAGTGGGGCATAAAAGAGAATAATATCTGCTCTGCCATGAAATGACACTACGTGTTTATACTCGTGCTCATTAAATTATTCATTTATAAAGAGAAGATCTGGGTTGAAAACTTCATCTGCTTTGGAGAAAGACTAGAGAAAGTGTTTGTGCCTACAGGTGGGTGAAGCAGGTGTATGAAAAACCATGAGGAAACCTGTTGCCTGATTATTCTGAGAAAACAGCAGTGAGGACTACTATTTGCCAGGTATATTCTACATTAAATACACCAAGCCTCACTTAATACCTCATATAATATATATTTTTAAAGAGTTGTTAACTACAGCAGAGTAAATGTAAAAAGAATGTTTTAATTTTTCATGTAGAAGTAAACAACAGGGAAAATCCTGCACTGCAAGAACCAGAGGAAGCGGCACTGCTGCTTTCATTCTCCTGCTCAATACGGCACAATCTTCCTCTATATATTGCAAACGTTTGACATGCAGATGCCTAGAGCAATGCATATTTCATCCTCTGCTTAAGTTTCCGACTTCATATAGTTAGCCTACTAAATAAATTGTGGCAGCTGAGCAAGACCTGTGGCGAGGGAAGCGCAGACGGTCCCCAGCGCGAGGCCCTGCTCACGTCTCCAGGCTGCTGAGACTGCAGCCCGCGTCCTTCTCACGAGAGCATCTGGGCCAGCTAGGGCCACACCAGAGATGGGAGCCGGGGCCTCAGCAGCTCCTGCGCTTCCCACGCCGACGCTACGCGGGACAGACCCATGGTTCACGCAGGGAACGTGAAGGAACCCCGCTCTGTACTCGGTGCTGCTCCATGGGCCTGTGCTTACTCAGACTCAACACATACTCAGATGGTGGCAAGACAGCTATAAACGTCTCTACTATTTATATAGACTGATGTTACATCAGGAAAGCAATAATCGCAATTGATTCCAAAACAAGAAAAGGACAAGTGTGCTTTAGGACACTTCTCATTTTAATGTAAACCCAGAAACACATGCGTATATATCACTTACTGCTACTTGACCTTAAAAACCATATGGAATGTAAGCGCAAATCCTGCAAAATAAACACTTCAAATCCCTATGACTGTTTTTCTGGAGCATCTCTTTCATCGGTAACAGACTACAAAAAAAATGCATTAACCTTAGGTATAATCTTTCCCCTTTAGATTTGGTATGGTTTTATGTAATGCAAAATTCATTTACACATGTAACAGTAAAAAGACATAATACTTCAATAAACCAGAGCTAGCGCAACACTGTTTATTAGTGGTACTCAGATTACTGCATATATCCATCTCCAGCTAGCAGCCAAAGCCAAGGATTCTGAAAACACTACTCTTGAAAGGATATTTATAATGCCATTGGATTATGATATTACTAGTATGACACTGAAAATGCTAAAAACCATTCATTGCTACACAAACACATTTTCATGCTAGATGGCAGAAGTGATTCTTAAGCAAATATATATGAAGCACTGTAACAGTGGAGGCACTGATATTTATAACTACTGCCGTGTCCTTATCATACATATGTCTGCACACACTACATTCTTGGTTGGAAAGTTTTCCTTTAAAATAAAGAGGATTTTTGAGGTTTAGCTATATAACATATCAGAAATAGGAATAGTGCACAGAGGCAAAAACACAGCAGATGTGTAATGCACGTATCTCCTTGCAAAGGGCAACTCAAAGCCTTTAAGTAAAGAAATTCACTGGCAAAAGCTGAATTTAACATCTTGTTGACAATCTGAAGATTTCCTGCAGCAATGGTCTGGTTAAAATATGCAGATAGCAGCAAATAGAACTCTTTTAGAGAGCAACCTATATCAACTGTTGCTTCAATTTGTTTTGTTTACCCGAAAGAAAAATGAGGTTATGCTGAAAAGAAAAGCAATAACAAAGTTTATTCCTTGCCGTTAAGGCACTGAACCTTTAAAATCACACTGTCATCAGGGCTAATTTCATGACTCATTTTTTTCTGGTGATGTTTACATAGATCATTACAGCTCTTTTTGGAGGTAAAGAGGTCCATACCTAAGTAACTAGTGGTGCAGTGTTTCAGTTCTACTGGTTGATGGAATTATCTGTTTCCAGCACTAGCAATATGATACTTCACAGCATTTTACAGCTGTGCTTTATTTTACATAGAATTAATGACAGCTTAATGCATGAAATAGTAAATGAACAACAAGATATATCATTCTCTTTTCTCTTGAAGAAAAATAAACTGGATATGGTGAACATATAATTCAGCTAGGGATTTTATTCCTGTTTCTTTAACTAACATCAATTTTACTCCTTCACAGGTTTCTACTGCAAAGGTCACAAAGATCTAGACGAATTATTTCATGAAAGCTTCTCTTAAAAAAGCCACAGGGCACCAATTAGCTTAAAGCCTGTTTAAAACCTTTCTTTCTTTTTGGCATTTTGGAGTAAGAAGGAATATGCAACACCCCAAGAACAACAAGCCCTCAGATCCTGAATCCTCCTCTGTCCGGGCTTAACTGTTGCTATGCAAAAAAGTAATTTTCCAAGCCTCTATTAAAGGAAATATTTTTGGAAATAAAACACAGGTGAATATAGACAGCAAGGTAGCCTATTCAGTAGCAAAAATTCAAGGAAACTGGTATGTACCAAGAAACACCCGGTGGGGAGCTAAATATATATTCATATATTTTCTCTTTTGAAAACCTTATCACAAATAAAGCATGCATAACTATAGTACCCACAGGCATTTAAAGTTACTGGCTAAGTAAACCCCTACTTCCAAGGGCTGCTGCTCCAAAGGGAGTAAAGGTTCACAAAGAGCTCACAAGCAAAGAATTTGATTTCGCTCCATTTTATACAATAGGAATCACCTCTTCAAGACTAGGTAGCGAGGGAAGGGCGACGACTCGCACCAAAACCGCTGTCATTCCCAACCCCTTTCTGAGGCTGGCGGAGACGACCTCCTCGTACCTCAGACGCATGGTGGCAGCCAGCCAGCTCCACGAGTGGTGACTCAGTGTACAAGTTTACGTGGGCCCTGGAGGCTGCCACAGACAAGGGCATTAACTTTGAAGGCAGCCCCGATACCCAGACGTCGTCGTAGGAAGCACGACTACATTAAGAGGCTAGTTTGCACTTTGTGCTTGCTTCCTTCTATTTTGAACAGCTTTCGCTGCAAACGGTGCTCGTTAGATATGTGTTTTTCCTAGAAAAGTTGGGATCAATTGATGCGTAGGTCAGGTATAAGAACTTGAGTTCTTATACTTTGTTCATCAGAATGAGTTCTGATGTTCTGATAAACACTGTAACAGTCTCAGACTCGCGGATGAGGAGGCTGACATGAATCCTGTTTCATTCTACTGCTGAAGGCAATTCTGACAATAAACAAGGTTTTGGGCCAAAATTTGGCCTTTGAAAACAATACAGATATACCTATTTATATTTGCGTGTGCAAACAAAGTATATACTGCAGTCTCCCAGCCAGGGTGGCTTTAGTTTTATTCTAAAAGCTACTTAGTATAAAACCCAGTGGATGAAACAAAGAATCCACCCAAACATGAAGGCTACAGCATCTCTGTTGGAAGAACAATAGCATATTGCTCCTCATTCCTCTTTTGCAAAAGAACCATCAAGATGGTTATTGCTCTGATCAAATTAAAGAACACTTCACAGAATTACTCTTTAAACTAATCTCTATTTAGAAATCCATCCTCATGCACCAACAGTCATAAATGCTCTAATTCAATTGTTCCGCAGAAAACATCTCGAGAAAAGAAATATTTCCATTAGCATTACAAAAGGCAATCAGTATAATTACTCACATGCACAGGGCTCAAGCTTTCAAAAGAAAGCAGTAGTCCGCTATAAATATTCTCTATTTTCCTACTAAATCCATTCTGCAACGCTATGTTTTATAACCTGGTGGCTCTCCCACCGGAGCCCGCACGATGCTAGCGAAAGCAGGATCCCATTAAGCGCGATCAGCAGCGTTCCTTTCATGCACGGCTGTGTTTTACTGGAGAGATAAAGCCCCGAAAGTCATTACCGCCAAGTGAAACTCCTCCGCCGACCCCGCGAGCGCCGGGCGCCTCACAACAAAGACGAGCGCGCTGCGGCGGCGGGCTCTGCTGCCCGCGCACCTCCGTCGGCCGTGGCGAGGCGCGCGCGGCACCTCCGTTATCTGCGCCGTGATGCAGCACCGAGGCTCCTGGGGAGAGGCGGCGGGCGAGCGGGCAGGCAGGCAGCAACGCGCCGCGCCACGAAACGCTGCGGCCCGGAGCCACAGCTCTGCGCTCTGTGTGCGTGGGGAGAAGGGGGTCCTTAACTGGGTGCAGAAGGGTGGAATTCCAGCGGAACTGCAGCAGTTGGTAAAAAGGCTCCGTCTCTGGGAGAAAAGATGCATTTAGGAGCCCGCTTTCAAATCCTGACCACTTGTAGTGGGCTGGATCTATTAGCCTGAGACACTCAGGCAGCAGCGCGTTCTCGTTTCGAGTAGGCGCATTAGCTGCACAATACGGGTTGCGCACCCCCGGCTGATTCACTTGCCACACTTGACAGTTCAGACCTCAGGTCAAGGAGGTACCTAAATGCATAGCGACCTCACCTCCGGCCTTGAAACGTACAGGTGGGCGCACACTCGGATGACCGCAGGGGTTCCTTGTGCACGGGTACTTCATATTTAACTCGGCTTTCCTGAGGGTATGGTGGAAGGCCAAGGAAATTTGTGCCATTACACAAAACAACAAAATTCACCTGGAAAATGCTTTTCACAAACAGATACTTCTGAGAAGCATGGGAAGTGAATCTTAAACACATACTGAGATTCCCTAGTTTTGTGGACTTATGTGATCTATAAGACTGTCACACATCATACCATATGCTGACAGTTTCAAAATTAATTCAGGCTACAGAGCAGCAAGAGCTTAATAATGAGAAAAAGATACTGACACCTGAAGTTTAATATTCCTTGAAGGTATATTTCAATTAATCTCTTTGATTAACGCAAATAAATAAATCATCTGAAGTTTACAGTGCTGTATGGTTTATGTAGTCCCCTAAAGCCCTACCAGGGTCAGAAGGGTTTCAGGAGCTAAGTGAGGAGGTGTCAAGTCAAACATACGACCGATTTTTCGAGAACGCAAAGCAGCTGCTTTATGAAATCCAAAAGTTGTAACACAGAATTAGGTATATATAATGCATTCTACTGTGTAGCAAGAAAAAAGTATGCAAAGCAACATACCAGCAAGCCGCTGAATCCCATGGCAATACATCTGAGTTCCTATGCGCCTACGTCAGTGTTTTCCCTAATTCTTTGGTTTCTTATCACTAGCACCATACAATACCATGGACAGTCCAAGCATGTGGTACCAAAGGCTTATAAATATTTTTGTGCATTATACTTCAGTAGCAAAAATAGCTTGCTACTACGTAAAATGCCACTAAAGCAACACGGCTTTCATATGGTAACAGCGCAAAAAACTGTATTTATTGATAATATGCAAATGGCTGTCACAGCTTTTTTAATCTGCCGTGAAAATTGCTCACAGTTACTCCATGCTAGTAGTAGGTCTCCAATGGCCTTGATTCCCAGTCTTCTCATCCGGCTCTTGGAAAGGCTCAGACAGTGTTAAGAAATGAAAACAAGGGGGAAAAAAAAAAAAAAAAAAGGAGAAAGCACTGTTTTAATCCAAGCCAGGAGGAAACCTTCAGCAATCAACAAGTCGTGAAGAACAGGTCCCAAAGTGACCAAGAACCTCACTCTGCCCATACGTGGGTCTCCTCCTGCGACGTCCCCGGCAGGGCCTGGCCGCTCCGGCAGGATCCCTGCAGGTTGTTTTAATGCAGCGCTGGCAGCCGTGCCTGCTGGGTGCTGCCACTTCCGAGGCTGGGCAGTGATTCGGGTCCTCAGCGAGGACACATCTCCACCGACACCTGCAAAGTTGGCACTTCAAGGGACAGATGCCTGCTCTTCGAGCGATTCTAATGATGGGTTTGGTAGGAAACAGCCTCTTAGAGGGACTCTGTCATTTGCAGCCTGCTGTGACAAGTTACACAGGAATCTCCAAATAGCTTTTGTAACATACATATATAGCTAATGGTTACAAAACAAGAGTATTTAAAATAATAACAAAAAAAATCCTTATGTGCTTTACAAATAAATAAATTTCACTCCAGCTAACACAACTTTTGATTTCAAATACAAAATATTACTTGGAAACAGCTACAACAGTTCCTTAATCTGATTTTGCATAAATACAGTAAATATATGGAATGAAAATGGGTTGAGTAAAAGGGCTGGTGCATTTCTAACAGCAGCAGTGTGTACATTTCCAAGCGGTAGCCTTGAGAGCGGAACCAATTACCCTAATGAATATTTTACTTGGCGTGATGCATTCATTAAGCTTTTGGAAGAAAGTGAGCTAAACCATTGCATAGGTATGCACTGTTAACAAAAAAAAGAAAAATCTAAAGGAGTGATGTGATGCACTTTTCATATTGACACAGCTCAAAAAAGTAGGGAGCAATTTTCTATTTTTTTCAACATTCCAGAGAGATTTATCTTATTTATCTGATTTTTCTTTCTTGAAAATTTATCTTTGACTTCATAACAGTTAATTGTGCTCTTCCCCTTTCTATCAAGTACTTGCTGGACTTTGAAAAGTCTGCACCTTGGTAGAAAAATCAAAGGACCCATCATCATTCATGGAGGGAAGAGATAGAAAACACAAGCCTAAAGCATCATTTGAACTTTTCTTAGGAGGTTAGAAATGCCGGGCTGCAACGATGACGCCAAGTTAAACACTCGTGTATATTTTATGGGACATGGAAATTCCTTGGACTCACCACCATCTCGGTGACAACCTTCCTCTGGGTCCTTAATAACAGGGAGAGAAGTCCCAGTACTTAAGTCATACCAAGAGTTTCTGGAAGACGACACTAAGACTGATTGCTACAGAATATTTTTATAGCATGTATACATATGATGTACTCCTGAAAAAAAAAAAAAAAAAGTCCACATGTTCTAAAAGGAATTTCTGTCTTCTTGCATCTGCTGATATGTTGGCAATATCTTAATCAAGGCCCAACTGACCAAAGTTTACACCATCAACCTGTCACGACTACCTCCAAGAACAGGACGAGGTGCAGTTAAGCTGTCAGTAAGGTCCGTTTCATCCCACTACTGATGGACACGTTCAGCAAATGCAGTGAAGAAAGATCTGAAGTGGAGCCTGGAGGAGGTTAACTGCTTTGAGCACTTACACTTTGCCAGCACAACCAGATGTGCGAGAACACAATTGTTAGGATTATTCCTTCGCATTTACAAGAACACAAAAACGCCGAATTCAAATGACAGGTCATTCTGAAGACTTTAAGTCATCACCGTGAAATACGCTTCCCCTCTCACATACTACTCCAATACACCTACATCCTGATACAAACCTTCCTCTGCTCTGTAAAGTTCTTTTTTTCTCCCCTCCTCTGTGAACCTCCTCCATGCCCTCTTATCTATCCACGCCACTTATTTTCCTCCCCTCTGCCCTTCCACAGGGCTGCTTCACTAACTCTTCCTTCTTCAACCCAGCAGTCGAGATGCACAATGACCTATGGAAAGGGAAGGCACAGTCTGCATAGCTCAGGCGTTAGCAGATGAGAACCCACCTCCCAGGCATAACTTGTGGTTGCCTAGCCAGCTGGCCAGAAGTCTCAGACACATGAAGGCATCATACTGCTCATCAATAACACTGTGAGCCTAAGAAATAGCCCTAAACAGGACCCTAGACCTCATGCAGTGAATACATCAACGATCACTACCCCACTGAACAAAAGACTGCATATGAAATGAAAATTGCTTTTTCTAAACAGCCAAGGGAGACAGAGACATTGGGAGACTGTAACAAACAGGTCCAAAAATAACAATAAATACCATAATCGATCTAAGATGCTGAAGTCATGATATGAAGAATAACAGTAGCAAATCTCATCAGTCTACAGGATACGTGAAATTAAATCTATTTTGGAACGGGGCAAAAAAGGGACTCTGCAAGTGAAGATTAATTTTTGCACTCGATATAGAAGCAAATAGGCACCAGGAGTGGCACTTGAGCTAGAAAGCTAACAGCCAAGTACAGACACATTCCCAGATCTTCCTTAGCGGAAGGGCAGGAAAACCTCAGCATACAGTATGCATACTTCCAGTGCCTCCACGTTATTAATCTTCACTGTTATTACTGGCATGTTCTCCTTCCCTCTCTAATTTTGTGTCTGGGAAAGAATGAAGTATAACATACCTCCCTTTGAAGGAAAAAAACTGTCAGAGTTGCTCACTTCTGTAATTATGAATGTTCTTTCAATTTCTGAGCAGAGAGTACAGCATTGTGGCTTTCTTTGATCTCATGTGATGACAATGAAGACCTATTAAGCTATTTAAAGCTTACTGTTTTTCATCCTTCAAAGTCTGTTTTCCCCTCTCTTACATCTTCTTGTGTGAGAACGTACCCAGGTTGAACCACAAGACACAACTCGAAGGAAGCCGAGCGGTGACTGCCAGGACGGGAGGTGGCTCTGCAGACAGCGCCGCGCGCAGACGCACACGCGAGAGCCGCGCCGCCGCCAGCACGCGCAGCGCGGACGCCGAGATTTCAACCTTTGAGACATCGCATCTCCAGTCCTCACTGGCAAAGCGCTGGGTCATTCACGGTTTCAAAGCAACTCTCAGATCTCGCTAATTTGCACAGGAGTTGAAGACACGCTACGCAATGGATCCCAGAAGGGTATTAGTTCTGTATGCAAGGGCTTTGGTTAACATTTCAAGGCTAGCAAGGCTAAAGACAGCCTGCTAACCTTAAAACTTTCCAACTAGATGTAAAATAACTTTTGATTTTAATCCTGGAAGGAGTCTCAATTTACTGTCTGAAAATTGCTTCCTTTTAAGATCAGTAACTGTGACTCACTACACCAGAAAACAATCTCACAAGAAACTAGAAGCATTTTGCTGCAACAGATGAAGAGCCTCTCTAGAAGGAGAGGCTTAATTATCTTATGGAGCAAGTCAATAGCCCTTTTATGAAAAGAATATCTTTGGGACCCTTATACAGCAAAATGCTTCAGAACAGCAGCATCCTTGCATCTGGAGCAGCACGGAGATCGAGTGGTTGAAGTCTGTGGCACAGGTAAGATTCCAGGCCCTGCTTCCACGGCTCTTTCTGGATTTTAACAAATTCTTCTGAAATGCAAAAATACAATTCGCTTAACCAGGGCTATGAAAAAATAGTTTAAATTATAACAGATGAGTGTTCGACCCTCAGGCCTAATGAATCACATTCCTGTTGTCTTCTCCTTTCTCCTCATTTCAATAGAAACTCTTTCCGCATCAACTAAACCAAGAAATAACCCTACCAACATTAGCACAGGAGCTAGAGCACTCTAAAAAGGAAAGGTAACATGCTCCAGGGGAACTTCCATATATCCTGGTGGGGGAAAATGATCTGCTTACTGCTTTGCCTTCCCAAACCCTTCTCAGGCCCAATACAGACCGGGTCTTCCTTTCTGGTAAGACTAGAAGCCCCAGAGATACCAGACATAGAAGGGTAAGTCAGTAATAGCATAATAGCGATATCACCAATCCCCTTGTCCCTAAAACAATCGGGTACAAAAACATAGGAAACAAAAGTCAAAAGCCAAGCAGGCAGGATTAAGAAAAAGGTGAGAACCACAGCTTCTGCAGGCATTCATGAACGTTATCTCCAGCACACACTCTAATAAGGCAGTCTTTAGATAAATGAACAGATTTTTCCTTGCTTCCTAATCTTCTGTCTCATTCAGGGTCTACAAAAGAGCAGGCTTCAAAGATAGCCAGCAAATAAAGCAGATACGGATATTTTCAAAGCAAATTCCAGCACCTTGTAGTCAAAACATAACCAGCATAACCACAGTAAAAGCTCTGGTAGTAAAGGGAAACACTGGAAAGTTTCTAAGTTTCCCAAGAGTTTAGTGCTGATTGCACTGTACATATTCTTCATGTCTGATAACAGAAGCCCCATTTTATGGCACTTAAATGCCATAATTTCTTTGCCAAGTGGAACTATCACATACAATCCCACCAGATCCCACCCACTAGCTTAAACATCTGTAATTGGAAGGACTGAAGGAAAGCAGTGTAAGTAACCAGGCACCTGATTTTCACACTGATCAGTTCAGCACATAAATCAGTGTGTGCATGTCTAACCTTCAAAAACTAGCCATTTATTCCTTTAAAGTATTCGGGTTATTCCGAGTACTTACAACTGCCCCATTTGAAAAATTTTCTATATGTTTCATTATAAACAAATTGAAACAATTTTGAAATACTGACGTTGAGAAGAATTTAGAAGGTTCATTTTCTCTTCACATGCTTGGAATATAATCACCTCCTGTGGTAAGTTAGTAAAGTACTTCTGGAAACAGTAACTTGTACTACTGCTTTACATTTTATATCAAAACAATGAGATAAAAAAAAGAAAAAAGCAAATCTGGTGTCTGTGTGTGTTGTTCTTGTTTGTTTGCTTGGTTAACGACTCTTCATGCTAGGATAAAGCAGTAACTACATTCAGAAAACTCTTCACTCACTCAACACGTGGGATTTAACTTGCATATCTGAGATTGCATGAAGGAGAAGCCTGAAAATTGTTTTACCTTTTACAGTAGTCACAGAATTTTAGGCTTTTGCATACACATTTCTCCAGCTCCAAAACTAACAAAAGAGAGGAGCTGGAGAGTCAGAGATTCCTTCAAGTCCTTCCGGCCAGGTTGTATGCTAGAATATCTCCCCTCTCATGCCACTTCTCTAGCTTTCCTGCAGCAGAAGACTGAATTAATGTTTGACAGAACTTGCAGATAGCTTGCTCAAGTAAATAAAAATGCAAAGAGAAAGAAGCATGAAGCCCAGTCAACTATGGATATGCTAGATGGGCTAGAGAGAAAAAGTACATGAAATCTGTAGAAGCTGGTAGTGGTGACAGCATTTGATAAGTTTGCTCTGTCAAAACAGCAAAAAAAGCAAACAAACAAAACAACACACACAAAAGAACAAGACCACACCAAAAAAATGAAATAAGTATGTGCTCAAAAGAAGGGAGCAAAAAATGCCACACCTAAGATGTATTAGGAGGCAGCAAACCCCAGAAAACAGTAAGCCTCCTAGATGGTAGCACCTCCTTGCTCACCACAGCAGCTTTCAAACCTGCTAGGCTGCAGTTTTCCAAGCTTGTGAGGAGAAAAAGCAAAAGAAAAAACAAAACAAAAATGCCATTGTTGTGTGTTATTTACATCTTGCTACTTTAAGTACTCGGGCAAACTTACCCGCACGCATGCAGCCGGCTGCCTGCCTAGCAGCAATACATGCAGCAGCAGCTCACACTTGCCAACTGTAGCAGTGTGGACAGATTTTTTTTTTTTTAAACACAGATAACTAGCTTTAATTTGCACAGTTCCCAAGGCAGCCAGATGGAAAAACAGTATTGATTCCTTTTCTGAACCTTTGCAAGTCAGCAGCTCGATCCAACAGCAAGTGAAGGCAGCAGACACACTGACCCATGGTTAAGGACTACAGTTTCCAGCACACAGTAGTTTCTTAGTGGAGCAGAAAAGTAGCTAAGGCTATTTTTTTTAATATGTAATTTAAGCCACCTTGCAACCTGTGACATGTCAAGGTTAAGTATTTTCTGTTTGATGTTATGAGAAAGAGAAGCCAACGGCCTAGAGAGACTAGTGGTGAGAACACATCCCAGGGTGTTTTTTATTTTTCTAAACAAATTAAACTCACTGTTATTTTCTCAGCTGAGAAAGTGAAGAAAGAAACAGGGATAAGAAGATAGTACACAACTAAATACAGGTATAGTTACCTGACATTTTAGATAAAACAGTGAGTCATCTCAGTATTCATGCTAGGATTAAAGCATTCAAACATTAGAGACTGCTGGTGTGCAATCTGTAACAGAAGGAAAGACTATCAAACACATATCCAGACCACATCTTACAGACCCTTGCCCTGACCCAAGATAACTCAGGTTTTACTTTGTATGAGGAATCCATTTTGTTCTTCATACAAAACTTTTAACTTGAGGAGCTATTATCTGTTTGAAGAGGCTCAAAACATTGACCCAACAAAATGCGATCATCATTCAAGACTCTACACAAACATCATCATTATCTTAACACTGAAATTTAAAACTTGCCTGTGACTAAAATATGTAAATGAGTGTACTGATTTGCAAAGATCATTAACAATCATTCAGGAAAAGTGTGATTTAATACTTCTAATTTTATCTTATAATCTAACTTACAAAATAAATAAAACATATTTAGATGAGTCAACATTTTCATCAAATGCTGCCTGTCGTTGTGAAAACCCAGGTGAATGCACATTGCAAAAGACTTTGTGAAGAACTACATTATCAAGATGTAGCTCAACACAGCCAGCGCCAACCTCAGATGGCAAATCCAGGCTTACCCGTTTCTCTGAACCTCTTTGTTGTTCTTCCATGTTCTGCTAATGAATCTGACAGACAAAGGTCTGTGGAGGGCATAAGTCTACTGGACAAATCCACAGGTAACTGCATTCTATTAGCACTGATGCAAGCACAAGGCTCAAGTTTGGATGTCAGAATGATCTAGTGTTAATGACGTGTAACTCTGGATGGAGATAACGTATATCACACTGAAGTGATGGAATAATTTTTGACTGAGGTCATGTTTCTACACTAGCTCTGCTCACAGCGTGCTTATCAAACAGCTTGTTATGACACGGGAGAAAATACTTTCATGTCACTGAAAGCCAACAGCACCTAACTTGATATGAAGGAATGTTACAAAATGTGGCTTTAAAAGGTGGCAGTAATGAGACATGTTTGTTTTTGTTTTTTCTTTTTAAAGAAAATTAAACACTAGCATCTAATGCATAAACATCCCCCCTTTCTTTTGCTTATAGATCGGCAAAAGGTTTTGAAGATGTCAGCACATACAAAAAAAAAGATGCATATTTAGGTTTCAGATTGTATATTTATGCTAAATAAAGAAATCTATTAACTCCTGGGGTAACAAGCTCTTCTCAGACCATGGTGTAAGGCTTTAGGGACACTAATAAGAAAATAAAATTAAAATCAACTACTAAAGAGTTCACTGAAAAATGTTTTATTACTTTAAAGAGGGTTGAGTATTGAAACTTGGAGGAAAAAACTGTTCCCATTCAATACATTGTTTAAGAAACTCCAGAAAGTCTCAAAGGAAACAAACAGATGAAGCAAGATATTTGAACAGGCCTGAGTGGAAACACTTCATTTTATCGCATAGCGGGTAATTCTGGATACTGTTACAATGACAAGCACCATGTCCTCAGCTACCCCTGCAGAAGGGGAAGGGTTTTGACAAACAGCCCTTTTTGGTGGCCGGAGTCTGGTAAACCCTGGCGGGACAGCCCCGCTACTGGTAACCACTACGGCACGAGTTCAGGAGCACGGAGGTCCTGCCTCTCTGATTTCTCTCTCGTGACTTGTTTTTAAGATTCTTCTTCACAAATAAAAGAAAAAAAAAACTGGTTAACAATCTAGGTGAAAACTTTATCGTCTGGATAATGCTGGAAAATGAGTCCACTAGAGAAATAAGCAGAATTCCTCACTCAAAAAAAAAAAAAAAAAAAAAAAAAAAAAAGCAGGGGAGAATTTGCATATCTTCTATATCTTCTAGGAGAGCAAGCTTTGTAATCACAGCTGAAGGAAAACATGAACAAGCCCTTTGTGCTCATCAACACACTTTTTCCTCTCGAACCATCTTTTTGCTCTCAAACCGTTTTTCCATAAGATCTGAATGCAGAAACGCAGGTCTGTACAAGAAGATGCAGAAGGCACAGGATCCCCTTACGCACGGACCAGCTTCCAACAGTGAGGGCCAAAGGCTTTCTACAATGCAGGCAAAAGGATGCTAAAAATACAGTTTATTTTTATTTCTACAGTTAAGGACCTTCATCTGACAATATCCCAGAGGAAGCGGGAGGCACCAAATGCAGAGACATTACCAAAGAAGTGGTCACGCTGTGGTGAATCAGTGTTTGCAAAGCTACTGCTTGTGTAATTTGCCCAAAAGTCTGAGACTTGAGCTGGGCAGAATTCCTGCATTTGACTTCAAAACAGAGGCACTTTCTTATATTTTTAGGGATGTGACTATATATAGGTAGTTATGTTTGTCTAACATACCTAAGGAATGGGAGTTGCTGAACTGAAGACCTCATTCTAGACCTCAGGCACACAGTTACAGAACATTTTTGAAGTTAGAAAATACAAAAAAAAAAAAAAAGAAATTAGGATAAAACGCAATATTTACAACTTATCAAAATTATACTGGCCTAGATTAGTGCAGCATCTTTCTTTGCAACCTATTTTCCAAGGTAATGGCACTGCAATAAGTCTAGTATCTAGACTCTAGCAAAACTTTTGTGCAAGGCTACAGGAAAAGTTATCACTTCAGATGGAAGAGGGGCAGCAGAAGTGGCAAAAGCACTATAAATAAGGCTGAATCACTACAAGCAAAGGACAAGAAAATGTTTTTTTTTAAAAATCCACACTCCTACATCAAGGAAATTAAGGTGGCACCAATGTTACTTTACATTTTTATAAAATATGCTGCAAATTGGAAGTGTGCGCTGATTAGACTTCTATTGATAAGACTTTAGGGAGAACTAACTCCAGGCACCAGTAGGGACTAGGGCTGACCTGCTGGAAAGTAGCTCCACAGAGAGGGATTTGGGAGTCCTGGTTGACAACAGGTTAACCATGAGGCAGCAATGTGCCCTCGTGGCCAAGGCCAATGGGATCCTGGCCTGAA
Source organism: Tinamus guttatus (assembly GCF_000705375.1). The sequence continues at coordinate 190,425 of NW_010589697.1, forward strand.
CAAGAGGAGCGTTGCCAGCAGGTTGAGGGAGGGGATCCTGCCCCTCTGCTCAGCTCTGGTGAGGCCGAAACCTGGAGTATTGGGTGCAGTTCTGGGCTTCCCAGTCCCCATGAGGGACGTGGAGCTTCTAGAGAGGGTCCAGCAGAGAGTGACAAAGATGAAGTACTGCAGTATCTCCCATTAGAGGCTGAGAGCTGGGCCTGCTTAGCCTAGAGAAGAGATTGTGAGGGGATCTTACTGGTGTGTACAAATATCTTACGGGAGAGGGTCAGGATGGGCCTAGACCATTTTCAGTGGCGGCCAGAGGTGGGACAAGAGGCATCGGGCACGAACACAAACACAGGAAGCTCTGCCTGAGTACAAGGAAAACCTTCTTGACTGTGAGGATGACAGAGCACCGGAACAAGCTGCCCAGTTAGGTATGGAGTCCCCTTCTCTGGAGGTATCTGGAGGCAATCTTGGCCAACATGCAGACCCTGCCTGAGCAGGGGGTGCACCAGATCTCCAGAGCTCCCTCCCAACCTCAACTATTCCACCAAACGGCAAGGCATCATCAACACAGAGCGGGACTGAAGCCCCCCACTGAAACAAACCTCAAGTAACCTCAAGAATTAGAGTGACGGAAATGTAGCAACAAAGACTGCAAGGTTAGGCACTTTCACAACAGTAATCAAAAACTCTACTAAAAAATGGCAGAGTCATCAGTTGGAAATGAGGGATGAATAAAGAGCTGGGTGCGTGAGTCAGGCACAAACGACTAGGAGGCTCTGCTCTGATGCCATCTGTGATACAGGCCTCAGGCTAAGGGAAGAGAAGAGCACAATACAAATGACCAACTCGTCGTAAGCTGGAGATACAAAATCTTTTTCCTCCAGAGAAAAACAGAACATTTAGAACAGAAAAAATAGAAGTTTACTAGAAATTTAAAAGCACCTTTTCTAGTAGGCCTCAACTTCCAGAGCTTCATCATCGGACAATGAAGATTCCAACTTGCTCCTTTCAGATGTGCACATGCAATGTTGTAAATAAAACCATGTTGTAAATAAAAGTACTATATTCACCGTCATTTCTGCTTTGAATCGGAGGGACAGGACTCTAAAAATGAAGTGGTTGTTTCTTTCACCCCATGTTTTGAGGAAAGAATGGGTTTTTGTTTGTTTGTTTTTCCCCAACTCATAAGAAAACACCCATCGAGCCTGGGTCACATACCTAATGATGTAGGTTGCATTACGTGCAGCATAACCAGTAAGATAACGAATATCTCCACTGACACTCTTTTGTATAGGAGCACATTCTTATTTTCACACCATGCAACAACTGCAGCACATAGTGTAAGAAAAACTAGTGCCAGTAGAGGGAGGCAACTGCTCTTCAGGCAACAGATCGTGACATTCCTCGCTGCACAGTAGGAAGCCAGCGAGTTTGTTTTTGTGGAAGTGAACTCACCCCTCAGCCATTGTGCAAGTGTGGCTTTAAATCAAGCTGTAATTAGATTTTGCTGTATTTAACAAAACCCCTCTTGTTGCTCCTCTTTTCCAACTCTAGACAGGAAATAAAAGCACTCAGAAAAGAAAAGAGAAAGAAAGTTTATGTCTTTTCCTTGAGCATGTTCTGGCACACATGCAAGAGTAAGTACAAAACACAAAGCTATAAACTTAGAGGGGACACAACCCTCACACTGCATAGGAACACAAAGGTCTCTCAGCTGGCCCATGTTAAACACAACCTTGCATTTATCAATATTCTATTTCATTGCAGTAATACTGTTAAAGAATACTAAGAGTCTAACACTCAGAGTCTAGCTGTTCCTCATAGATTTAATTTACTTGGCAGGAAACAAGTGCAAATCATCTGCTCAGGACTTAGGCAAACTAAGACTGACACGTATTCATTTTAGGTCAGATCTTTTCTTCCCTTCTTAGCTATATTGCACATAACATTTCCATTTTTAAACTAAATTGTTTTATCCCTGCCATTCTTTGGTCACACAGGTACTCCTAAAATTTAACTACTAGAGTTTTCTTCAAATTCACTTTTTGCTGCAGCATGTGCCGTACCGAGTGGCTTTGTTTTTCTGGCTGATTTTTTTTTTTTAAATGAACAAGCTAAACTACACTATGACATGAATAACTGCATAGCAAATGGCATCCATCCCCTCTGAGTAAAGTTTCAATAGCTCCAAAGCTTAAAGTATTTTACAAAGGTGGAGACAATAGCGGATTCAGAGGTAACCCCCTGGAAGAAAGGCAAAGAGAGGGGCCCAAGGCCACTAACATGAGCTAGGAACTGATCACAGAACAAAAAGTTTCCCTCCTTAATCCAGCCCCTAAATGCCAGGGAATACTGCTTCCCAGTGACTCAAAACCTATTCACAATTATCTAGTCTTCTAAAAGTTTCAGGATACTTAAAGGAAGGGAGATTAACTGCTAATTACTAACATGCAATCATTGCTCAGGGTATAATTATTCATTTATTTACTTAAGTTATCAATTCTCCTTTTAGGAAAGTTTGATAACTTGCCTTTGAAATTTCTTGTTAAAACAAAAAAAAACATAAATAAATAAAATCACAGATGCCCAAATACATATTTCCATACAAGTTTTCTGTTAAGTTGCTAGTCTTAAGAGAGTTGAGCTTTTTTTTCTTTAATAAAGAGAACTTAAAGGATAACCAATCTCTGAAAACAAAAAGTCACCTTTTGCATTGATCTTCTTTCTCTAAAAGGTTCAGGGGGCATGGAGGAGTTTAAAGGTTATTTGTAGAGTATCAATTGATTTTTCGGTGTTTTTAAAGCACCTGAGAAAAGCATTAAAATGCTTAAGACTATGAAAATATGACAAGAGCCTGAAATAAATAAGATTGTGTAGTCGAGAAGAGCAGACAAGGGAAAAGGCTACATTTAGTTATTAAAAATGCAGATTTAAATGCCCATAAATATATATAAACAACTTTTAGGCTATCAATTTAATTATTTTTGCCACAGGAAGTCAATAAGACCAGTATTTTAACAAGATCTTTTTTAATAAAGAGGATATTTACACAAGTATATTAATCAAAGCAAACAATACTGGAACTGATATTAAACTGACTGGTTTGCAGTTTAATCTCTAAATGGAAAGACAAAACAACTATTGAGTGGGTAATCCCACACCTGTGGGGGACTAATATTTGCTTTTGAAATATCTGATAGTAGCTCTTCTATGGCAAAAGATAATGAAGTCTTGTTCAGCACCACTCCAAAACAATACAAAAATTCCTATTAAATGTGCAGAATTCAAACTGTGAATGAGCTGAGCAAAGGATCACATTTAACACTCTAACTCTTAGCTTACTCATAGTTAAAAACACCATTTTGAAATGGTATGAATGAATGGAATGAATGGTAATGAAAAGTATCCCATGTGCAAGAAACATAAGCATTTGCCATAACTAGACTACAGTCACACTTATTTTCTATCAAGTCTTTCAATCTTCCACCCTTATAGGCTGAGCGATTTCTCGTTTCCTAGAGTCTGAAAATTCGCACAACAGGGCAGTGATCCACAGCTGCATGTAGCACTAAGATCTATGTCTAACCAATCCAAGAACTCAAAAATAAATAAATGAATAAAGGTGAGGGGATCCAACAGGGCCACAGCCTTATTGGCTACAGAACTACGGCTCGGAAAGGGAAGTCTCGACACCAGCTCCAAGGTGGAGGCACACAGTGGGATTCGCCTGATCTTATGTAAGTTTCCTAGCAGCAAGTCTGCATCCTCCAGACAGCGTTCTGTTTCCCAAGGATTCAAATTTCAAACCGTCCTTAAAATAAAGTAGCAATTAGCTATGTTTGGCAAAGCTGGAACTATGAGGACAACATGAATGGCCAAAACAGTTTGACTTGACAGGAAAGGCTAAATTTTGAGTTAGATTAAAAATAAGAGATGACATACTCAAAATATCTTAAAGACTACCATTTTGGGGTCATTCCCTGTATTTTTAACCATAACTTGTGAACTGAAAAGCAGGCATAAGTAGTATTCCATGACAGCATTTCATTTGAGATTATGCTCTGCAAAAAATCAATGCCTTCTCACCCTTTGCACTATTTTGCTAGTCTGAGAATGCCATTTGTGCTTACTGGCCCATTGACAGCCCAAGTTGAGGTGTAGTGAAAGCATAGGGGGAAATAAAGCAGAAAGGAAACTAAGTGCTAGACCTTTCATGCTAGCAAGAAAAATACAAGAGTCAAACTAAAGACTTAATTGAGTAAACACCGATAAAATGTGCCAGCCTGTTTGCTGAAGCTACTGTGTCTCAGTTGCAGA
>NW_010589697.1:198735-230870 GCF_000705375.1 Tinamus guttatus
GGCTCACCCGGGCTGAGTAGAGGGGCAGGATCACCTCCCTCGACCTGCTGGAGATGCTAATATATATATAAAAAATATATATCCTCATCTTACAACCACTTCAACACACTTGAAAAAACCAAACTCTTACCTGGATTTCTCAGTCCCAGCTGGGACTGCCTGGTGTATTGGGAGGCCTTCACCTTCGGCAGAAGTTTTCGACAGGAGAGTCGCTCCTAGAGGCAGCTCTCGCCCAGAAGCTCTCGGAGCCTCTTTGCAGCAGGGCCTGGAGGGTGACAGAGCAGGGAGGGAGGCATTCAGCTCCACTCTTACGTGCCATCAAAACCACAGCTGAGGAGCTCTGTTGGGTTGGATCTGCCAGCTCAAACGATGGGAGAGCAACTTTCCGAAGCCAGAAGCACATGGCCTCCTTTGGAGGCCAAAGGGCTGCAAGGGGAAACTTAGCGACACCAGCCAAGCGCTCGATCTGCTCCAAATTCCTCCCTCATTTGCACTACGAGTCCTCATGGAAAAAACGTCAAGCCTTGAAATTCAACAGGCTGAAATTTAACCTGAAGGTGGGCATTTCTCTCCTGCTCTGAGAGTACAAGGCTGCCGAGGGAAGAGCAGAGGGGTCAAGGCACCATGTCCCGTGGGGCACCCGTGTGCTGCACCACTGCAGGCCAGGGCTTTACCTGCCTTCCCCCAGCTCGCTAAATATACTTAAATAAACTTTCTCTTGCCGAGAAAGACTTCAGTTGCGCCCACCCCACACCTCTAAATCAGAGGAGACGGATAACACAGAAGCTGCCTTCCCAAAATGAATGACATTAATAGCTTCTTTTTATGTGCAAAACATCCATAAAAGATTTATTAGGTTAAAAGATGTGACCTAAATATATATTTAGGTTTAGACTCTTTTTCTCAACATGCCACCTGGGGTAAGACCTGCTCTAATTACTATACACTAAAAAGAAAAGCATTCAAATACCCAGTTTTTCTAGGGTTTGGCTTTATTCAACAGGACAGGCTCAAGCACCTTTACTAGCACAAGCAGATGGCACAGCAGCTTCTTTTAAATATTTGGAAGTGATTTTAATTTACTAAACACTGTGATTCACTCAAAAACCAGGACTGCAACCAGGATGACAACTACGCAATAAAACATGGAATTTCTATGCTAAAAATTGCTAAAATATTTGCAGAAACTGTTTAAACATGAATTCAAAGTAACAGTTACCTCCCAGAGTCAACGCGCAGAGCAGCAACATTTGTCAGAGGTTATTTCACCTTCCCTGTCCCTGCAGCCCAACACGCCAATCTGGGGGGAATCTGCCCAAGTTTGGGTCTCGACACTAGCACACATAAGACGGCTGGTTCACTGGCTGTGAAGACTGCGTTGCACGGGTACACGGATTTTAGCACAGATCTGCTTGGAGATTCGCTAGGTTTGGAATAGCAGCACAACAGAAACAAGGAACAAAGGGAATTCAGAGACAGATGGGAGCTGCCTCGTGTGTGATCACAAATGAGAAGCAATAACAAGGGAAACATGAAGGCATAAGCACACGCAAACAGACGTCGCTTTATAGCTACTCAGTTATCATGGGACTACCATAGCACTACTCTACTTGATATCAAAGCAAAAATTAAAAGTTATAATACTAAGTAATAAGTGATAGAAAAAAACAGAAAAGTTCTCCAGCCTTTATTTGCTTAGTACAAAGTTCAACCATAAATTTCCAAATAGAAATACACTCTTATCTGCTATTATTATTCTGACATTTCAGATCACTACTTCAAGCAGCAATTCCAAACTGAAACTCTTCTAAGCCTGAAAACTAAAGCAACTTTGCAGAGAGAGGATGGCAGGAAGTCAGTTTAAGACCTCAGTAGATTCATATTTGACAAGTGAAAAAAAAAAAAAAAGTTCTTTGAGTGTAGCTAGCATGGTCCAGTCAATGTTTCCTGGCCTACAGCTTGTTCAAGTACTTTTATCTCCAAACTGAGTGACAAATACTGCAAATATCAATGTCTTACTGCAGCACAGAAGACACCTCCAAAATCCCTAGAGGCACTAAGGCCTGCATGCAGTAACTGATTAAAGAGATTAAAGAAAAAAAAGTGACTTAATAGTGCAGAAAATAAGAGGTTTGTCTTCTCATGCAGGAAAATGTTCAGCTTCCCAGGCCAACTCCTCCCCGCTTCTGCCCTGCTTGAAACCAGAGCCCTGCGTTTTCAGTATCTTCTGCAAGTGAAGGTTGCCCTTTTAGCGTCTGCAAAGACTGGTGGTTATAGTTCCCATACTTGTATCCAGAGCTGTGGTAACTCAATCACTGAATTAAATATAGGCCTGTTTTAAAAAGTATATGTGTGTGTGAATAAACAATGTAAAGCACAGGCAGTTGTTAGTCAGTTACTCTGAGAATTGTGCTTCAAAATTACCTTTAGGAAATTTCTTTTGTACTTATGGACCACATCTTGAGTTTTAGCCTTTTAGCCTTAAAAATGTGGAGCCTTTCCAGACATACACTGTCACCTGCTTCACTGCCCAATATCAACAGGTCTTGGATGCTCTTTTTGAGAAGAGTTTTCAGTGTTTTTCAGAATGAATATCCTCATTTGCCATGCTCCTCCCTCAACTCAAAATCTACGGAAGAAACCAAAGTTTTAGCACTTACAAAAAGACAGCTCTCGAGGAAGACAAGCCAAATCTAATTTGGAAGGATCAGTGAATGAATGAATGGACTCCTTATTCTAATAATCCCAAAGGCTCCTGACTAAGCCTTCAAACCACACTCGAGCCTACCCTGAGGTTTCCATAGTCTAAACGTAAGTCCTTAAAAATGTAGTATTTCTTGACAACGAAATAAGCTGATACTGAAACTCAGCAGCAGATGATTAAACATTTGATAACTTGATGCTTTGATAAGGTGCTACCTTAGTCACTGTCACTTGGAAGAAAGAGAAGCCAAGAAGCTATACCCAGACAGCTGGAAACAGCTAACTACTCAGATAAATAGGATATGCTTCTTACATCAAAAGAGGTATGAATGCCTTCTGCAGCTAAACGGATCCTTAGAGAGAATATCATCCTGCATAGCACAGTATTGCAGACCTGAGCACATAGTTAGAAACAAGGAACTGTTTGCCAATGGATATTATGTCAAAAAGATGCGGTCTGACTACTCCATACCCTAAATTTTCACAGGTAGGAATGCTGACTCACTACTCTCATACCTCTATGCCTCTTTCAGGCAAAAAAAAAAACCCTCAAATATAAATTAGAATGTGTAATCAATTTAGGAAACATAATTTTCAGAAAACATTAATTACTGGAGGGAGTTAGGAAGGTACCACCACATCTGCTAATTCTGGCGGCTTCTACTCCTGCACGTGGACGACTTTCTTAAAAATAACAACCAAACAGAAAGGTCTGCTCACCTCTCTGTTTTAAATCAATGAAAAGACAGAAGTTAAACAAAAAAAACACCCACCCCCAAGTCAGTCTTCCCACAATTAATTATTGCATGTTCACGCTTCACACAGCATTATTAAACGTATAACTTCACACTAGATATGTTATCAAACCTAGGCATACACATCTTTAATACAGCAAGTTTTACTGCTGAATTAGGAACCTTGACAACTTAATACACATGGAATAAAACGCACATTCACTAAGGCCAAGGATGATAAATCTCATCTAAAAGACACTCTTGAGAATCTATTAAGTTTACTCTCCACAGTTTGATGAAAATACCTCTATTTTTTTCTGATCATAAGTTATATCAAGTGGACCACAACTTCTTCAGAGGTCCAACAATTTCATTACTATCATTTTTTTTTGCTGGGAGCATCTCACTGTAAAGACCAGCAGTACTATACAGATTATATACACTGTCAGGGTGAAGCCAAACATATATTTACAAGAATGGAAGGTGTATTAATCTCCTAAATGTTAATTATAGTGACAGAAAACTTTGATTAGAAGCACATTACCAAGTCCAGCACCTTGATTCTCCTTGATTTCTTTTGTCAGTGTGCATGCCTGCACGTATGAAAACTTCATATAAAAATGACACAAAGTAGATTTTAGGTTTTCGGTAGCTGTTACCAACATCAGTTGTATAAGCGATCGTTTTATGATTGCCATACGTTACACTACTCATCAGCAAATAAGACAGAGCCCTTAAAGCAGCCCTGGTTATTTACAAAAGCAGAGCATAGAAACTTCAAAGTCCTTCCTCTGTGGATTTCTTCTAAGTTCATAATGTTACAGAACAAAAAATACACCTGTATCTCAAGAACTTTCTAACAAAGGTCTAGCATTCTCCTGGAAAGAATCATGAACAGCCATTAACTGTCACAGAGAAAAGGGCAAAAACAGAGAGAAAACAGGTTTGCTGTTACCCAGTTCTGCAGGTTCTTTTTTCCCCCTACAGCTAAGAACAAAGGAAAACAGATCTCATGAGAGAAGCAATTAGAGTTCTTAGAGTATCAGCAGGCAGCCAGTAAAGCAGGGTTCCAAACACGAATAAGTTAGGAGAGTCTCGGGTGGCGAGGCAGGGGTACGGTGGAGCACACTACCCCCCATGAAATGGGGAACTTAAAGCAGCCGTGCAGCATATCCAGACAGTGATTTCCATCATGCAATTCTGGTCATGTTCAAGGAACGACGACTGGATCCCAAGCAAGTTAAAGACAACAACAACAACACGGTGAAATTCAAGTCTGGTAAAACAAACGACAGTTATCAGAACTTCAACTTACCGCTTCAAATGTTGCTCAAGAAACTGCATCCAACTACAATGTATCAACACTTGGGCATGAAAATCTTGAAATGCAAGATACAAGTATATGCATCACAAGTATATGCATCAAATGCAAGATACAAGTATATGCTGAAGATGTACACCCTGAAAACTGCAACTGCGAGCTTCTGCACAGAGTTTACATGCTAATGCACAGCTCCTACTGTCTTCAGCCTCAATAAACACACCCCTCCAGACCAAGGGACTTGAAAGGCAGCGGCTGAAGCTTGAGAAGGCTCCTGGATCCTGTGACAAGGGCAAGCTAAGACTTCAAAGGAAGGATGATGAAGGAAAAACAGGCGTACGATGCAAAGTATATGCAATGACTCTAGTGGCAAAAGGAGACATGGTGAAGAGTGGGCTGGTAGGCCAAGTTATTCTACATAAGCATCACTAGGAAATGCAATCAGAAAAATCAGATGTCTTGCTTGTACTTTTCCTTGTGAAATAGAAGGACACCACACCGTATAACTGCTGTACTACTGTGAACCATGCAATACGAAACAAGAGTTGAAATTAAGAGGCCCTTCATAAGAGTTTCTGGTGACCTCTCTAATAGTTAGAAAAAGGCAGTTAAGCTCCTGAAAAGGGGCAGTTACATCAAGAATGCTGCACCGACCCATCACTGAAGCAATGAGGAACTACTCACTCAGGCATTCCAGTGTATATGCCAGGGAGATCCATGACTGGAGCGCTGAAAATGGCCTGAGACTTGGACACAGCGCTGGTGGGCTGGTTTACAAGAGCAGCATGCCCTCTGGTTGAGCCTCTTTACTGACCATCCTGGGAACATACCACCTGCACCATCTTAAAGAGCGGTGCCCCAAATACAAAGCTTGCTGAGTGATCCTAGTAACATCTGAAGTAAAGCAAAGAGTCCTCTTAAAGTTTATGAAGTCAGAAGAAAAGGAAAAGGGTTTTCTGTTTTCATTGATTTTGTAGGAAGCGTCACAGGGCCCAGCATACAAAGCTTTGAGCAACACTTTGTTTGTGGTTTAGCGTATTCATTTTTCATAACCCCTAAGAAAACATAAGTGCTTTGCGGCTCATGAGATGCATGCTAGGTAATTGGTTTGACTGTAGGACAGATATTAGAGGCAACCATACCCCATCACTACCCTTGCCCGCTATTTGGGTGAGGAGTGAAGCTTTAAGGATGAATTATTCACGAAAATATACATGAGTAACCTTATGCAGCTGAAAAGGGAATCATGTACATTACACCACCCTGGTTGCATTCACACACAAAAAAACTCTTCAAAAGTTAACGGCATCTAACGCCCAGAACCACGCACCTAATGTGTGGGCCTGGAAGCAAAGCTAAGCGCAAGAAAGATTTTTGACTCGACAGAGGTGACACCTCCCTGACTTTCGAGGAGGACACTGCTGTTATTTTTAAGAACAATCTCTGGAATGCATGGAAGACTTCAAAAGCTTTTGTAGTATTATCAGAGAGATAGGCAAATGTCACCTAGGGCCTTGATCGATTTGGACCTGTCACTGTTCTTATTGCGAAACCATCACATTTTGAGGAGCAGGATTTTTCACAATTTATAAAATGAAACTGCTGTAGGCATCTCATCTTTCACATCTTGCCATGTCCACAGAGGACAGACAGCTCAAGAGGCAGGAGAGCCAAAGCTTTCTACCAAGGGAAAGAAATGCCCTGAGATGCAAATGCAGATGGGTTAGTTCTGCCTTGCCTATGACAGAGGTAACGACCCACATTCAAAGCAATTAGAGCAACACCCAATACCATTACATGATCAGATCAAGAACCAAGATAGCTCTCAGGTTTCCAGAACAGAGGTAAATGATGAGGTAATACTTGCCCAAGCAATTCAGCCAGGGATTGATGCCAGGAAACTAAAAGCCTGGTTCTCCAAATAAACCAAAAGACCATGAGGGAGGGAACATGGCAATTTTGTCAGGACTACAGGAAGGCCAAAAAGCATAAAACTGTTGGACACTGTGTGCATGAATGGGTGTGGGATCTTCTCCATAATGGCAAAAAAACAAATTCAGTAGACTAGTAAGGCATCTGTATTAAAATCAAAACCCACACCGAACTCTTGATGGCAAGATTAAAGGAACCGCCGCAGGTTATCTAGTCTAAACACTGCATCTTGATGGATGCTTTTCAAATATGCCTTAAGAGGGAGACAAATTTACTTTTGCCCCATGTTTCCTGGGGCAGCGATGACTGCTTAGAGCGCAAGCCCAACAATCACTAAACAAGGACCTGTGTGCACTTTTTGGAGGAGTTTCAGCCTTTTTTGCTCAATGTCCAACACAAGATGAACAGGATTTACGATATAAACCAGAGAACTAGAATAAGTACAAATAATGAATAACAGCAGACATGTGCAAACAGAGCAACAAAAAAAGTTACACACATGAGAAGAATTAGGAAACAGCAAGAGGAAGGAATCAGCAGAAGGAAGGAGATATATCTATTTATTTATTAAGCATGACAGGTGGACATTACAGCTTGTTGAGACAGATTTCCCTTTGGTCTGGCAGATCCTCTAGCCCTCATGTCTACATACAAATTGACAATTAAAGAGCTTTCATCAGCAAGAAATTAAAACCCCAAAGAAAAAGCAGAAGTTTAATTTGATCCACACATTTGAGGCTAGCCATTGCTTACACTGCATTACCCTGAAACTGCGCAATTCTCCTTCAGTATAATCACAAAGATTGACTTTTCCATAGTTCTTCACCTGTAATACAGCTTCTCCTTAGGTATTTTACAACTAGGGAAGGACATGAATAGGTTAACTCAATTTTGGACTCAATGTCAGTCAACAAGAAAATAAAACAAGAAATAAAGTTGGCACCGGAAGATCTGAAACACAGTATTTTCTGGTACAGGTAATATAACTCTAGATCCAGATTTCAGCATACCACAGTCCAAGTTGCTAGAAATAAGAACATACAAAAAGGTTTTATTTTGGCTCAGAAATAGATTTTGGTCAAATTTGTAAAGAAGATATAAATCACAGAAATACACAGAAATAAATTAAAATTCATTTTTCAAAGCACAAGAAAACAAGTATCAACATATTTGTCAGGGCTTATAAAATACACTATCACTAAGAAAAAAAAAAGAAAAAAGAAAGCAAGCAAGCCCATAACAAAGTCAGTATATTTAAGGGATACTAATCTAAGCCAGACACAGGCTATACTAAAGTCTCCTGTTCCTCCTTCAGTGACAGGGAGTAGCCACATCTATCTGGATCTATCTGGTAGTCACATACACACACACATAGATGTTTCTGTGGACCTGTGCCTATCCACAAATGAGCGCTTCGAGGACAGCCCTGTGCTCAAACACGGGTGCTCCTCAGCACAGCACCCAAACCTATTCTCCTTCTGCAGCCAAGCAAGGGGATCCACTAAAACTCACCACAATTTGGGCTCCCACACCCAGGTTTTCTTTGACATCAAACCTAGACTAGGGGAACTCCTGGGTACAGTACAGTCAGGACATATCCCAAGGACCTATGGTGGGAGGCCCTCCAGGACCCCATCCTACAGACCTAAGCAGGGACTCGAGGACACACAGGTCAACACATCTCAGTAGAGGTGCTGTAAAGTTCCTCTAGAAGCTTGTGTAAAGAATAATTTTTAATACACCTAATATTGGACTACAAAAGACTTCAAGAAATGCAATATATCCCTTCATTCTCTGTTTCAATGCTTCACCATCCTCACAGACAGGAACAATAAAGTGATATCACAACTTACAGGGAAAAAATGTTGAATACACTTTAATATTATACTATAATATTATACTACTATCTTACTAATAATACAATCTTAACAAGGCAGTGGAATGAATCCTAGCACCCACCTCCAGGAATTTCACTGATACTGGACTTGAATTATCAAGTCTTTGCCTAAACTTCAAGAAACTGAGGCCATCTGTAGGCTACAGCTCAGTTGTTAGGACAACCTAATAGACATTGGCAAGAATTAAATCCATCTCAACTTGGCAAGGTCTAACTTTAGAGGCATTTAATAAGGTGATATTCTCATCCTGCATGTATTTTTTAAGAGATTTGTTATTTTAAGAAGGAAACAACTTCATAAACTAATACAGCGATAGCTTAGAAATGGGCCATTCAAGGCACTTTTATTTATACTGGTAAAAGTGTTCATGAGACACCAAGATATTTACGTTTCTTGGTTTAAAAATAGTTATCAAAATCTGATTATTCGTTGAAATTGGTTTAGCTAATAAAAATCACTTCCAAAGCCAAACTGCAGTAATTCCACATCCAACAGGAAACAAATCCAAGCAACTGCACTACTAAAAGTAACAGGAAGTTGGCAAACACATGGAAGGGACAAGCAGCCAAACCAACTATTAATGCTAAAAGCAGTATAAATCAACAAATTGATTCAAAAGATGCCAAACTTCCTTTCTGAAGCCATTGATAGCTTCTTTTTTGAAGGTTTATCAACTTTGCATCAAGTCATTATGTGACAAGTTCTGCAACTACTGTCACCTTCCTGAAGCCACTCAGAGCTTCTTTTATAAAGATTTATCAACCTTATATTAAGTCATTACAATATGCAAAGAGTTCTGCAGCTATAGCCACTTTCATCCATCAACTTGACCTTCCTTTGGGCCACTTTGTGAGATGCTAAATCAGTGTGAAGCTTAGCAGATATTATATGATCACACATTTTGACAGTTCATAACCCTAAACTTTTGAAACTTTTTATAGCTTATTTATAATATCACATGGGACTATGCTCTACAGTCATACCCTACACTGCAGAAGGGCCACAGATTGCTGACAGGACTTTTCTGCGAGTTGCCATCTCTCTAGTTTTCTGCTGATAACTCTTACGCACATTCAACAATGCTGCAAGAGAAAGGAAGGAAAGAGCACAGAGTATTGAAGGCTTCAAAACAGGAACAAGATAAAGTGGGTAGACTGATTAGTAGACATACTATATAGCAGCAGTTCATAAAGCTGTACACAGATATTTCACAGCAGACAGGATGAGCACAACACTGCTACGTAACCTCAGCTGCATGTGCCTGGTCCAAGGACTCACTCTACATATCAATTCTGCATTCAATTACCTACCAATATAATAAGTGATTTTTAGTAATATGGATGGACCACACACCTGTATTGTACTGGCAGTTGTTCTAGTTAACTTGGAGAATCAATTCTGCAATTACAAAAATGCTGGTTATTTGGGATACAAAAAGATATCCTATTACAATAACCTTCCGCACATCACATTTCTTCATTGGAGGTATTTATAGACTCCAACGATAGGAGGTATTTTCAGATAAAGAGTATATATTCGGAGACTGACAATTTTACCAAAATAGGCATTTTCACATAATTCCATTACACTAACAAATTGCCAATACGGCACTCTCTCTAAAACTAGATAATATTTGCTCTACCAGGAATGCTAGTGTTCCTGCAGCAAATTATTTACAAACTAAGCTACAAAAATAGGCACCCAGAAAACCACCTAGCTAACTCAAAAGCCTAAGTATTGAATTCGAAAGTTCCAAGCTGGAAGTTCAAATAAAAGCTACCCTAACAAAGTGACCACATAAAACACAGAACAAATGTCAAACTTGCTAAGTACAAAGGGACAAAAGCTCTTAAAAAAAGTAAACAAAGGATCTGGGCTCTAAGGAGGTTCCACCTTGATCTTTATTGGTGTGCTATCACTTCTACTGCTGCATTTTAATGCCGTAGAAGTGACATATTTAATGTATTTATGGGTGAAGAAAGAAAAGAGGGCAAGTTTCCACAGACGCATGTTTTCTCAGACCCTATGAGTTGTTTCACGTGATTTAATTCAAGACCCAATGTTTCAGCTGACTCGCCATGAAATTGAACAATTATTACATTACAGTTTAAAGACAAAATAGTATACTAAAAGTCACCATTTAGCAGTAACTATAAAAATTACAACATAATCCATGGGATATGAACAGAATTTGACAGGAGAGAAAAACACCAAGTGATACAAGTTTTGATAATCTCAGTTTGTTCATTCAAATAACTAAACAGATTAACTTCATAAAAGCCAGGTAACTTAAAGTGATCTTCAGCCTCTAAAGAACTGTTTGAAGCAAGCTTTCTTGGTACTGACACTATGTTAGCACTTGCACTGCACAATAATTTATTCGGGATGTTATAATTTAGTCTTGTGTGGGTGTCGACTGACTCACTTCAAAGTTTGCTTCACATCTACAAGAGCAATTCAAAAAGAAGATGCAATTATATTAGTCATATGGGCTATTATATCTAAGGCTTTTGCATCTCTCACTCAGGGAAGATAGGACCTGCAACTGAGGGCCTTCCCAAAAAGTGATATATATTCAATCCTGTCTTTTTGCTAGCAAAAAAAAGCCCAACCAAACAAAAAAGGCAAGTATCATTGGGACCTCCAGTAATAGCAAATTGACAGGCTCTCTGCCCTCCTCTCCACATATGAGATTTTTGGGCAAAAGAAGGGGAAAAAAGGAAAATGCATGTGCAGAAACAAGCTTTTGAATATTTTTAAATAGCTCAGGGTGACCTTTTATCCCCTGAATTTGCACTCCTTGAAGCAATGTTAAATACTGCACTGAAACACAGACCAGTTCCCTAAAGCCTGAAAGGACTGTTACAGATACAGCTTCAACAGGCCAACATCAATAGCAACTAACTACCTAACTCAGTTCTTTTGTCAAATACAGCAGCTGTAGTTTATAAACAGCATATTTTAGAGAAGCCTCTTTTCTCAATTTACAAAACTTGCAAATCAATGGAAAATTCGTTACAACCCCTCTGTAAGTCGTTCCATGATTAATTACTGCAATTTAACTACATTGTCTTTTCATTCCAGGGTCACACACAAACTTAAAGGAAAAGCAAAGATTTCAAAACCACATTTTTCCTGACTTTCTTGGAGCTCTAATACAGTAGATTTCTGTAGCTGAAAGAGCCAAGAAAAATATTTCCCTATTCCTTCAGTTTACATATTTGACAGCAGTTTGTATGCAGTCACTAAAAATACTGCAAGAGTGACATGAGCCATTTCTGAAGGGATTAGATTTCTGTTTTCTGGTGGCCTTGGTGTACTCTATTTCCCAACTACCGCACATCCACAGGAAAAACAACAAGTACTACACACTGCTAAAAATTACATTTTCTGATTTTGTCTTTCCTAGATAGCAAGCTTCTATGTTGCCACCATTAAAAAAAAATGAAAAAAAAAAAAAAACCCACACACACACTGGGGTGCAAGGGTTAAGAAAGCGGTGGGAAGAAGCATTCACTATTTATTGCTGATAATACCTTCTATCCGGAGAGAGTACAGATACAAAAGTACACCCCATGCAGAAGTGAACTCTCAGTCCAAGGACAGGAACTCAGACACGTGAGTAGAGGTCAGCAGGCAAGAAGCAAAAGAAAAAAAGAAAAAAAAGAGAGAGCGAGCGAGCAAGAGCGGCTGTTTTTCTTTCTTCCACCTAATCTGTGGCTCAGCGAGGCACAGCAGAGCAGCAGCGAGGGGCTGTGAGGGGAATTCACAGGCCTGTACTTTCACACGCGCTGGGGAAGGTCACGCCGGGACCGGGCGGGCCGCAGGCTGCACGGGGTGGGCTTGCGAGGGAAGCTGCGAGGAAGTAAATAGGTCAGGAACTGGCAAATGCGACGCGCAGAAACGCTCAACGAGTCTGAGGCAGAGATTTAGGGCTTTAATATCTCCTAATGAATTAAAATTAGAGCCTAGTTTGGCAGTGTGTTTCTTGCTCGCATGAATGTTTTCACACAAAAATCATTCAGGCCTGTGGCCAGAGCCTGCTTAGCAACTTAATGAAATCTGGTTTTGGGTGGAATTTGATTACCTGCCTATCAGTCTCAGTCCTTATGGCCACAGACAACAAAAAGACAGCTTTTAATTTGCTTCCAGACTAAAGGTGTGTTTTTTTGCTATGGGGTTTTTCTCCCTCACCATGACCTACAGGCCTGATTCACACTGCCCAGAGATATAGATCCATATGTGCAGAACCAACCCCTGCCCCGGAAAGTCCACTTTCTTGCAGCTTAGCGCCACACACTTGAGGAAATTGCTTGCCCTACACCATGTTAAGGAAACGGATGGAGCACACAGTACTTCTCAGTTACAGTTGTGGGGGCCTTGGTGGGAAAAAGCATCCCACGAGCTTGGCTTTGCTCTTCTGGGACTGGGCTCGGCAGGCTAAGGAAGCCCACCAACAGCTCAGGTCCCCCTAAACGGTGTTCGGGAAGCTGCCCCCATCATGGCACCCCAGTAGTCAAGCTCCATATCTTTAACCAAGCAAGGAGGTTGGCAGGAGCCAGGGGAGACCCCAAGGAGCTTCTCTGGAGCATGGCAGTTTCCCCAGCAGCTTCATGAATGCCATGAAAGATGAAAACTAGCACCACAAAATCCAACCATACGGGAAAAACAGACACAGCAAGACAACCTCTCCTCCCCCCAACCCATAAAACCCCTCCCAAGTCTTGCTGAAGTTGTAAGAGCTTCATCTCTTGGCCATCACTGCAGGTTTTCGCGGTCCTGCAGAACACAAGGGCCTCGAGCGCCCAGCCAGGCAAACCAACACACAGAAACCTGCTCCAGGCCTCAACCGAGCAAAAATGCACCTATCTCCATGAACACTGACTTCAAAAACTCAGTTACGTCACAAGACGATGACATTTTGAGAACAGCGATAGAAACAGCTGAGCTGCTGTGAACGCACTAGGGCTGTGGGTTCCTCCCCCACCGATGGCTCTCAAGTCAGGAAGCTTTCTAGGCAGGGAGGATCATTTTTGTTGAATAAAGCCGTAAGTTATTAATAAGAATGAAATCTCTTGACCTAGATTTTTTTCTTCCAGCAGCCTTTCCTCTGCAAATACTATCACATTATACACGTCTTACTCCAAAGCACTTCAAAACAGATACTTCACAATAAAAACAAAAAAGGCTTTTCTTGCCCCTCCCTCACCCAGCTTTGTGTGAGAACATGAATATAGATGATATTTGATTAAAATAGAAACTTGAACTCTGGGTTGAATGTATTTACTTTTCAAAAGCATTTTACAATTTGATTTTCTTCTTGCCTGCTGTGATAATTGATGAAAACTACACAGGGATTAAAATGAGCACAGGTGTGTGTCTACATGGTTCAAAGGGATTTGATCCCAAATGAAAATAACAAAAACCAGAAAAGCTGGAGTATTTTTAGTAATGGATTTAACATAGCCTAACCAAATAAGCCTAGATTATAACTCAGATTTTACAATAAAGACTTCATGTCACTGAAATTTAAAACCTCATATTTAATAACGTATCAGAAACCTTTCTGAGCAATACCTGATTTAAGCTGGTATTAATAACCCTCAATATCGTGTCAGAGCGGATCCAAAAAAAATATAGCCCCTAAAAGCAATAAAGCACACTAAAATACAAACAGGCAAGTATAACAGACACTTGGCAGGAAACCAACATTATTTTTAAATTTGAGAGAGGTAAAAGGAAAGCACATGAGCTGAGAATATTTTATGGCCAATATACAAATCTGAACAAAACCCATGTTTATTTTCTTTGCCAAATTTATATTGCTAGGGCTAGATCACAACTTCCTCGCACCCACAAGGTCAGGAACTGTTTGAAAAGAAATCCACAATACAGTTAATCTTTATGCCAGCTAATCATACCTAATGCAAAGAAATGGTGAGTTTTTCCTGTTTTTCTGTCCCATCCTCTTTCAACAAAGCTAACTGGCATGTTGCTAATCCCAACTTTGTTGCACTACTTTGCTAATCAGATTTAAGAAGACAAATTCACAGGATAAAAACTGTTCTGTGCTCAAGGCCTATCGATGAGTTTTTATTAGAACTGGAAAAAAAAAACAGTATTCACTCATACAGAAGACAAATCAGTTTGTCTCAGTGCATGTCAATGAAAGACTCTCCACATAGGTATTTCCACAGAACATACATTTTCTTGAATTCTTGATATTTCTTTAAGCAGATGACTGTATGATTTTTTTCCGCCTTTGAATAATAACAGCAGGAGATAATAAATGGATGAAAGAGGGAAGAGCCCCAATCTCTTCCTTCCCCCACAATGCAGGAAGTCAGCTCACTGCTCTATCCGTGTGGGACACAAGAATTATAGGCTCAATTTCTACTAAAGCCTAAACCTTCTCTTTAAATACAAAGAATGGGAATGCTGATCATCACTTTACAGAAATACATTAATGAAACTGTCAATATGTGAAGTTCTCTAAAGTCTGTAACTAAACTTCCTTCATACACTTTCACATATATGTTATGACATATCCCCATTTTTGCAGCATCTATTACAGTGGGCACTACTACAAGCTCCAATTGACAAAATCCCTTAGTCAAAGATATTCTGACCCTTAGTTCACCAAATACAAAGAATTCTGCTTCACTAAACCCAGATTTTCACACAACTCCTCTGAGACTTCATTAGGGCATTAATTCGAGTCTCAGGAGACTGGGAAACAGACTGAGAAATTACATTTGGACCTCTACAGTACATTCATATTGCTAAATATATAAGCATATATATGAATATATTATATATAATGAACATATTACGATGTTCATTATTATTTTAAAATAGGTATGCTAGAAACAAACTGCAAAAAATAACACACTATACAACATGGATGCCTCAAATATATTTTTCTTTGGAAAAAAAAAAAGACACTTTGCCTTGGCTAAACAATTCAAAAGTATGTTTTTTAGTTCCTTATAGAACCAATTAATTACTTTTCCTTTTGCTTAAAACAGATATATACTAGCTCTAGGTGATTATGTCTTAATTAGATAGGTTAGAAGGCTTATCTGAGTATCTAAATCCAAAACTTCTGAAGATAAACAAAAGGAACTGTGTAAGAAGGAAATTCTTTCTTCACCAAGTTTTTAATCAACTGAGCAGACTGGTGAACAAATTCAGTTTGATATTTTTGTCCTAGCCAAAGCTGATTTTAGATGCTAATAAACTGTGCATAAGCACATTTAAAAGTGTATGGATCAGATAGCGCATGCAAAGAGAAACCACCAAAAATAAGGTAATTAAAGGATTTTTCAAGATATAAGGTTCTAAAGGACAGTTCCATGTACAAGAAAATAAAAGAATATTTTACACTATGGAATATTGGTCTGTGCATAAGGAACTTCGTTTATTTACTGAAAAATAGTAAAACACACTAATAAGACTGATGAGAAAAAAAAGTTTAACACCATGAAACATTGAGATTGATATTATTTTAAAATAAACTGAAGTTTCTATAGTTTAATATATTAATTTACTCATTATTAATATATTACTAATATATTAATAAAATTAGTTTAATTAATATTTAGCCAATATCTTCTACTCCATGGATTTGTATAGCACATGCCTAATTACACATGTGTGAGGAGCCTGAAAGAATAAGGCATAAAACTTAATAGATTTTACCACTACAGCAGACATCAAAGTATCATTTAGATTTAACACAACCTCATTCAACTTAGTGCATAGTAGAATTTGTGTGTTTATCATTGCTCTCAAAAAAATATGGCCTTTAACACACAGTTAGGTAAACAGGAATAAGAATTGGAAATGAATCTGCAGCAGGAAACCTAGGATTAGGACTGAAACTCAATTCTAATCCTCCCGTCCACAGAGGAAGCGCTCACCAGTCAGCATGTGGTCTGTGTGGCGCACCTGCGATACGTGGGCAGGATTTCAAGTACTTACAAAAAGATCAAGCCTTGTCTGAGAAAAGTTCTTTTTGGCTCAGAAGTGGAGGATCTGTCTTCCCAGAAAAGAAACAATAACCACCTACTTGAGCTTGTCAGCAATTCTGCAATACCTGCATTTGACACACACACACATATATATATATATTCAACACATGGTTCTTGAGAATGAACTTGATGAACTTGTCCATGAGGATAAAGAACAGCCTCTAGAAAAATAAATAAGTGAAAACCTATTGTTGTGCAGATGATATTAAACAATTGATCAGTAAGCACTGCACTACATACACTGCACGACGTAATATCCTGGGCTAATTCATGAAGTCTAAGCACTCAGCTAAGATCTTCACCAACAGTGGAAGGATGGAGAAATCCATCAGAAACATGTGAATTCCCGTAACAATAAAGTAACCTTAAAAGACAATTATCCTTCACACATTACAGCAAAACAACTAGGTAAAGGAGGGAAAAGGGTTTCTCTCTAAACACCATCTCCCTTTGCCTCAGGCAATCTTTTCTTACACTTTTATGCTGGCACAGTAGATACTGGTACACCAGGAAAATTCTGGACAGACTCTGGACCTTGGTGGCATGGACCAACATGGATTTCTTCCATCTCGAAATGGAAGCTCTTTCTGTATCACCCAGGCAAGTTTTCATGAGCATCAGAAAATCAGAAGTCCAAGCTCAGCTGCTTTGAGAAGTCTCCATAGCTTGCAACAAAGGCTGAAATTACTGGCTTCAGTCCTATGCCATTTTCCTCATAAAAGTTTAAATACCAAAGCAGCAAGAATTGTTTTGCTTATTTTTGGTGTTGCTTCCCTTGAAAAGGAATAGAATTTAAATTTGGCAAGCTTTATCCTTAATATGGGATTTGATTCCTAGTCCTCCTGCAGCCAACACCGAGAGTAAAACCACAGTTTAGTGCTGAGAAGTGCTGAAGTTTGAAGGCTGTTTTCTCACCCTTCCCCCTTGAAGGCACAACTCAAACTAACGGGCCTGTTAATACTTCACCTTTTATCCACTCTGTATTTTCTCGCCTCAAGTGCCAGCTGCTGCCCACAACAGATATGATCAGAGAGAGGGGGAGTACTTTCTTATTCTGTTTCCATATACCATGTGCCTATTTGCTAGTTTCAAATTAAAATACATTAGGGCCTGTATACGTACTTTTTTTATTCATATTACTAAAGTATATATGGTATTTTATGGCATTCATTATTATTTACAAGCATCAAACATCTGCAATAATTCAGCTAGGAACAGTCACGAAAAGTTACAAGCTCCTGAAACTGTTACTCACACTAAAGACCCTTGGAGAAATAAAGCAGCATGTCACCTTCCAATTTGCAACTTTTGCATAATTAACATATACAAGTGAGAGAAAGCAAGAAGAAAAACCACAAAACCTCTTCCTGCAATGACCAAAAGCCTTTGAAAGATCTCTCTATATCTGCAACCATTTTCCTGCTTATGTCACCTCCTTATTAATGACTTCAGTAAGAAGAGACTCTCAGGGAGCTGCTTTATATATGCCAATTTTTAAATATCAGAACATGCTGTTACTAACAGATACTAATAGCTTATGGTTACTTAAAGTTTTGTGATAATTACATAATTTACCCCTTTTAACTAGTTTATGGTATTAAAGGCTAAACAGCTTTATCCTGTGTAAAGCAGAGCCAAAAGAGCAACAGAGCATCTTCACTGCAATTCTCAGTTTTTCCTTTGAAAAAGCAAACAAACACATTACATTCTGTAAGGAGAATAAAGTCCCTAAGGGATGACCAAATTCATTCCTTCTTAAATTGCAGGCTCTGAGAAGATTTAAATATATATATATATATTCCTGGCTAAAATATGAACATTTGGGAATCACTACTTTTTAGCAAGAACTCACCCACTTAAAAGCAGAAGCATTTTATTTTTAAAAGCAGTGAGAAAATTCAGAAAAAAAAAAGTGTATTTTGTACTTCCCATTTTTTGGCAATTTTCCAGATAAGACAAAGTCTCAAAATAACCTCTTCCCCATATAACTATTTTCTCATAGATGTTGCCAAGTTATCTTATACCACCAGTGAGAATTTCTACAAGTAACTACTTCCAGACAAAGCAACTCAAAGTACAGACACTGAGTGAAAATTAAAAGCATTTGAGGTATTTTAGAAGATATCTGAGAGGAGGCCTGTGGAGGGGGCATACACTGTACGGAGTGTCCCTAAGAGCTGTGCTTTGTCACCATCCTGTTCTGGACACATAAAAAGCTAAAGGAGGAAAAAAAAAGTAAATAAACAGAAACCGCAGTGCTTTGGGCTCACATGGCATGTCTTCCATATGCACCACAGTCGATAAACGTGGATTCATACCTGCCACTAGAGATGGCATTCCTCCTGCAGCTACCAATGCTCGGAGGAGCACACTCCTCCTCTGGATGTAAATCATGTCCTGGAACCATTTTCCGAGACTGTGTCCAAACCAGGTGCAGAGAGGAAAAGCTCATCCAGCAAATTAGATCAGGTCCCTGCAGAAACGCTTTGGTCTTTTAAACAAAGACTATTATTTGTGTGCATATACACATGTGGACACCACTGAGTTAACGTCAAAAACACCAAGGGATGGGGAGGAGGATTCAGTCTTTTGCCTCCAAGACGACTCAAAATAACTTGAAAATGTCAATGTAATGTTTTCTTTGGTGTTAAATTATGAACAGTCACTGGTGCAGGTCATAAACCCAAAGAGTTCCCCTTTCAATTTCCTTCCCTATCCCATGCTAGCACACTTCCCTGGGAACGATTTCACTTGATGATGTCCTTGTGCTTCATGCAAAGGGATTTCTACTCCCTAACTGTGCTCTAAAACCTCGACTGGAACCTGCAAGAGCTCTGCATAGCCTGGCTCCCAGTAGGTCCCCCGTAGCTCTCCAGCTGAGGGTCCTCTGTAGGATTAGAAGTAGGGAGCTGCTTCCTGAAGATACAACTAAATCTTGGCTTTTCTCCTCTCATTGACCTGACAGACGTGAGTTTCTGCAGCGTTATGCCCTAGGTATTTTGCTCTTTTATATGTGACTGTAGACAATTACTATCATTTCACTGCTGTTTTATCTCAACCACAGTAAAGAGAGGCGCTCTGGGAGCTTAAGTGGGACAGCATGAATCTCCACATGGGACAAACCGCCCACCTAGTTTCTCCACCAGGTTTCTGGTGGTGCCACAAGGGCTCCGTAAGAGCCCAACACACGTTCTCCTGCAGAAGGGCTCCGCAGCAGGTCCCTCTAGTCCAACCCTACGCCAGATGTACCCCAGGCCTGGGGAAGAGGAAGAGAAGGCTCAATTCTGCGAGGTCCTGGGGGAAAACAAAAATTCCTCAAAATCCCAAAAATCAAGACTGTAAAGAGAACTAGAGTCAGACTGTCTCAGAGCACTAGTTCAGCCTCTCCTTCATTTCCAGCCAGCTGGAAAGTGGGCCTTAATCAGCTGTATTTATAGGCACAACTGCAAAATAGGCATTTTTTGATCGTGACCGTTCTAACAGCAGCACTAATTTTACTGAGATCTGTAAAATTATTGCATTGGGCACCACGTTTCCCATCCCCTTCTTTAAATTTTAAATATATAACCTGAAATGCACTTCTGTTATGTATGTCAAGTCCTACACTGTTCATCTACATATATTAGCATAAAGGTAAAATTACTACAGACAGGAGATCTGATCAATATGTATAAGTACCTGAGGGGAGAACGTAGAGAGAGGATGAGGCCAGACTCTTCTTGGTGGTGGCCAGTGGCAGGACAAGGGGTAATGAGTACAAGTTCAAACACCGGAAGTTCCATTTCCATGTGAGGAAGAACTTCTTTACTGTGAGGGTGACAGAGCACTGGAACAGGCTGCCCAGAGAGGCTGGGGAGTCTCCTTCTCTGGAGATCTTCCAAACCCACCTGGATGCCGCCCTGTGCCACGTGCTCTGGGTGTCCCTGCTGGAGCAGGGGGGTTGGACTAGATGATCTCTAGAGGTCCCTTCCAACCTCAATCATTCTGTGATTCTCTGCAATTCCTGTGACATCAAAAAATGAAGCATAAGGGGTTAGTTTAAATATAAGTCCTACAGATCATAAGCAGAGACAAGAATTTTAAGGTCTTACCTTACTGAAAACATCATTAAGCTAGAAAAAGGCAGTCAGAAAAACTCACAGTAAGAAACTGTGTTAATTTTTTTCTTGAGAAGATTTTCCCTTGTGACAAATTACATTTTATGAGCAGTCAACAGAATAAACCAGATGTCTTAATTTTACATCTCTTTGCATTTGATATGTAGTTAGGCAGAAGACCAACTATTGAATTCTCCCAAATTCGGGTAAGTTTTAAAACATGTTTTTCATTGTCTGAATAAGTAGTACACAGGTTTCCATGAAGAACACAATCCTTTCTCTTATTAAGCTGGAAAACAGTGTTTAAAAACAAGATCTTCCGTGTAACCAAGAACCAGTCCAACACGTGCATTCTGCAAGTTCTCAACAGGGAAAGGACATTCTGCTGCACACCAAGCTGCCAAGGGCCATGAAGCTTGGAACAAAGACATGAAAATACGCACAAAAGAAAAGGAAAATAGACAGCAACCCAATGGGAAACGCCTTTTTTTTTTTTTTTTGAGAAGCCTTCAAAAGTGCAGAGCACAGCAGCCAGAAGTAACCCGGGTGTACTCCTAGCACCGTGAGGGCTCCCCGCACATCCTTATCAGCCTGTGACTCTTCCTTACCCTCGGAGAACACTCACTCGTAAGCTCTGTAGGGCAGCAACCACAAAGCTTCTCGTAGGCACATTTAAGCTTTTATTAACTGGAATGCCAAAGAGGTGGCTGATCATGGATAACAACTGGAAGAGCTGTGTGACTTGATAAGCAGAACTAAAATGCAGTCTGCCACTATCTAATAGAACAAGTATTAAAATAACATGTACTAAAAAGGCAATTAAAAACTTAGGCTATTTACAGTAATGCACAAGACTTTCATAGCTTCTTTCAGTCCAGTGTACTATAGTACAAATGACACTTCAGTGAAGGACCACGCTGGGAACAGACTGAAAATATTAGCAATCCAATTCTGGAAACAGGGTTAATTTTCAAATATTAGTCAGCTTTCACAATTTACACCAAGTTGGATTAAGTATTCCATAAAAACAAGTCACGGTAAATGAGAACAGGTTTTGTTTCTCATTAGAAATTCAGCTTTACATTAGTGCATGTTCTCTGCATGGGAACCAAATAGCAGAAAGACTGGAACCTCACAGCAGCTCACTTTGCATTAGACAGTATCTGCAGCACAACATCTGCCCCATAAAAGAACCCTTCTCATCACACCGGAACTTTATTCTACACTTAAAATGTTTCCTAAGTAGCTCACAAATGAAAATAATAGCGTATTTATACACTCGAGTACTGCGAACGATAATGGGCAACACCAGATAATTGACGCAAAACACACAGAGCTCTCGTGAATAACAACTGTCTCCCTGTCTTCCTGCCCGAGCCGCGCAGCAGCTCCTAACGCTCAACGGGCAGCAACACAGGGCATGTCTGCACCCCGCAGCATGGCACCCCTAAAGCACAGCAACATTAACAGCTGCACACACCACGGCACCATTTCTGATACCAGCCTTAGACCTCCGTCTCCTCTCCACATATAATATCCATATTTAATAACACTGCAATACACGGCCATAACATAAGCCTCCTGTCATTAGTAGCATTATTTGGTTAGTATTGACCATAATGATAGGCCAGGATACAAATGTGCCTCTGTACTTTCCAGCTTAGCAGCACAGCTCACCTGATGCAGTAAAATATACACAAGGTTCAGCATGAAGATAGAATTTCAGATATTTAAAAAACTTTAAAAACATTCCGAGCAATGCTCATCCAGAAATTTTGAAAGCAGGTTAGTTGATTGCAAGAGCACAAACAGCATCCTTGAATACCTTTATAGCAGTCCTCAGATAACGGGAAGGCTAGTGGTGAAATGCTATCTTTGATTAAGCCAAACATAACCAGGGGGTCAGGGCCTCTTCCTATACAACTTCCCTTTGGCATTTTAGGCCAAGAAATGAAAACATCAGTGCTGCCTAGCCAGCAAGGCATAAGTTAGTTCAGGTTATTTCTCCCTCTCCATATGCTGTAATTCTCTGGCCTAGTCTTCATGAAGAGCCTGAAGAGCCCTGAAAATGGGTGCAGTACACAAGGTGAGCATTCATATAAGCACCTCCACATATGTGTCTCCAAGCAGCTTGCCCAGGTGAAGCTGCTATGTCCAAAGGCCCTAGAGCCTCAGAAACTGCTCCTGGGTACCAGAAAGGCTAGCAAATGTTCCTGCAAAAAAAACAGGACATAAAAATAAGGCTGGGAAGCAATGTGTGCATTCACCAGCATGTTGTGGACAAGCCAATCTTGATGGCACAGCTGCTCCATGAGTGTACAATATCAAAATTATAGCAATTACACAGCTTGTGAATACACAGAATCCTATTGAATGCTGTAAATGTTCACGCCGTGTGCGCTTTGGGGACAGAACAAAGAAAAGAGCCACGGAGAACAAGAACAGGAAGGGTTTTAAGCAAAATCCAAGCAGCGCCCGAGACCTGAAGAGACCCTGTGAGGCACAGCTTGACCCTTGAGAGGCCACTGATGGATGCCCGTATTTTGAACGCTCCATGTAATGCACATAAAAGTGTCCTCGAGGACTGTCCTGCACCCTGGTTGCAGTTCAGCATCTGATTTCCTACTTCATAGGAAACAACCCAGACACCTCCTGCTCTTAGGGTGTGTTTTAGGGGAGTTTTGTTCTTTTTTATTTTTATTTTTTTTCTTCTTAGAGAGGAAGGTTGGGGAAGGGGAAGAGAAAGAAAGAGGCTGCTGATTTTTTCATTCGTTTCATCCACTTAATTAGATACTTTTCCTCCAATCCATCTAACAATACACATAAGAACTCAAAGCCACTGCTACATTTTCAAACACCATTTTGCACTTTTACCGTACTTTGGAGAAAGTATACTGCAATAATCTCAGGAAAATCTGCCTCGCATTCCTTTTCTGAAGTATATTTTCCAGATAAAACCTATGCAGGCAAATTAGCAGGGTGATATTTCACACAGTTCTTGTTTTTTATGGCTCCTTCCCTCACTTATTAATGTTTCCTGTCAGTTGCCAGCTTCCTAGGTTGGTGCAGGGCAACTCGCACATCTGCCCACTGCAGCAGCTGCCTTTTGAAAATTGTGATGGCTGGAGGCACAGCAGGAGCCACAGCATCAGAGCAGCTCAAAAACTGAGCGCCAAGAGATTTTTTAGGAACAAATGAAGAAAAAAACAAAGAAAAAGAAAAAAAAAGGAAAAAGGCCAAATAGAAGATTATTTTCTCCATATTGTAGAGTTTTGAAGAAATCCCTTTTAAAGTTGCACTCCCAACAGTGACAATCCAAAGAAGTGCCAAGGAAGGTAACACATTTTTTTTGCCCCAAGTGCTACTAATTTGACATCCACCAAGTGAAAACCATATGTCTATTTTTGTGTATTTCTGCAACTGCACTTTTTCATTCATTAAGATGAGGAATGGCTTCTTTTATGCAATCTGGTACTATTCAGATAGTAAAACATTGTGATGTCTGTTAGCAGGCTTGCTGTTTTTGGCTTTAAGAGTTTTGTCTCTTCCTGTGAGAGGAAAGCTTTTCCCAAAGGATTTAAGTGATTTTATAAAACAAATGTAAAAACAAAGACACTTTTGTTTAAGGACTGAGGATTTTGTTTTGCTTTAAGGGGGGACGGAGAGGGAAGGAAGAGAAAAAGAGCACTGATCATCTTCCAATTAGAGAATAAAAAGCAGATACCTCTTCTTAAAAAAGAAACTTTGATAGCACAAGCTTGCCATAATAAATAGGCCATCAGAAAGAAAGACTACCTTTTTCCAAACAGGATTTTTGTTCATTACAATTGGAAGCAAGAAAGTAAACATCTCAAATCACCTCAGCGAAAAAAGGAAAATAAAAAGTCTTTGAATTTGAGTGCTTAAATTGTGCATGTCTATATGCTCATTCTCATTAGTTTCTCCTTTAACTCACACTGCCAAATGAAATAGATTTTTTCACTCTTTTTTTTTTTTTAATTGAAACGTGTGGTTTTAAATATACAGAGCATTTGGGGGGGATTCTCCTCAACTGTAATCTCTGACACTTAGCCTAATACGCACCACTTCATTTACAGAAATAAGGGAGTGTAATGCAGGGCAAGGGGGCAGAGCTGGTGTTGCAGCCTTGCAAGCAACCCAGGTGAGCAGACCTTCACTCTCACAGGCGGCCCCACAGGTTTGTACTAATGCACTGTAGAAACCTCATGGATTAAGATTCCAAACAGATTCCAGTTTCTTCCTAGCTGATATAAGTTAATAATTCTTCTTTGTTAGTAAATACCCATGTACTGCATCAAGTTTTATCAAAGAGAGAAGTCTGACAACCACAAATGATCTTCAGCCGGAAAACTATTTCTGTCCAACAACTGGAGAACAAATAATCCCTAAATATTTGTTCTCATTACCTACCATTTACACTGATGAGGTAGTCACTCACTCATTATCGTTTAACGAACCAAACCGACACCTTGGGAGAACTCAACAGCAATATACTGCAGTGTTTCACATCTCGAGGCAAAAATAACATAGATAATTTCACTTACATTGTACTTAATTGCAAAATTCTTATATTTTTAACTACTCATATCTGCATGACTAGTTGATATATCCTAACATTAAATTTAAGCTTCTCTAACTGTAGTTTTGCAGCAGTACATGCACATGTGAATAGTGACAAGATGTTCTTAATTGAGATTAAAAAAAATGGACCTAATATAAGTGGGAGTGGATTGGAGGAGTAACAGTCTGTCATATAGGTCACGTACATGAAGGTAATGGTGCTGAAATGCACATTCTCATCTAAAAGTTTTCTCTGCCCCACCACTACTTACAGTGACTCTCTAACAACTACGTTCCAGCTGCGCATGTATGCGAGAAAGTGTTTCACTCCTAGTAATCTGCTGAACTCCCCCAGAGTAAGACTACATACAAAGACGATTGCAAATCCAAAGACTTGGCTCCACTTACGTATCTGTGTAGTTATAAGATGGACTTACTTAATACTATGATGAGGTACTAAACAAAAAGGAAGAGAGGAAAAAAAAATGTTCTACAATGGTCCTTTCACAACAGACGGAGAGCCTTAAAGCTGCTATTTTAAACTAAAAAATTACCACGTGGAAATCTGAATGCTAAACAGGCCACTGAACACTGGAAGGCCACAGAAAAACCTTCCTTTCCACAGCCTTCCTCTCCCCTTTCTTCTTCTCACAATTCTTTTCCTTCCCTTTGCTTTGTGCTTGAACTACAAAAGAAAACAAAACAAAAACAACAAAAAAACAATTTACAGATGCTTATGCCTAAAAGGTTCCCCTGCAGTTTAGCAATAGATATTGCTTTGTTCCTTCCCCACTGTAGCCTTCTCTTCATTCAAATCATGTTTTTAATAGTGCAACCCCAACCAGTTAATAGATATCCCACAGTTACATCACAGCAATGAATAAAACATGAGCTTTCCAATTTAATTTGAATGCAAGTTAATGGCCATACTGAGTTCAAGTGTAATCTAAGCATTTCTCCTTCGGCGCCCTATTCACCAGTTTGTTCATTCACGGCCTTTCTGTAATTTTTGTTTTCTCCGTCACATTTTCCCCCTTGAATCCTTCTGGACGTTCTGGATTTCCCCTCCTTCTCCTCACTCCAACCCCATTTCTCTGCTGCCCAGTCTGCGCTTGCCATGAGCAAACACAGTTCCTTGACCTATTAACTACGAGAATAAGGACACTCCTTTCGAGTTGCTTGGGCTGCAGACAATACTGGATGCTGTTATCTTCCCTAACCAATAAAGACTTAAAACATTTCCTCCCGTTTCTTAACGCAGGCTTTTCCAAGGCCTCAAATTGTAACAGGAAATTATTAGAATGATTTTGTTTTTAAAGAATACAACCCTGCACCGGGAGATGTGCTCTGCTCTCATTTGCTCGGCTGGCTGATTTTAGGCCAAATCTCTCCTCTATAAATCTGAAATAATAACTTATCTGCCTTATCCATTAGTATTTGGAACTTTAAAACTGCCAAATGAAAGAAGTTATACAAATGCAAAGCATACTCCTAGTCTCATCTTTTTTAATGATGCACCCAACACTCATATGAAAGAGTGATAGGAGCAAATGAAAATCACAATAAGTGAATAGTCTAATAACACATGATAAGAGCTACCAAGACAACAAATTCAATTTTCCCAGGGATTGTTAAATTATTCTTTTGATGGCTCAACACAATCTCTTCACATTTATTTCCTGTGGGGGATGCAGACACTTGTTTTTCCTAAAGCAGTATGCATTTAAACCTAACATTAAAATTCCAAACTATCAAATTTGGGGTAAACTATGCTAGAAAGAAGCTTGAAACTGCATTATTTCCAAGCAAGTTATGCATCTTCCTTGCATCTTCTAAATTAAAAACAGACATAAAGCAATGTCAAGACACAGATCTTGCTTTGATGTACAAACATACTCGAAGCATCTTATTTTTTAATGATTCCTCTAAAGAGACTGGCACACTTAAAAGCTCAACCTGAAGCTTCCAGAAGTTGAAGGGTGCACACAAAACCCGGCCACAGGAGAGCTGGGTTCACGAATGGGCAGAGCTTTGCAGAGACAGATGCACAGGCAGAGATCAAATTAAGTCCACAAGGTGAAAGCCTTTAAGCCATATAACCTTTCATTATGCTTTCAGTGAGGCCTTCAGCTCTTTGCTGTGTGGCCAAAGACACCTTCAGAGTCGCATGGAGAAGGTCAGTAATTAGCATCTGAACTGGCATTATCTGACTAGACCTCAACTTCTTCTTGATGGATAGGTCACAGCAGCCTTTCTACAGCTCGGAGCCAGAGCTAAACCCTGGGATGAGGGCTACACCTGAGGAATGAAGTGGTGGGGAGTCCTCTTCAGTAGGGCTGCATGGCACCTACTGTGCAAGGCTCTCCGTTAAATCCCTTCCCAGCTGTTCTTCATATCCCCAGGAACAAGTTCTTCTCATCAAGAAATACATCCAGTTCTCAAAGCACTTTTGAGACCACGAAGCACGAAATCAGTGAGAGGACAGCTATGGGTGCACACACTCAGTGAGAGTTATTTATTTATGCGTTCAGGTCAGCCATCCCGACCTCTAGCCTGCACTTCATTTATGCATTCTCTGTCCCACATATATTAATTTGTAGTTACCTTTAATATTTTATGATTTATACTTTAGTCCACTCCATTATACACTTAAAGCAGCAGCCACTGATGTCAAAGACAGGAGTGTTACTTGCTCTGAGTTCCATTCGCATCACTCAACTGGAGAGTCCATACGCCAACGAAAAAGTGTTTTCCTTCCCAAATCTCCTTCACAGAAGTTGATTAGCAGCCAGTATACAAGCAATGAAGTCATGGTAGCTCGAGCTAGAAATGGCACGTTTCTTAACTTTCAGAGTCACACATTAACACAAACTGCGAGTTAAGGAAAGTACAGCTAGGATGCACTCAAAATAAGATCATTAGGAAACTCAATTTGCTTTCCAAGGTAAATGTATTCTGACTTTCAAAGTCATTCAATTATCCTCCTTTTTATCTCGTTTTTAAATCCAGAATTAGAGATGAGCCCTAAGCTTGTGACCCTTCCTCTTCTCCAGGAATTCGCCCCAGGGAACCTACAAGCAGCTATCTTCCTCTGGGCCCTTGCTAAGCTACAAAAGCCATGACGCTTTAGTCTTGTCTAAACCCAGACCCATTCATGCTTTCAGACTTTCATCTTTTCAACTTGCATGTCTCTATTCTTCCATATGATTCAGTCTTTCGCATACACAAGTGACCAGAAATGCATACAGTATTTCACGTGAAGTCACTCTTAATATGCAAGGCATATAGTGGAACTTGCCTCCACTAACAGTATCTCATCTTACTTCTGTTTCACACCCACCATGAAATAGTCATCCCCCACTTGACTGTGGCATTCAGGCCTTTTCCTCCTGCCCTGTTTTAAGGGATGACCTGCCCACTGATAGCAGACGTGGGCTTAACAAACACTCAGCAGATGACTTTGCTTTCAGAGCTATTTCACTTCCTCTCACTCCTATTGCTCCAGGCATCGAGGGCATCCAAATCTTCCTGTGCAATAACTCAATCTTTTCCAGGGCTGACAGTTTCCCAACTTTGCATGGTGTTAGCACAGTCTTATCAAGATAATATTGGTCTTGGGTCAGTATTACAGAGGAGGGGAAAAAAAAAAAAAAACCCACAACAGATCTCCCACTACAGCTATCCAAAGCAATAACTCTCTTATGGACGCAGTCAAACAACAATTTCCACTTTAAGCTGTTCTCCTAAGCTACTTTACCACTTTTCAGCCAACCCCTCTATTTGCAATGGAGCCATTTGCAGTGCAGCACCACAGTACACGTGCATTTAACTGAAGTAGCTTACCCTGCTCCTTTTGTCTAGAAAATTTGGTATTTTTTCCAGTAACAACATGACTTTAGACTTCTGTGACCTAATTTTGGCAAATCCACACAATATTTTATCCTGTTTTCCACTTATCTTTGTATATTTAATTACTTCATCCATTCCCAGTTTGTTCTAAATCCATGAATACTATTAAGATCAGCCTAAAAATGTATGAATGGATTTCATCCTCTTCCCCTTTTTAAATAGAGGGAAGTATATTTCTTTGGCTATAGTGCAATCACATCACTATATCCAACTTGGCAGATAATAAACAACCCTTTTTACCTGACTAGTCCTCTGTGCCAACTCTTTCAGAGCGCTAGGACAGAGACTCTTTGCTTCCTCAGTTTGACTGCATTAAGTCTGGAAGCAGATGCAAGATGTTTACTTTGGTAATTCCCATTTGTTTCTTTTACCCATGTTCAAATTCTGATCCCCCCTGAAAACTAGTTATAACTGGTTAATTTTGGAGGAGTCAGTGCTAAACATCCTCAACACATCACAGCCAATTTATATTTTCGTTTATTCTTTTTCTCCTTTTCATCTTAAATGTCTTTCTGTGTTGACAATCCATGCTATCCCTACAGTTTCTGCTCTTTGATGATTGATGCCCTCCTTCAGCCACTCCTTGCAGGTTTGCAGCTAATTCACAGTATATTTTTCTTGTATGGTCTTCATGGTCTGCATCTTCTCACTTTGCAAGTTTTTTCCTCCTCCTTAAAGAACAACTTCCAAGCAGATGCCGTATCTTTCATTTAAGGCATCCCAAACTCTGGGAAGAAAAAAAAAAAAAAAAAAAAACACAATACTCTAACCCCTACAGATCTTCAGTCCAGGGGACTTCATATACTGGTTTCTCTAAGTCCACAGAACTTGCCCTTCTGAAGTAAAACTTGAAGTAAAAGCTCCCTGTAGCAGACATTTTTGTTTATCCTGCAGTTTAATTTAAAATGAATCAGCTTGTGGCTAATCAACACCCGGGCTTAGGAAGAGAATCCTAATCTAGCAATGGAAAGCTCCGGCGTTGGCCACGGGGAGACCAGGGACATTCCTTGATCAGAGCGCGAAGAAACGCCGTCTAATTCCGCACACACTGTATGTACAAGCCTCAGCTACTAAGACACTACGATTAATGGCTAAAAATCTGCTCCGTGATATTTCAGTGTTTCCCACTGCTTGGAAGCAAACCTGTGAAAGCACATTCAAAATAAAACAAACAAACAAGTCCTTTCTTTCCCTTTGTTTGCTAACAGAGTGTCTCAAACGCACTTCCAAAAAGTAGAGCTCTTCTTTAATCCATCAGCTAGTTTCTCCAGCAGTGATCTGAGATCCAACACTTCCAGGAAGCTGTGGAGTACACTAGTAGCCAAGTACTAAAGTAGGCCACAAAGCATCATTTTGGCAAGGTGACTGTGAGTGATCTCTATGTGAACCAGGAAAAACACCTCTTACTTCTTAGCTTTAGGTTATGATACAGTTTTCTTTATACAGATATACTGTGAATTGCAGGAAGGCAATTTAGGCCTTTGCAATAGATAAATTGCAGCAGGCAACTCAATCACTGCATCAATCAGTGCAGTGAGTTGCATATGAAAGGACACTACTGGGGTATCTCTACCCAAAGGGAATCCTGCTGCAAGGAGCAGAGCGTCTGCCAGAGAGGTCAGGACCCACAAAGAGGAAACTCAACTCAATACACAAAATATCAACAACAGTGATAAATCGCCACATAAGACGGAGCCCTTTCCAGGGAACACAGCTCTGCCCCATGTCCCCAAACCACACAGTGAAGGACACGGGTGACCTGTGCCCACCTCTGGCCAGCACATCGGGCACATAGGGCAGCACTGGCGCCTTCTGCTTTCATGACCAGCCTCACTAGCTCAAGCCAAGCTTTTACAGAAATGGGGCTTTCTTCAGCCATTCTCCAAGCAGAAGATGACAGCGCCAAGAAGTCTGCAAGCTTCAGAAAAAAGGCTATTCACTGTATTAGACACAGATAAGTAACACAGCACTTCTTTACTCTGAAAGCCTTTACAGTTGTTTCATTTTGTTAGTTGTAGGCCAGTTTAGCACAAGCGTGTGGTATGGATTACAGTGACCCTTTTACAGCTCCAAGTTTTTTTTAATTAGGATACAACATTAGACAATTCAGGGTGTACACCCACCAGGCACCACGCACTCAGAGAGCAAGGACTGGGCTTCATGGACAGAACCAAGAACAAGTTGTTTGAGAAAACACTGTTCTTGTGACTTATTACACATTCATGCTTATATGCTATAACTGCCAATTCTGCCCTAAAACTATATATATATATATATATATATATATATATATACACACACACACACACACTATATTAAATCAATATACGTATTTTATAGAAGAGGAAAGTTGAGCTGAAGTGACCTTTGCAAAATCACCCAGAAAATCAGACTGATGCACAGAATGAGTATTCAGAGGTAAATGACAAGAAGTTCCACGTTACAGTTACACATTTTGAAATCCTCCTGCCTACAAAACCCAAAACCTTTGTCATTCTAAGCACAAAGGCAATGCTATATTTGGGTACGTAAGACAGAATGAAACAACTGGAGAAAATAAAAGCAGCAGTAGGGACCAACATGCAGATTACCCATGAATTCAGGTGCAAGTTCATGCTGTGATGGCACGGGAGTACCCAGTTTGCCAGTGCCAGCTCTTTGAAGTGTTTAATATCCTCCCCTGCCCTGCGAGCTCCTGTGCATACAGGGATCTAGGGTGCACACAGGGTACACAGAGTAGTGTGCAACTAGGCAATTTCATTGTTTTCTCTTCATCTGAGAGATCCCTATCTTAAAAAAAATAAAAAATAAAAAAATAATAATAAAAAAGGGAAGAAGGAGGGAAGAAAAAGAGGAGGAAATTAGGAAGCTGCCCCCGGATGCCTCCCCGAGCGCAGTTCCCAGGGCCGGGCCGCCCCCCGGGGCCG